>OZ010790.1:211650665-212120665 GCA_963932465.1 Maratus speciosus
TGGTTATGATGCCGGATTTTTGAAGTTATACTATACTAGGTTCACATCTAATTCTTATTGCTATTTATACACAGAGCTGCAGAATGTCGGAACCGGCGATCTAGAATTGGGGGAAAATATACAATTGACTTCGATTTTAACAATGACTTGCATAATTTCCTGAGACGGAAAAGTTTTCACTATAAATAGAAAGATCCGTATGGTGACCTTCACAATATCGATCTCAGAATAATATGTACCGTATATACTTGCTCATAAGTTGAGAAATTTTGGAGAAAAAAAATCTGTACCTACAGTAATACAAAATCTATGTAAGCCTATAACATATCGTAAAATTTTGGGAAATTTTTCATATGGATTGGCGCAAATGTTGGGAGTATAAACATCTCCGGCACCGTTGCTTACACAGTGCTGTGGTTACTCACAAATATTGAATTACATACTTTAGCGACGATCTCAGAGATACCCTACATCACATCATTTAAGTAAAATTCATATTTTCCACCAATAATTAAAAATATAAAACAATGGCAAGTCGTTTTCAAATATTTTTACAGTTATTAGGATTTAATAAATCATACAAATCATTTTAAAGTACTTTTACATATCATTTTAAAGTAGAAAGATGGGGAAAAGTACAATTAATAATAAAAAGAAATTAAATTCATAAAAATAGCAGAATGTTAAGAAAAAATACAATATTTAAAAAATGAAATTTCAACTTTTACATTCCAAGTTACAATAAACAACCTCAGCGGAACACCCCTCACCCACCAAAAAGAAAAGAAAGAAAAAAAAAAAAACTTCAGTATTTTCATCACTATATTGTGCAGAAGGGAATTACTTTTAGGTTTCAGAAATTTTAAAGCAGCTGTATCAAACATATAACAAAAATTAAAGTTTACTAAGATTTTAAATGTAAAGGTAAAGTTTACTGTAATTTAAATTTAGCACTAAATTTTAATCCCTTTATCTAGAAGACCACTGTCATAATCATTATTGGTGAGCATAATATATATCAAATTTATTAACCCTTTCTGAGGCGAGTAATTCTATTTGTCTGTTAAATTCACCAGAATTTTTTTTTTTTTTTAATTAGGAAAATGAAAATTTGCACCCATTTTTTCATCACAATTATGAAAATAGAATTTTATTCAAAAATTCTGAATGAATCTCCATTAAAATTAAGCAGGATAAAATATATCATACCGCCTTCCAAGGGGTTATGCAATAGATGTGTACCAAGTAGTATTTTAGCAAAGTACCGAGTATTGTATGTGTAAAAAATAATCGCTAATTCGCATATGAAGACAGATTACAATAACACAGCCCTATGAATGTCTGTTTATACACACATATAAGCTTGCATCTTGGGTCATATTTTTAAATAATAATCACAAGCAAATAATTGTTAAATAATATATATTTTTTAAAGTAACTTCAGTTTGAAATTCATTTTGTCATCTTTTGAAGACCATTTTTGTAAAGTCAAAGATTTAATAATATTATTTAAAAATTATGGGAAAAAGAAAAGAATTTAGCCAAAAAAGTACAGTTAACGAATATGTAATTAAAACTGATTTTTTTAAACCATCATTCTCATTCTAATGCTTGAACTCTGTCTATTAAAAATGATTATTGCTTGCTATAACAATTTATTGAATAATGCAAATGCAAAACATTTCATGTTTTCTAACAGTAGCTTATTTTCTTTTCATGAAAAAATTGTATTGGCTTTGCCGTTCCTTTTCATTTTGTTATATGTAAATATAGCATACAAAGCATTGCTTGCAGCGAAGGCTTTTTTTTTTCTTTTTTGAGGCAAGCCAAATTTACAATAATAAAAGTAATGCCCTATATCCTAAAAATGTAGAACGATATATCTTTTTACATCTTAATTTGAAGTGCAAAAATTTATTAATATAAAATATTACATTTATTGTATTTTCTATTTCTACAAACATTTTTTTTTTTTTTTTTTTTTTTTTTTTTTTACCCAAAATTATAATTTTTATTTATATAGATATAAAACTAAATTAATTTTAATTAGTGTTGACTGTAGGCCAATTTGGTTGTCCACAGAGCCCGGTGCCAGTTTTTAAATAATTTATGCACCCAGAAGCCCTTTTTAAATATTTTGCGTAATCAGGGGCCCATACTCTCCGTTTTGAGGCACCCTTTCAAGTTTCAATTTGTCATACAAAAAATTTAGAAGAAAAGGGGAGGGGGGAGTCCTGGAAGTTTTTGCCTATCAATTGCCAAAAAAAAAAAAAAAAAAAAAAAAAAAAAAAAAAAACCTTCTAAATTCGTTAGTCGGTCATGGAAAAAAATCTCAAAATTCACCTCTCGGCTGCGGAAAAAAAATTGTGGCATTCATCAATCGCTGAAGGAAAAAAAATCTGATTTTTGCTAATTAGGGAGAAAAATCATAAAATTTGTCGATCAGTAGAAAATAAATATCACAAAATGTATCTTTAAATAATTTATGCACCCAGTAGCCCTTTTTAAATATTTTACATAGTCAGGGGATCTTACTGCCCTTTTTGACGCACCCTTTCATGTTTCAATCGGTCATGCACAAAAAATTTAGAAATTAGTTTCTGGAAAAAGTTGTGAAAATCGTATCGATCACATGTAAAAGATTGCGAATTTTGCCAATAACTATTTATGTTATGGGGAAAATCCATAAATTGACAAATTGTTCACTGGAAAATATTCTGAAATTCATCAATTCATCTTGGAATAATCACAAAATTTGACAGTCAGTCGCAGGGAAAAAATCGTGAAAAAAACCTGGAATTTAGTGCCTATCAATCCCCCCCCTCCTTCCAAAAAAAAAAAAAAAAAAAAAAGAACTTGAAA
This sequence comes from Maratus speciosus, assembly GCA_963932465.1. Taxonomy (NCBI): domain Eukaryota; kingdom Metazoa; phylum Arthropoda; class Arachnida; order Araneae; family Salticidae; genus Maratus; species Maratus speciosus. The sequence goes on from OZ010790.1 coordinate 211,653,528, forward strand.
TTTGCCAGTCGGTTGTGAAAAAAAATCTCAAAATTCTTATGTCAACTGTGAAAAAAAAAGTGGCATTCATCGATCATTGAAGGAAAAATTTTTGCCAATTAAGGAGAAAAATTGAAAAATTTGCCGAGCTCGGTAGAAAAAAAAATCATAAAATGTACCATTCAGTCAAAGAAAAAAAACATGGTTTTTACCAATTAAAGAAAACAAAATAGTAAAATTCACTGATCAGTAGAAGGAAAATATTACAAAATTCTTCAATTGGATGCAGAAAAAAAAAAAATCTCACAGTGCGTCAATCGGTTGTCGGAAAAGATCGTGAAATTTGTTGAGTGCTAGCAGGAAAATATTGCAGCATTCGTCAATTTGTTATGGGAAAATATAGCAAAAGGCATCAATTGGCCACTTATAACAGGGTATTATAAACAAGCCATTACAAAGTATGTTTTTTGAATAAGCTGCAACAGTGTCCTTTTTGAGAAAGACACTTAAAAAAAAAAAAAAAAAAAAAAAAAACTGTCCGTTTTAAAAGTTTCCATTCAATGGCCCCTCTTTTTCTACAGTTACCACTGTTAATTTTACATGGGATTTTTCTATATTTTGTTGGTATATTTTTATGCACTTAGTGTGAATAACTTTACGGATTAGTTTTGAATATCTTTGTCTTAAAATTTCTTAAAAAAATTAAATTCTTTCAACTACTCGACAAAATTTTCCTGAATACTGATAGGTAGTGTTGAATCCAAGGGGGTGGAGAAGTCCCCCACACCCCCGTGAAGATTTGAGATGTTGTGTTTTCAATGGTCAAAAATGCAATCCCCCCTCCTACCTGGAACCAGAAAAATCCCTTCCGGAGAAAAGTGTCTGAATTCAACACTGCGAAGGAGTACACGGCAAATTGTCCGAGTATTCGATACAGCTGTATTAAGCAGTAAAATAAGTAATGCTATACACGAATGTACCAGTAATGATTTTCTGTGCCTGAATAAGCTTAGGACTGTCTAAATAGATGTAATGAACAAAATAATGAGTGATCAAAATGGATACAAATTGCAATAAATTAATTAAACAAATATCTTTTTTTCTTTTTTTCAAAGCAGCCGCTACAATATACTTTATACCTTACATAATCCTTAGAGTGCTTTTCCATTAACAGACACAATATGAATAAGTTGTACATGATTGTTATTATATGACATTGTTTTTATGCAAAATGCACTTATATACTCTATAACAAAATCAACATAAAAATTGATAGGTAGACAAGCAAGTAGTACATATGAATGCATTCTGTTTGCACTAATGTCAGATAACGGCAAGTTTGTACGATATATCAGTGTTGTGTCAGTTAATGGAAATGTGCTTTTAAGGAAGTACAACAGATATACAGCAGACAAACTGCCTTCATGAAATATATAATATATATGTAGAAAATTTATTATCACATAACATAAACTAACCAACACGATGCTGAAAAGTCACACATACATTATTGTTGTTATCTGACTTTTCTGCATACAAACTGCGTTCATAATACACTATGTTCTTTTACACCTATCGTGTAGATGATGATTCTGGAGGCAGGAAAATTCAAATTTTTATGTTCCTATTTAAAATAATTCTTATTTATTTGAATTTTTTTTAAAGATTTATTCTCTAAAATTTTCTAACATTTTAAAGCAGTCATGAAATTTTTTTTATATGGTACCGTGAAGTTTTGACGAGTTCCATCTAGTTTAATCTAATTTTTGTAATGAAGTTCTTAATTCAGCATAACATAAAATGATAAAATCTATTAAAAATAGTCATAATGGTGTAAAAGATTCTCACATTTAATAAATAAATTACAGAAAACGTAAAATAAATCAGCATAAAAGTTTATTCTTAGGAGTGAAATGTGGAGATTAGTTAATTCCTGGAGTTTGGAAGCAATGCTGAAAGTTACAACACATTTCAATGTTAAAATTATATTTTTGTGATAGATAAATAATGTAAACTTTTAAAAATATTCATAATGGTGTGTAGGAATAGGGCGTTCAATAAATATACAGTTGGTTTCAAAATTACAGGAACGATACAAAAACAAAGAAATTTTTTCGGTTTTGCTATGAATATGCGCAAATCTCTGTGTTATAATTAAATACACGATATTCCAATTAAAATTAAAGTAATCGTTTGTAAAATTTGTATATGTATTTTTAATCTATCTTAAAATATGTATTTTGCTAAATCTGTCAGGAGCCAAATGATATGAAAGCAGTAAATATTTCTAAAACCGCGGATCGTGATTGGTGGGTATTCTCGCATATCATTTAAAAAAGATCCTGAGCACTTTCGTTTAGTTCGAAAAACATTTGGACTTCAGGGTGATTCAGAAGTATTTGTGACTTCGAAAGAGGGCAAATACTAGCTTATAACAACATCAGAATGTCACTTCAAAGAATCGCTGATAAAATTAAACGTTCAAAGACTGTCATTTTTAATGTCTTACAGAATCTAACTATTTATGTTACTACAAAATCTACAGGGAGGTCGAAAATTCTTTCGAAGCTATCCGAAAGTTTGATTGTGTTCACGGATCCAAGTAAAAGAATTACAGCAAAGGAAATTTTAAGTCAGGTAAAGAGTCCAGCATCGATGTATGAAGAACAACAAAAATAACAGGAGTTCTTAAAAATGTAAAACCATGTCGGTGTCCGCGTTTAACATGTGACAATAAAAAAAATAATTAAACTGCTACTGACGCTTATTGTTAAATTTAAAATATGGAGATTAGCTAAAACGAGAGCTTTTGCACAAAGAGAAACTTTAATTTCTTTTCAGTAATGAAGTTCTTATTTCTGCATAACAGAGAAATGTTGCAAGCTATTATAAATTTAAAAATAGTCATAATGGTGTGAGACATTCTCACATTTAATGCATAAATTTCAGCAAATGTAAAATATATTGGCATTTAAGATTTTGGTTATCCTTAAGAGGGGGAGATTGGTTAATTCATAGAGTTAAGAGGCAGTGCTGAATTACATTTCAGTAATGAAATTCTTATATTTGTGTAACAGATAAACGATGAAATCTGTTAAACATACTCGTAATTGTATGAAGAAATTTGACATTCAATAAATATACTTAAAATACAGAAATGTAAATCAAATCGGTATTTGCGTTTATCGTTGTGATTAAAACTTGGATTTTAGGTGATTCATTGAGTTTAAAGACGACACTGAGTGTTGCATTACATTTCAATAGTAATATTCTTATATTTATGAAGTAAATAAATGATGGTACATATAAATATTCAAAATGGTGTATAGCATTCTCACATTTAATAAATATACTTACATTAATAAATATACAATTAATTACAGAAAATTAAATTGATTAGTCGTTATTAAATATTCATAGTTATCTTTAATAATAAAATTGCGAGATCAAGTCAGTTTGGGTGTTTTGAGGCAGAACTGGCAGTTGTTATTCGTTTCAATAATTAAAATCTGTGTAATACAGTGCTTTCGTGAATTTAAAATCGGATTTTACATTACTTTTTACTCCAAAACTAAAATTAGGTTTAATCTTCAAGTGATGCATTTAATCTATTAAACAGCAACTTGCATTTTTGCATATACAAGGACATGTAATGATTCATATATTCATTTAAAAAAATCAAAAATTTTCATGTAAAAAAATTAATATTTGTTGAAATATAGTCATGTTATCTTCTCTTGCAAAGAACCTACGTTTACCTCTAATCGCTGCTATTATCCAAGAAGATGATGCCATGTTTTAAGAAAACGTACAATCATAATACTTTAACAGAAAATATGGAAAATAATCCCAATCTATAATATACGGGATAAACTTTTTTAACGTATCAAATAGAAAAATATATTATGAAGATATTTTTTTCAAAATGGTAGTAGGAACAAGAAAAAAAAAATCTCCTATATGACTTGAGCTCAGAAACATATTATCCATGAAAACAAAATTACAATTAACATGTTTTAAACCCGAACCCTTTAAATATACTTAAATTCCATAAAATGTACAGTCGTGGAAAAAAAAAAAGTAAACACCCTCTACTAACTCCTCAGCAAATCATCGTAGAAGAAAGTTACTGGTACCGAACGATTGGAAATAAAGTCTACTTTTAAATGATGTATATAAAATTTTCTTAGGGGTCATCTACATATTAAAACGAATCCAAACTTCATTTTTTTCAATGGCAATGCCCAATTTTAACGGGATATTTCAAATCTTCCGTTCAAACTATGCCTAGACACCAAATTTCAAGTCATTTGAATGATAAGTTTTTGAATTATAAACATTCAAAATTTAGTGCTTCTAATGTTAAATTACATTTTCATATTTTTATTTATATCTCCCGAAATTATGCTCCTAATGTGCTAATTTTTTTTGTAGTAATAATACTAATATACCCAAACATAAATAAGCTGAATTTGCAATTTTTATAATTTTATGATATGAATTATGAATTATGAAATTAATATTCGAAAAAATTATGAATTGCAATCTACAATCTTTTTGATGGATTTAGATTTAGTAAGTCCTGCTTTATGGAAATTTAAAAATTTCACATATTTATTCCAAGTAGTTTTCAAATTATGCTTAAAAAACGGCAAAATGATGGTTTAAGGGGCCGTCTATGATGGAAGTGAGTAGACATTTTGAAATTTATTCTGCTGTACTGTAATCTAACACGCTTCATTGACTCCTTGAGTGGCGCTTAAAGTGCCTTGATCAAGGAAGGGGCTCTCTCGGTGAACAATCCAGCACGGAACTTCAATTTGGATACAGCCCTTAAAATAAGCTCGTTTTAAAATAATTAATTTCTCGGAAACTTATGGTACGAATTGCATAAAAATTCGTTTTTAGGCTTATTGAAGGGTGTAGAGTTCATTTATGCTGTCAGAATTTTGTTTTGCTATTGAAAAAAACAAAGTTATGGTTCGTTTTAATATGTAGATGGCCCCCTAAGCAAAATTTATATGCATCATTTAAAAGTAGACTTTATTTCCAATCGTTCGGTACCAGTAACTTTCTTCTACGATAATTTGTTGAGGAGTTAGTAGGGGGTGTTTACTTTTTTTTTCCACGACTGTACATTAAATAAACATTTGCGTTTATTATTACACTTATAAATACAAACATTATTGACCCTCATATTTAACCTTGTCATTCAAAATGTCTCATCTTAATGTAGCAGTTCTCAAAAAGTTTGAGTGGAAAAAATATACTTACTTTGGCAAAAAAGGAAAAAAAAAATCAACTGTCCTCCATCTCTCGGTTATTGCATATTACAGAAACTACAGCAGGGGTCACAGCATATAGGACAAATTCTATTGATCCTACCAGTATATTTTATGAATAATCTAGATGATACGTTCCTATTGCAATTCTTGTAAAAATGTCTCTTGGCGATTATTGATAAAAGATACTGGTAAGAACAATAAAATTTGTCCTATATGCTGCGAACCCTGCTACAGTAAATGATGAAAATACAATAGTGGGTGATGGGTAGAGACAAAAGTGCTCTGGCGTCACTGTGATAGAAAATAAAACCCTCATGCCAACTTCTTACCTGTACGAAGTAGCCCCAACATCTACTAGTTAAGTCTACAAAGTGGTAAGAGTTAAAACTTCAATTCCTACAACTTCTTTTTTCTGGCACATTGACATCAGCGCGCATCTGTCGCTAACCAGAAATTCAATTAAAAGATTTGGGAAGCTCGCAAATATTCAATAAAATGATTATTCAAAGTGTTTTTATTTTTGAAAATATAGGGAAGATTGTTTGTGATCTAGTCATCACTGACTTTTTGAACATTGTTTTGAATAGTGACTTGATTACAGTGGGGGACATAATTATAAGACACCTACCTAATTTGACATTACAGTGAAAGAAAAGATTCAGAGCTTAAAAATGCTTTATCAAATACGACAAAAACATAAATTTATTCTGTTATCACACGTAATTGTTTTACAGAAATCATATTTTCATACAATTTAATGAAAAAACTTAAAAACATAATGGACAAAATTATAAGACACCAACCTTTTTTTCCAAATACAGTGGTCAACATAATTACCAGACACTAATGGTTTAAAAGAAAATCCTGTAACATGGTTATTCAATATTTGGTGGAGCCACCATTGTTTTTTATAACATGAAATATACGATTCGGCATCGAATCTATCAATTCTAACAAAATATCGCAAGACAATTCTTCCCAAGCATATTTTATAGCATTCTTTAGGTCTTCGACACATGTAAACTGCCTCACATTTCGGTAAACCTCACGAGCTAAGATCCCCCACAAGTTTTCGATGGGATTTAAGTCTGGGGAGCGAGAAGGCCACGGAAGAACATTGATACTTTGCTCTGAAAGCCACTTTTTTGTCACGTGTGATGCATGAATCGACGCGTTATCGTGCTGGAAAGTGTAGTTTTCGCCACAAAGAAGTTCACCGTATATGGCTAGTTGATCTTTAAGAAGATTCTTATACTTTTCGGAATTCATTCTTGAATGCACAAAAACGATATCGGTTTTCCCTTGAGCCGAAAAACCAGCCCAAACCATTACTGAGCCTCCACCCATTTGGCGGCTCATTTGTACATCAGGAGACTTCCGTAAATCATGCCAATAATAGTGAAACCCGTCAGGACCATCCAGGTTAAACTTTTTTTCATCAGAAAATAACACAGAGTACCATTTGGAGGTCCAGGCCATACTTTGTTTAGCGAAGTTTAAACGGTCCATTTTGTGCCGCCTTAGAAGCGGTGGTTTTTTCTTCATTTTTTTAAATTTCACATAGGAAGCATTATGCAACACCCTGCGAATGGTTCTCCTTGAACAATTCAGCTTCAAAGCATTTTTAATGCCTGTAGTGGTCATCTTATTCTGTGTAGCGAGCGAAAACACATGGCGTCTGTCTCTCGAGGACAAGCAAGGAGTACGTCCAGATCTTTTAATCACAGATCCATTAATTCCTCTTTTCAAAACATTTGAAATTGCACATCTTGAGCGTTTAATAACTTTTGAAATATTATTAACTGAAGCACCAGTTCCATTTAATCTCCAAATTTCGCGAATTTCACTTTCTTTTAATTCTGTACCTCGTGGCATGTTTGTAAATGCGTGAAGTCGGTTATCGTCTGCTTTAGTTAACTGCTGACGTCATAATAGCGTGCAGAAAATTTGCATATTGCACATTATTTTCGAAAAAAAAGCAGGTGTTTTAATTAAAATGTTAGGGTGTCTTATAATTTTGTCCATGGTATTTATAATTTTTTTTATTAAACTCTATTAAAATATCATTTCTGTAGAACAATTACGTGTGATAACAGAATAAATTTATGTTTTCGTCGTATTTGATAAAGCATTTTTAAGCTCTGAATCTTTTCTTTCACTGTATGTCAAATTAGGTAGGTGTCTTATAATTATGTCCACCACTGTATAATATTATTATTCATAAGAGAGGAGTATCCCATATTTTTTGTAAAAAATGTGTTTGAAGTGTTAAAGAATTATGTGTCATGCCCTCTGTTAACTGTATAATGCATTTTCAGTATTTCGAATCTATTCAAGTGACAGAGATTGCTTAAAAAGTGGTCAAAAGTAACTTAGATATCAAATTATCAAAGCAAGAGTGGATCGAGTGGCTTGGTCCACTTGGTTCTGCCAACTTAATCACGATATGCTAGACGTAGAAGATTAAACTCCTCTGGGACTGGAAGAACTGGCCTAAAAGAGATTGGCAAAAGTGTGTAAAAATTTTTTAAAGCATTTTTCTCAAAAGCACAGTTGGCGAATTTGATCCACTCTGATTCTCAACGACTCATTTAAGGATGGATTTTGGAAGAAGTTTATTCTCATCAACATCTATCCCTGAAGTTGTGAAGTTGTGAAGTTGAGTTACATGAAATTATTTTCAAGTATCAATTGTAAACAAATGTCTCTTTTTGACTTCAATAAGTATTTTATTTGTTAATTTGTTAAACCTTTCAGCACTTGTTTCGTCTACAAAGATGTTTAGGGTCGAGGAACATGCTTCGCTATGATATAAAACCATATATTTGTAATTTAATACCCTCAAAATCAATATATTTCCTAAATTATATTCTGTTATTAAATCTTAAAATCTAATAATTTCCTGTCTAATATATTTTGATTCTTTTTATCTCATTTAAAAATGCGTCTTATTCAAATAAAAGTGAATATATATTCTACAAATGACTTATTATTAACACATGTAATCATAAGAATGTATATTTAATCCCTGTCTAAAATTATTCTTTATATTTTCTAAAATAATTTTCATTGCAATTTAACTATACCTTCTATTTTGGTTATAAATGTCTAAAAGACACATTAAACATCTGTCAGTTCGATAAAAACAAAATAATAATCTTAACTTATTACGGATGTATTTACCATCTGGTGCAAGTGTTAGGGAAATAATTTGAACGCATTGATCACTTTATTTTACCATTATGAAGCAGTTTCAGTTCTTTAGCAATCGCCAAATAATCATCTGTAGTTCTTGAATTTGATATGCAGCAAGGCTAATGGATTTTTTGTCGATGGATTTTAAGGTTCGTTACGTTATATCTTTCTGCGGACATCGCAATAGCTTTAGAATGTTAACGTCATAATTTGTGTAGTGTAAGGGGATCACCTTACGATGTTATTTTCTTCTGTGCATCTAATTAAAAAATGTTCTATGGATTTAAAAGTTCTCTTCACTTTTGTTATTTCTTTAGTATTAATCGGGATAAGAACCTGTTGGGGCTGAATTTATAAAATTCAAACCTCTATTCGCTCCGTATGAAACTGCGGCCACAACAATGATTAAATGTTGCAATCTGCATGTTAAGTCCAAAACTTAAAGTTCAAGAAAACCATCAAAAATACACAATTACCTGCAATATTTTGCTGTTGTTGTTGTTGTTGTTTGCTTAGTCTTAAGCAAAATATTCAAATTTGACCTTTATAAATCCTGTGATTAAAAAATATATTTTTATCAGCAATGGTCGTAAATTTGTTCTATAATTTTAATATCTTTATATTAACTCACTCTTATATGAGGAATAAAATCCAAAACATGCTACAGAAATATTTAAATCATTGAAGAGAAGTAATGCACAATTTTGAATTATTGGCTACTACTGAATTTTAAAATTCTAACTGAACTGAGTAAAGCTTGATAGACCTTAAACTACTATTCGGAATAATTAAAAGCAACCGCAAATTCTAACTCTTTTTATTAAAAAGGAAATTTCAAATTCATCCAATATTACCACTTCATAGGACCTTTTTCTTTTTTGTAAATATTTTACATACATCGAAAACTATATATATCCAGTACAATAATTTAAAGAGAATGTAAACTTAAGAAATTCCGTCGTAAAAGTTTTGTAAATCCTTTCAAAAGGAATGGTCTAAGAGCACTGGAAAATAAACATGATTTATTTAAATTTGTTTGCCATAAATTTTCTTAACATTTTCGACGTACACTGTCTCATTCAGGTGGGAATATTTGTTTCCGCCTGACTTATTACTTTACAGTTACGTAGACTTTGGGGATATGTATCTATTTTCGCAAAAGTATTTTATTTAGCATTTAAATAAGTTAACGCTTCTTCAGTGTATGTTTTAAACATAAAAAGTGACGTTAGACTATCCCTTTGAGCAAATAAGAATATCCAGGAGAATCAAAATATTTCAAAGAAACTTTTAGAAGTTTTACATCTTTGCTTTTTTCTAAAAAAGTAAACTAGGTATCAAGTAAAAGTCTGAATCTTTTACTTGTTTTGGATCATCTGAAGCAGTCAAATGGTTATTTTTGCGAATTTCACATTTACAAATTAACACATTGTAGCTCTTAAACAATCTTTATTTAAAAGTAAATCTTTTTTTCCTGATTGACAAAACTAAATAATAGCTCTTCGAATTTTTTTAACGAATATTTATACTATAAATGTTCCTGCTCAACGTTGAGACATTGGTTGTGAAATAAAAATAAATAGACACCAGAATATAATTCACATGATTTTTAAAAATTCCTAAATACGGTGAAACCTCAAAAAAGTTTCACCGTTTCACTATCCTAGAGAAATATGCAACAGCCTTTCTGAACGTAATACTAGAGTGATACAATAATAATGTTCAGTGTTGGATAATAATATTTTATATTGATGAATAATAATAATGTTAATCTCTTCAATAATAACGCTTTAAAGTATGATGATGTTTTGTCTAGTATTTAGACAGCTGGTTTGATGTCGAGAATTGGGAGGTCGAATCTCATTTCTAGCTTGGACCTCTATAGTACATTCCACTTTAAACCGAGATAACGGTTTGATAACCCTAACTTGAAAAAGATAACTATAGTTGCTTTTATGGTTCAGCGCGAAAGAAGAATATCCGCTCAAGAAAGGGTGAAAAACGTCTTTGTCACGTGATCAAAATTGCATTTAACTGAAAAGGTAATTTATTGATCAAAAAACGGAAAACACAGTTCGATTCCAAATAGCTTCCATAGTCAAGCCTTCCAATTTAATATCTTTTCGTTAAAAAATGAATTTGTAAATGTGTCAAAACGTTTTGCGCTTGTTGAGCAGAGCAGTTAAGAACAGACTTAAATCCTGATTCAACATTTTTCAAATCTTGGTTCAACATTTTAACAGCTTTTGGTTGATTCTACACAAGTTTGTAATTCAGTAGGTACATTAAATCTTGATACAAAGTTTCCCCATTTTATGTTGGCAACATTTATTTGAATATCATAAACCAGTGTTACCATTGTATAATATAGAAGACAGTGATGATTAAAAAATTCATTTCAGATTAAACTTTTTTTAAAATAATAAATTTCGAAAAAAGTATCTTAGTACTTATTCTGTTACCCCCCCAGCCACTTTCGTTGGAGGATTTTCCTACCAAATTTGTAGCTGATGCTTTCCCGTTCCAGATTTTGACTGTACACAGACAATCAGATAAACTCTAAATTTTATTATTATAGAAAAAAAAAATGATTTTTGTAGTTTTGCAAATGGGAATTGGAGTGTGCAAGAATATCTGAGATGATCAAAACATGTTAGTGAAGCTTTTAGTAGTTGCAAATTTTTGGTTACAGTGATAATAATAAAAGAAAAAAAAACCTGATCAAAAAATAAAAGCTTTTGCCACTAAATAATCAAGGAAGTTTGAAGTTGCCAAACTTGATTTTTATTCTAAAACGTATCTTATTTAGTAATTTTGTTTGGATGAAAGTATACAAATACAGTTTTTATTGTTTTAATGAAATTATAAAACTGATTAAGTGATCAAAATACTACTACACTTATTCGATTTACACATACTATATCAAAATACACAATTATAAACTATCAATAAGTATCTATTACCTTAGTCATGTATTAGAAAGTAACTTACAATCTTTGATATAAGGCATTTCAAACTCTTTCATCTTATAAAATATATATCATGTGTGATAAATAAAAAGGTCATGAAACTAAATGCTCAAGAACGTCTGAAGCAGCCACACAATGTTTTCAAAACATTAATGATTATATCTTATTTTTCAGATATTTTTAGAAATAAGTATACAAATATAGCATGTATCACACTAATAAGATTATCAAACTGATTAAGTGATCAAAAAAGCACTTCAGTTTTTCATTTCACTGTTATATATTCACGCCGAAAAAAATTAGGTAGGAACTTTTTTAAATCAATTCAATCAATCTTGCATGCTACTCAATGAAATCCTTTCGGTTTTATTAAATTAAATTGGACGTGATTCTTTCAATAGAATCGTTTATTCTTTCATTTTTATTTGCAATCCTTTTTTTTTGCCTTTTTTATATAAAAAAAGGTTCTAAATTAGTGTTTGAATTTGTTTTACCAAAGATTTCAACTCTGACTTTTACTTTCTGAATAAATAATTTTATTTAGCTAAAAAACTTTTTAAAGTTTGTATTTATTCTTAAGGTGTTTTACTTTGAAAAAGATAGCTTTCTGGGATTTATTTGAGAGGAAACTGGTATAATCTATGTAATATTTCACAGCGTTTTGTGGTTAAGTATAATTGAGAAATACTTTTTTTTTTATAATATAATTTTAAGAATATTTATGTGATCATCCATTGAAAATCATTCGGTTTAGAATTATTATTAAATGCACTGTTATGACATTCATTATAATAAACACTTGCTTTTTGTAAAATATGACATAGGCGAAAAGTAAAAATTCATAAATCTAAATTTGTGAATAAGCAGTGAAAATGGTTTCTTTTTTAGAATTTTGAGCGACATACAAATTTTAGAGAATATTTGTAGGGAAAAAAAGTATTTAAATATAGATATATATATATAATAATAATAAAATATAAACTTATTAATTGAAAAAAACTCCACTTTTTCAATTCACAGTAATATCTTCATCTTAAAAAAAGTAATTTTTAATAAAATAAATTCATCAATGTATCATGCGGCTTAATAAAATCCGATCTCCTTTATTAAATTAGATTGGACGTGATGCGTTGAATAGAATTTATTATTATTTCCTTCTTAGTCTGATATCCCCTTTTTTATCCCCTTTTATACGTACACAAAAGGTCTTTAAATTACATTTTTATATTGCTTTACTACAGATTTCAACTCAACGAATCATTTTAATTTGCTAAAAAGAAAAGTAAGTTTTCATTAAATTTAAGGCGATTTAGTTTGATAAAGATAGCTTTATATATTTGATTTTAGATTAAATTTGAGTATTCTGCGTAGACTTTCATGGAATTAAGTCGCTAATTAAGAAATGTATGAAAATATATTTAAATTAATATAACTTAAAAAGCAGATATTTGAGTATCTTTCAGCATAGAAAAACTGCTGAATGAACTACTTTGACATTCAGTACGATCCGAGATGGGGAAATACAGCCATTTACTCACCACTGGCGAGCAGAGCGAGTGAATTTTTAGGCAATCTTAAAAAAAAAAAAAAAAAAAAAAAAAAAAAAACTCAAGTCTATAGAAGATATGCTAAAAAATTCATTTTTTTTATTGTTGGCTTATATTTTCAACTTTTCAAATTTACTGCATTATTAACATGGTACTAATAAGTTCCATCTTATACTAAAATTTCCTCTGTTGTATATATTTCGTAATTTTACAGAAAAAAAAATTATGAAAATGCATTTTAATGACAGTGATTAACTATTTTTAAAGTCACTTACGTGCATTTTGTCATAACAGTATCCAACTGTCCGTTGCATCTTTCTGGCTGGAAAATAAATCTTTGGCTGGTAAGATTTTTTGAAAATTCCCCACACCTAGTTATAGTAAAAACTTTCTTTTAAAAAAATAATATCATAGACGGCAAATAAACATATGAAACAATCAAACCTTTTTCTGAAATTTTAAGAAAGTTGCCATAATTAGCGATTGTTTTTTAAATTACATATTTAAATATGGTAAATATATACAACACTAATAAAATTATAAAACTGATTAAGTGATCAAAAGAACACTTTGCTTTTTCAATTCACAGATATACCTTCACTCCGAAAAAAAATAACTAAGAACTTTTCTAAAACATTTCACCAATCTGTCCAATGAATTCTTTCTGCTGTATTAAATTATATTGAACGTGATTCTTTCAATAGAATCATTGATTCTTTTGTTCTTAGCTAGCTATCACCCTTTTTATGTTTTTATATAAATAAAAGACCTCTAAATGTGTTTGAATTTGTTTCAGCACAGATTTCTTGCCTGACTTTCACTCTCTGAATAAAAAATTTATTAATCCATTTTTTAAAATTTGCATTTGTTCTTAATGTGTTTGAACTATGATAAGGATAGCTTTCTAAGATTAATTTCAGACTAAATTTGAATGATCTGATTAATATTTTATGACGGTAAGTGATTGCATTTATTTAAAAAATATATGAAAAGATGCTTTATTGAAACATAATTAATGTATGAAATAAATATATTAATATATATAATATAATTAATATAATTAATACATGAAAAGATGCTTATTTAAACAAATTGGAAATTGCCCGTCAAACGTGTCAAATGTACGTACGTGTCAAGCGTTCGAACTATAACTAATTTTATAAATATTTTTTGCACCGCATATTGTACCGAATGTATATTTTAGTGCAATTCATAAGTGCAGGTCTCTTTCATTCTGTTCGAAATGCTGTAACATTATTAAATGTACTTGAAACAATTTATTCCCATTGGCCGTAATTTAACGGAAATCTTTTGACTGTCCGGGTAATTAAACTATACGTCTGATTTTCATAAAATTTGAAACGACTCGGCAAAATTTTGCATCAGTTATATATTTAAAATTTAAAACCATTCGGTTGTGTCGTTTTTGGTCTGTTATATACGGACGGACGAACAAACAGACGGACCGAACGGCGAGTATAGGTGCTACATATTTATGTTATTACGAACGCACTTAATAACTGATATTTTTTTCATTTTTTGAGTATTGTATTGCGGAATGGACTAATTTTATAGTCCCAGATTATAAAAATAAACCCCTGCCTTTTTGTAAAAAAACACTTTGGGCAATAAATAAAAGTTCGTAGATATAAATGCTCAAGAGCGTCTGAAACAGTCAAAATAATGTCTGAAAATTTTTAGAAACATACCATATTTAGGACTATTTTTAGATATATGTATATATATATAAACTTTCTTTACAATAATACTATTGAAAGATAATGAAAATGACCAATAGTATGAAAATACAAACACCACATTAACCAGATGTTATTTAAAAAGTATAGTCCCATGTACTACCTTATGAGGATTAAAATGGGAGAAAAAAATATGGATTTAGATAAAAATAAAAATGAATAAATGAAATCCGTATGTAGTGAATTACTTTATCAAGGGTACAGCATTCACATATATAAGCAAGGCAGTCGTTTTCTGTAGAAAATAAAGCTAAAAGCTGAATAATTTATTTTCTCTGCACCCGAACGATCGCATGACCAAAATAATAGAAGGAAAATGAACACTGAATTATATGAAAAACCTTGAAATGAAAAAAATAAAAGATAAATGTTTAATTAATTTATATTATTATGTATAAATGAAATAATGTATTATTACTTAGCTTACACTATATAATTTTACATGATTTAATTCTAATTTCTTGCTGTACATGTTCTAGTTTGCCGTTTTAAGGATAACGTTAATCTTTACAGTTAAGTTAAAACAAATATTGTATCCAAGGGTTGCAGTTAATATACATAAAGTACCTTGATAAATGCATTTAATTAATAAAAATAGAAAATCATTACAATATTAAAATTTAAATTACCGATTAACACTTTTAAATTTATATAACTAAACTTAAATATTTCCAATCACATAATTTACAATATTATAGCTAAAATGCTAAAATTTGCTATAACTGCCACCTAGTGATAAAAGAAAAAATAAAATTATATATATATATATATATATATATATATATACAGGGTGTTGCCGATTTCAACCGACAGATTCAGATAGGTGATAGCAGGCACGAAGAGGATGAAACATTGCCATAGAACACGAGATCGCAAACCACTTATTTAGTCACAAATACAGGGTGTTTCAGGGTGTTCTAACTGAGCTATGGTTGATCGTAATAATTTCGAGAAAAATAAAAAACATTGCAATAAAAATGCCACGATAAGTACCTTGTTCTGTGTGAAATGTGATACGATCTGGAAAAACATGTTGCTAGAGCAATTGATGATATAATACTAACTGATAATCACAGTCCAAAATGTGGGGCGTCAAGTGCATACTGCTGGCGAGCATAATGCAAACTTCTAATGCTTTTACTTGCTGTTATCACATTTACAACAGAGGTGAGAGTGTCTGATAAATGTTTTATTATAATATACTTCAGTTTTCTGAAAGTTCTTACCGTCAGCCCAAACTGAGTTAGGACGAAACACCATGCATTTTTGATTAAATACGTGGTTTATGACCCAAAGTTCTATGGTAATTTTTCATCTCCTTGATGCATACTATCCTCGTTCTGAATTTGCCGATCGAATTCTGGAACAAACTGTATATATTTTTTTTCAATTTGTAATACTTTCTTTTTTTATAAGAACATCTATACATTCACTGCTTAAGGGCACCGGGAAAGTAAAATTCAACTAAAAAATCGATTTTTAGTTTTCTATATTATTAAATAGTTTATACTTTTATCTTTTCAGCGATGTGTCACACATGTTTATATATTAAAAAAAAAAAAAAAAAACTAGCGTTGAAATTAATCATTCTTTCTAAGAGTACTTCACAGCTTAATGGCTATTTAAATCTTTAATTGACTTTTTCTGAAAACTTGGATTTTTCATGTTCATGTTCCTTTTTTTCAATATCTATTAAACTTAAGAACTCAGATTTTTATTTAATACTTATATAAGGATATACTGTATACTTTAACACAGGGATTTAATGATTTGTTGAGAATTATTTATTTTAGGCGGTGAAATCTTACCAAAAAATGCTAATTTAAAAATGACTTTCAATAAATATTTAATAATTAATTTTTTTGTTTCACTTAGAAAGAAAACCATTTGTTAAAATACGTAAATCATGTTATTTTCACTACTCTAAAAAATCTAGACTTCTATCTTTCACCATTTCTGAGAAAAATGTACATAAAGTTGGTGAATTTAACATGGTGGAGATAGGGCTTTTCCGGTCCCCTTAAGTTTAGTGAAGAACAACACGTATTTTCTAGAAAAATGTTATTTTTGAACTTTCACTGTCAAACATTTCCCGTCAAACAGAAATAAATTAATTCAGGTGTCATTACAAAGAGCAGTATTTTCGTAAGAAAAGGCCCAAATATATATATAAACGAAAACACAGATTTTGGCTTACAGTGATGTATATATATGAAAGGATAAAAACCCTTTAAAATTCCAAATTCCAAATTAAATTTCAAAAATTTAAATTAAAATCCGAAGTCTCTTTCTTCTAACTTTAAATCTTATTCTAAAACCAGTTTTACCCGCTATAACTTTGTTTCCCAGCAATACATCTTATTACTTTCAGATATCATTTTCGGGCGATCTTTAAGAGTAAAAATGCTGACTTTCGGAATATTCTCATCCAGTTGTGTTTAGCCGATTCCCGGGCCGGTCAAGCCTAGGTCTGGCATCTGAGCCTGGGCAATCAATCAAAAGTTAATCAACCAATTAAATAAATGTTCCTCCCAATTTTACCACTGTGCCCTCTGCTGGAAAATATGATAAACAATAAGATATTAGCTAAAACCTGCGCCAAAAATGGGGAAACTTGCAATTTTGAGAAGCCTGCAAAACTCATGCCAATGTAGCTCCTAAAATCATCAACGTAACGGGCTCGAGGACTTCCGACCGGACTCGCGATCGGATTGTACGATGGAGCACGAAATAAATGAGTTCGATCCACCAAAAGGTTCCCGAGTCCAATTATTCCACAAGTAATGTCACCTCAAGAAGTCCTTACACCTTAAAGCCGGCTGTACGGACACATGCCGGAACGTGAACGGCCCGCGACTACCCCTATACAAGTCCGGAATGCTCGCGATATATTACATATATATATATAATTTGTTTCCAGCTAAACATAACGAGTTAATTTTTATCGAACGAATGTTATTCAAGATGTGAAGTGCAGTCGGTGACAAAGAAAAGTGAATACCCCATTCATTTTAGTCTCGAAATTGACACAGAAAAAAAAAAATGGTTTTTCGATTGGGAACTAAGCCTTCTTTTAACGCTTGTACAGTCGGAACTCGTTTTCCCGACACCCGGTTTTCACGACACTCCGCTTATCACGTCAGTTTTTCAAAGTCCCGATTTTCTGTATATGATTTTAATATAAATAAACTCCGGATTTCACGTCGTTGAATAATTTTCGACTCCGGATATCCCGACGGTTTAGGAAAATTGTTCATTTTTCATAATGCATTTTATAAGCACAGAAATTAAGCGGTAAGAAATAGCTTAGCTAAACTTTTCACAAAAGTGTCTAAAATAGCCATTGGGATAAATGAGAAATTTTACTTTAATCCTTTATCTGAATAAATAAGCCTGCAGACGCTATGAATGACCCACACTAGATAGACGTATCAGTCTACTCGTGGCCTTTTTGTTCTGGTCAGACTGCGTTTTCTTGTAGATATACGGCGTTTTTCATCCGACTAAAACCGAAGCATTGCATTGCATTGAAACGATGGGAAATTATCTAACATCCATTTCTGAAACAACGAATATTGATTACAATTCATTGTGTATAATATTGAAAAAAGAACTGTAGGAAGCACATCTAGGGATAAGCAAACCTTAATTCATTAAGATTTAATGTAACAAAAAAACAAGTCATTATAAATCTGATTTTTATTATTTTCAATTTTGTTTTGTGTTTATTTTGTTTAATAATAATGTTTTTTTGCTTAAAACTTCAAAATCAGTTATGAATTTAAAACTGTCCAAAATTAATTAAAAATACAGCATATTTTCTAACCCCGGTTACCACGACACTCCGCTTATAACGACACTTTTATCTGGACCTTAGAGTGTCGGGATATCGATGTTTGAATGTATATAAAAAAAAATGAGTTTATCAGATCATCTTCCGGCTACAATTGTACCAAAATCTGAAATTTTCAATCCAAACACTTAATTTTAAAACCTGATTTTATTTTTCTGTAAAATGTACCTTGGAATATCAAAAAAAAATTCAGATGGGTAGGCATCAAGAGGACTTATTTAGTCACAAATACTAAATGGGGTATCATCCTAACTGACCTTGGGTTGAAGGTAATAATTTTCAGAAAATTAAAAACATTTGAATAAAAAATCAACGATATGTACCTTTTTTTATGTGAAAATGTTATAACATCATGAAAAGTTATGGAAAACTCGGTGCTCAAGCTATCGGTGATACCGTTTGAACTGGTAATGGCAGTCCAAAATGTGAAGCGTAAAGTGCATAGTGCTGGCGCTTATAATGGGAACTTCTACCACCTTTTTTTGATATTATCGCATTTACAACAAAGGTGAGAACGTGTATTAAAATTTTGTTATGATATAGTTCACTTTTGTTAAAGTTATAACCGGCAACCCAAATTGCGTCAGTGTAGAACACCATGTATTTTTGATTAAATACGTGGTTTGCGACCCCGTGTTATGTGGTAATTTTTCCTCCTCTTAATGTCTAGATATATGCATATACTATATAAATACTATTATAGATCATAAAATCTATAATACTGATATAAAACAGATTAACCCTTTATCTACTGACAGTTCTTATAAGTACCTTTAAAATAACTTGTTATAAAATTCCTTTAATACATCGATTAGTTGTAATACAGTTTAGAATGTGTTATAGATACATTACCGTTTGTTGTTCCAAAAGCATTAATGGTTACACAAAACAAAAATATTGTTAAAAAGATGATTTATTTTGCCCTTGCATCTTTTCAGCTTTCTTGGCGTTGTTAGGGGGGAGGAGATTTTCACTTAGAAAATATTTCTATATTTCTGGTATAAGAACATTATATTTGTACATTTCCTAATTCGATAAAATACTAAGAAAAATATTTTAAATAAAAGATTTGAGTGGGGTTATAAATATTGCACAAAAGTCCTATAAATTCAAATTTAATAAATCCTTCAGTCCTTCTAAAATCCTTCTAAAATTTATTAAATGATTATGTAAATCTTCTAATGTAGTTTAAATAATTCACGAAAAATGCTGTAAAAGGTAAAATTTTCATAAATTCATAATTCAGTACATAAATGGTTAAGTGATCAAACAAACACTTCATTTTATTTTAATTTGCACAGTTTTATGTTTACGCGCTCAAGAGAAAGAGGTAAGAACTTTTTTTAATTCAATCTATAAGTCTCTGATTTTGCTCAATGATGTCTTATCTTTTTTATTCAATTAAATTGGACGTGATTCCTTGAATAGATTCTTTTATTCTTTCATTCTTAGTCAACTATAAATTTTGCCGTTTTCACAAAAAAGTGGGATCTAAATTATTGTTTCAATTTGTTCCACACGGACGTCAACTCTGACTTTTAATTTCTAAACGAGGGATTTTAATTAGCTATGGAAGTTTTTTAAAACTTTACATTTATCATTAAGGTATTTTTCGTTGATTAAAATAGCTCTCACCGTTTAAAATTAGAGTGAATCTATATAACAGATGTAATATTACATGTTAATAAGTGGGTATTTTTAATTAATATTTATGTGAAAATACGCTTAAGCTAATTAAACTAAAACTAATCTTACTTTAACTATTCAAAGTGCCTATATTCGATCATAATAAGGCTTCCTTTAATTAGTAGTTTTCATTAATATATTACTTTATTATCGGTTATACTAAATATGTGTTTGGATCTGCTATTATTTATAAAATTCGGAGTGTTTATTGATTGTTCAAATCTTCTAACTTTGAAAATGAGATACACAAATTTCAATTCCATTGGAACGTACTTATACTGATATATATATAATGAGATTCTGTTTACAGAATAATTCTATGCGGTTATTCAAGTCAACAAATTTATAAAAGCCAAAGAAACTATATCTAAACCATTCATATTTTGGGATAAAACTATTGAACAAAGGAAAAAACTTTATTGAAACAGTAAATTTTGTTTGAAATGTAAATCTTCCAATAGTTATTAGACTATATCAATGCACGAGATATATTTCTCTTTGATGTTTTAAAGAATAACTCTATAAATATTTCATGCGTACTCGCTAACTTCATTATTTATTTAAATCTCTCATGCATGGGTTATTTAAATGGATTACTCAGAACAATTATTGGTGATTTTTTACTTACCCATCATACGTAGCATAGGGTAAGTCTTGTAATCGTTTTTAAAATCGAATTTTTTTTTTACGGATTTACACGTTTTAGACACTGAATATTCCGAAAAGCATATTTTTAGAAAAAAAAATGCCGTCCGTCTGGGTGTGTGTGTGTCTGTAAACGCTCTATGTCCCGAACAAATTGAGATAGAGACTTTAAATTAGGTGTGTACTTAGGATGTAACAATGGCAAGAAACCTATTGGATATCAGTATCCTTGATTATCCGGAACTATCTTTTTTGGACTCTCGAAATATTCGTTCTGATAAAAGGTGTACAAAAATTTTCGAAAATGTTTATTTGAAGGAGTGTGTATAAAAGACAATAAAATAACATAAATTTTGCATCATGAATGAACTCGATCGGATACTTAGTTGCCGAGATATTTGTAATCTTATTTTTCACACTCTTCGATTTTATTGACCCTGTATTTCATTCAAATTTCAATTCAAAGATATATTTTAATTGGAAATGAGACGCTTAATCCGACACAGTAAACTTCTAGTTAATATGATTATAATTTTTCGAGTTATAAGTATGTTTCTATTACGCAATTCGGTACTACTCGATTATCCCGCCGACCAAAAAACTATCGCCAAACTATGAGATTAGGTGCCAATAATGGCTTACGTAAATGTCAAGCATTTAATGCATATCTATACCTATAAGAGGGGGATGGTACCATAAGGGGACCCTGTTCTGTCGCCAAATGCCGCCAAGTTTGTCACCAACTTGGTGATATATCGCCAAAAGTGAAGCCAAATTGGCGGTATCTCTAATATTTCGCCAAATTCCCATAGACTTCCATTGTAAACCTATAGTGCTTACTTGATTACAGAAAATCAACAAATTGAGATATTTTAATGCAACAAAATGTAATATTAGCTTAAGGGATTATATTAATTATATTTAAGGGAGTCTAAGTAAATTAAATTATGAATAAAGTAACATGATACAATGCTTAGCATGTATCACACGTTTTATTTTCATATTTTATATTATGTATAGCCATGATGGGTAAGTATTACGGTGGCCCCTAACGACTAGTTTTAATTGTGCTTTGTTACAAATTATAATACGAACCTTGTATGATAAATCCACGCATGGACGAGGATCCTTACCCGGAACCTCTACTAAAATTAAAGGCGACGTGTAATCCGACTCGCTAACTTCAATAACCCCTAATTTTAACAACTTTTGAATCTCCATTTTTACGATTTCAGTTTGTCTCTGCGACATCAGATAAGGTTTTGATCGTAGTGGCTTATCGCTAATTAAAGTTATATCATGCTCCACCAAATCTGTTGTACCAGGGTCGTTCAAAAAGCACGCGGCATATTTATTTATAAGCTCCCTTAATTGGCTAATTTGTGCTTCGTTTAGATTTTTTTCTAACTCACTATGCCGAACTATTTCCTGAAAGTCAAAAATTGTAGGATTATTCTCTAAATACGGAATATCTAAATCCAGTTCTTCTATTAAACTCGAATTGTCTTTGGAGCACAACAAATTTACATGTTCGGGTCGCGTATAATATGGTTTCAGCATATTAACATGATAAATTTGGGTTTTATTCCTACTTCCTGGCAGTTCTACTACATAATTAGTCTCCGATATTTTATTTTTGATTTTTCTCGGCCCTACTCATTGTACGGACAGTTTATTTGGTCTCGTCATGGCTAAAACCAACACTAAATCTCCCTCCTTGAATTCTCGTTTTACCGCGTTTTTGTCATACCAAACCTTTCGTTTACCTTGCATTTATTCCATGTGCGAAACAGCTACCTCGCGACATCGTTTCAAACGATTAATTAATTTAAACACATACTCGGTCACTACATCATTTTCAGGTGGAGGGTCGGACTGTCGTTCCATTATCAAGGTCTCAGGTGTTCGAAGATTTTTTCCATACACCAACTCGGCTGGTGAGTAACCTGTGCTTTCATGAACTACGTTTCGAAGAGCTAACAGAATCGCAGGCAAATGTTTATCCCAATTGGCGCCTAATTCAATACACAGAGCCCTCAAAGGTCCTTTTAAGGTCCTGTTATATCGTTTCACGGGATTACTCTGGGGATGATAAACAGAACTATGAGTGGTCTTAATGCCAAATTTATTAAGAAATTCGATCGTTAAAGCTGAGGTAAGGGACTTTCGCTGATCGCATTGGAGTTGGCTGGGGAATCCGATGCGACTGAAAATATACAGCAGTGCCTCAGTCACTCTACTGGAGGAGAGGTCCACAAGCGGAACCGCCTCTGGGTATTTGGACGCCATACATACTAGAGTTAAAATATACCGGTGTCCATCCGTGGTCAGTGGTAAGGGTCCACAGGCGTCAATATTTATTTTACTGAAAACTTCCTGAATTATTGGGACGAGTTTTAACGGGGCTTTCTTTTTCTCGTTCGCTCGACCCGCTCTTTGACAAACATCGCAACTGCGCACATATTCATCCATTTCTTTATAACAGTTAGGCCAATAAAAATAGCGAATTGATTTATCCTTTGACTTATTCCCACTTAAATGTACTGACGTGCCTTCATGACACAATGCTTTTATTTTCTGCCGTAACCCTTTTGGAATAACTAGTAATCTGGTAATGTTTCCAAAGCGATCCTCGAGATTTCTAACTAGTAACCCGTCAACAACCGAATACGTTTTCGTCGTACCCCCAGTTTTGTCCGCCCCCACTCGGCTAAACAATTCCTTTAACTCTGCACATTCGTGCTGTGAATTCAAAAACCCTTCTTTATCTATTTTTAACAAGTCCAACTCCGGGGCTTCAACTTCTAACGCCGGAATTTCAATAGGGTTCTCACCTTCCGTTGAATCCCGAAGTCCCGATTCTTCCTGATTCGCTGCGTTCAATTCATTGGGTGTTTCCACATCTTGAGCTACCCGTTCGAGCTCCCTTTTCTCTTCCTTTAAGCGTCTAGTAGTCGCACGCGTCTGGACTGCATTTACCTGTCCAGTTGGCAAAAATTCATATCCCGTTCTCTCAGTTATCATCGCGGCAGTTTTATTTCCTAAAATATATCGGTTTTGGTTTAAATGATTTCCGCAAACTGCTGCTTTCGTACAATTTTTTCCGAAATCTCCCTCTATCTCAACACGCGCTAGCGGTAGACAAACTAACTCCAAACTAAGTGGTTGTTGGACCCAGATTTTCTCTCCACAAAAATCCTGCGGATCTACAAATTTCCTACAAATTAAATCCAGCGTCGCTCCACACGCGTAAGCACACGCCTAAACACACGCGTAAGCATATAGACGCCAAAGCAAGGCCAATCCAGCTAAGTGGAATTGGAGAGGATAGGGCAGGCTATGCCAGCGATTGGATAACTCTGGGGCAGGGGGTGAAGAAAACGTGACGTGTTGACAGGGACGCAATAACTGACGCGGTAGCTTTATTGAGAAAACAGGATGCTTGCAAGTCCTAATGGGATATGGAACAAAAATAACATATGATATTAAATACATTCGAAAAAAAGAATTAGTCTCAGAATAAAATGATAGAAAATAATTTAGTGTTTTTATAAGAAGTAGCTGTGAACGGATTAAGGTTTTTAGAATAATAAATAATAAAATATTACACTGGATTTAAAGCAACGAAAAAAAGATAAATGATAATTAAGATATTATTAAAGCTAGGTAAAAAAGGTTGCTGTTATAATAATTTGGAATAGTTTAACTAAGATAAAAGGGCGAATTTTTTTTTATTTTTACATAGATATATTCTCTGAGCGGGTATAATAAAATGCATTGTTTCATTTCGCATTTCGCATACTATTTGTAATGTTTTAGATTGATTCTATTTCAATTTTTGGCAGTACTTGTATGATTTTTGCAGTGTTTTTCATTTGTATGAAGAGTGGATATTACATGACAATTTTTTCCTGCAGATAACACACTGAGAGGGTTTCTATACCGAAGAAACGTCATATCCGTCATATATATTTTTTTTTCGGTGCAGGCTTACCAATAGAATAGATTGATAGAGAAAATGCGATTTTTTTTTAACATTTTGGATAAGGCGATTTTCGAAACTCACATCCTCATATATACTTACAGGGAGGGAGAGACAATGACTCAAACTTACTATATTAAAATTCATAATTTTATCCGCAAGATGATTAAAATATGTTGTACCACTGTGTTATACATTCTTTATGTTTCAAATTCAATGAGAATTGATAAGAAAGATTCATTTTATTTGCAATGCCTTCAAATCTGATAAAGTACATTTTAAAAAAGTATGATTACAACAGAAAGTTTCTTTGTTTACATTACTTGCTGAAAGACGGCGCCAAAAAAATTACAAGAAATATAAACTCCTGATTTATCAAATATTTTTAATTTAGAACTTAATTGGATAGTTTTTGAAGGTTTTAAACAAAGTTAAAATATCTAAAGGTTTTAATATAATTTTACAATTATGTTAAGAGCAGCATCGACGTTAACCTGTATTTTTTTTAATAAATCGTTGTTCATTTGTTCGCAGATTTTCTGAAGTTTGATTCTGAATGGCAACAGTGTCGTTTGTTTAGATCTGGTTCTATGTTTATAACAGCTTAATTTTAATTTAAAACTTAATACATTATAAATGGATACGATATACATATTTTATGTGAAAATATGATGAACAGACATGAATTCAAGTAGAAGAAATTATCATTTAGCTGTCATATGTTAGCATATGTTTTTATTAAGCCTAACATGGCGTTTAGTTACGGTGGATTCGCAGACCAGAGTGGCTCGCACCGGCATGGTTTTTCTGCACTTTCCAGCACTCAGATTTTATTATAAGTAGATGTCAAAATTGAATGTATGCAGAACGCAACTACGTAAAAGATGTGCAAATTGTGCTAAACACCGTACAGAAAATTGGACTCATAATAGTAGAGCACCGACTACCTGGACCTGTCCGGACCAAGGCCGATCGGGTTAATGAAAAAATCCGGATAATTGGACAACTTTAAAAAACGACTATGACAGTGTTTTTTAGTTAACATCCCTTCACACTTTTTCCAGGCTTAGGACTGGCAATTGTGGTAGCAATTTTAGCATGTTACAAATGACATGTTTAGAAGTTATTCGTTTTAACTTTCTTTAAAATATTATTTTCCACAAAATTCGTACAAGGACATACATAGAAATGTACATAGAATTTATTACAATTATATATATACACACTGTATAAACAAACGTTAGCGGAGAGAGGGAGGCGGAGGCTTCTTCCGAGGACACCTAGGGACCAAAAAAAAAAAAAAGAAACAATTTTTCGACCTCCTTCAACAAATCTGAAGATAAAGAGGGATTTTCATGGGAATATATATATATATATATATATATATATATATATATATATATATATATATATATATATATAATAAATTTCACCATTTTACATATCATTTTAATTTAATATATCAATTACTAATTTTTTCTAATACAATTGTATATATTTATTAACATATTTTTAATTATTATTTAATTATCATATATCTATCTCTAAACAGTATTTGCTTTAAAACTTAATCCATTAATAGTTAGAAATAGTTTTTATTATATAATAGCTTTTATGTTAATAGTCAATAGGCGGCAGTACCAAAATGATTCATTTGAATACATGGAGCAGTTCATTCTCAATGCTAAAGTAGCTATAGAGGGCGGTGGTTATATATAATGGAAGTGTGCTTGGCTATGCTATATATTGTTATCCTTGGTCCACCATCATATAAAAAACATTTTTGGCAACATGTGCTGGTGATCTCCAGTGATTGTATTATATTATATTGTAGTATATATAGTAGTATGGATTTCAATTTGGTAATATGCTTTTATTTTTCCTCTATTTCTTTTAACCTTGTTTTATTTTGAACTTAATTGGTGTTCAATGAATTATTTCTCTGTTTTATGTGTGTGGTAGTCCCAAATTTATGTTCTTTAGCTAATTTATGGCTAATATAAAGATGAAACCACACAATTTATTTGTGGAAATTTAGGCATTTGGGACCCCATGATTATGTCTAAGTTTTAAAAATTTCCATTATTCCATTTCTGTTATTCAATTTCTGCTGTTTTTTTACTATGTTTTTGGAACCTGTGTTAAGTGTGTTGTGGGGGGTACTGTAGTACTGTATTTGTTAATGTCATTTTATTCATAATTTCACAGTTTTTGTTGGTGGTCGGTAATGTTTATTCAATGGTTGTATATACATATATGGGTGGGACTCTCGAGCGTCAGAAGTGAAAAAGTTGATTTTATGCATTGCTCTCTTGGCATTTTTGGTGATTATTTCAGGATTAGGAAATGGTTATTTAACGGTTATTTTTCTGACATCCAGCCAAATTTATCCCCATTGCGCCTAAAGAAGTTTCACTTCAAAAATGTTAGAGAAGGCGGGAAAAAAGTATGTTTCCTGATCGATCCAATTAATTAGACAATCCGGTTAATCGGTGTCCGGATAATCGCGCTCTACTGTACTATGTGCAAGGTCCATGTAACACAAAATTTTGTTTAATAATTTTATTTCATAATGTTTGTATCATTTTAGTTATCATTTTGTTATAATACACCGATAAATAAAAGAAATTGCATAATAAGGCTAACTATATTTTATGTTACCTTTATAGTCCTTTTGGGAAAAATATTTTCTATAAAATTCCAAAAAAGCCCACACATAGTTAAGTATTTTTCTTAGGATTTTTATTTATTTTACGTCGAAACAAACTAAAATAAACATTTACATACTAATATTTACTCTTAGCAACCTTATGTTCCTTTAAGGGTTAAGACGTTTAACATAATCTGTCTCACTGTTTATTGAATGGAAGTATCTTTTCTACAAAATGCTTATTCTTATCAAATATCTAAAATCTTTTTATTAATATTCGCAATCCTCAATCTGTCTTTTTCACTTTTTTTTATGCATTACAAAGTTTCCATTATTAATACTTTACAAGTTTATCCTTTTTCCAACAACATGTGTTTTTCTTCCCATAGACATGTTATCTCTTTTTTGTTATATAACATTTACTTTTTCGTTCAGGAAATCTTAATAAGGCTAAACACTCGTTTTAATGGATCACATAAATAAAAGAGAGTCTAAAAAAATAAAATATATATTAGCATAAAATAGCATTACAAACATTTTTTCCGTTTATTCTTAACTTCATTATTTTAACGAAAATAGCAAAAGAAAATAAACAAGTAACGCATAAAGCAAAAAAGGAGTATTGAGTTAAATTGTTCATCGCTTAATATATTTAGTAAGTTATTTGATACTTATTATATTTTTAGGTGCGTTCATAATTACATAAAAACGTAGCACCTATAGTCGTCTTCTGGTCCGTAAGTCTGTCTGTCCATCTGTCCGCATATAAGAGCTCAAAAACTATCCAACCGAATATTTTGAAATGTAACATATATAGTTGTTGCAGGTAACTTAATAATAAGTACAGTATCAAAATAGATTGTTTTAGTATAAAACAAAAAGCGACAATACTTAATGACTTATTGGCATTAATTGATAAATATTCAGTAGGCTGACTATTAATTCCCGTGTATTGCTACTGAGAAGGGTGCATTTATCATTTTAAAGTGTATCATGTTTGGATGGCATACATTATTTGAATCTACTAATACATCTATTTAAATAGAGACATAAATAGTACATAGCTTTGTTAAACTCAAAAAATATGTATACATTTATAGTCGCCTTGTTTGCCCATTTTTTGTTATATTAAAACTATGTTTTTATCAAAAGTAAAATTCACTTAAGAAAATTTAATAAATAAATAATCTACATAAGAAATTCACATATCTTCTGAAAATAAACTGCTTATTAATACGAGATAGAATCTCGTTGAAATAAGTATTATACGCACATACATAATAGTAATAGAAGAAGACTTTCTTTTTTATCCACCATGTAGGACGAAAATCCATTAAACATATAATTAGTTCCATTTATATAAAATTCTAATCGAAATTACATTAAAAATAGACAAAGCAAAACGCTGTCAAAGCAGTAATATATCAGAGTGAAAAAACTACTAGGCCGGTTAACTGACCGAGCGAAAAGTGGAGATGGTATTGAGCTGTTTTTTGATTTCATATACTGTAATTTTTATCTATCATTTCAGTACCAGTATAAGATTTTTGCGTAGCGGTAACCAGAGCTCCATGTACCAGTACTGGTACGCGTACCGTAGTTTGAGAACCCCTGATATAGAAAATTACCAAATACATAACTCTCTACAAAAGTGAATGATTTTCAAAAATTTATATCACAGGAAAAATGTTCTGTTTCATTTAGCAAAAGTGGTTCTAGTTGGGCACCCCTAACACCTAAAAATTAGTATTACCCCCTGCACTCAAAAGCAGGGGGGCGCTAATGTTTTTAAATTCATTTCGGTATCTCTAGTGTCCTATTATTCAGTTTAAAGTGTTGTTTTATGTAAAAAATGCCATAGCATCGCCCGTGGAAAAGAATTAGGAACATTGATCTTATCCTTTTGGTAGATAGTAGGCTCCAATAGCCGTAATAGTTATATTTTAATTTTTACGATTGTTTGCATTTTTTCATCTGTCTGTTTATAATTGAAGACACAAGATGAAAAAGGTAATATGCATCAAAAATTTCATTTAAAGAAATTTAAATGAAACGCTTTTTTCATAAATTTTATATATTATTTTCTTTTTTTAGAATGCTTAAAATTTTACTAGTACTAAACATTGTCATTTAAATTTATTAACATGTCAGTTTTAAATATTAAAAATTATTATTATCTCTACAAATGTGAATAATTCTCAAAAAACTTACATAACAGGAAAAGGTTGTGTTTTATTTAGCAAAAGTGGTTCTAATTGGGCACCCCTAAATCCTAAAAATTAGTATGAGTCTCTACACTCAAAAGCAAATGGTGCTAATGTTTTTAAATTCATTTTGGTATCTCTAGTGTCCTAGTATTCAGTTTAAAGTGCTATTTTATGTAAAAAAAATGGCGTAATATAGTCCGTGACAAAGAATTAGGAACATTGATCTTAACCTATTGGGTAGATAGTGGGCTCCAAAAGCTGTAATTGTCATATTTTAATTGTTACCATTGTTTGCATTTCTTTCTGGCTGTTTACAATTGAAGACACAAGAGAAAAAAGGTGAAATACATCAAAAATTGCATTTAAAGAAATTTAAGTGAATCGCTTTTTTCATAAATTTTATGTATTATTTTCTTTTTTTAGAATGCTTATAATTTTACTAGTACTAAACATTGTCATTTAAATTTATTAATATGTCAGTTTTAAATATTAAAAATTATTATTATTATTATTTAAATCAATAAATATTAAAATAATAAATATTTAAAAATTAATAAGTCATATTTTGAAGAATATAATAAGAATATTAGTATTTTAGATTTACTATATGATAAATTATCTCACACCACTTTTATCCATAAAATGAAACATTTTTTGAAAAAGATTTAACACACCTTCTTCTACTAATAATATACAGTGGAACCTCAATTATCTGAAGTAATTGAGGCCGACCATCTTTCGGAAAACTGAAAATTTCGGATAATCGAGAATGCTTCAATTTTAAGATTAAGGAGAAATATATGCACTATTTCTTATTATGGTAACAAATGCTTAATAAATGTAAGGCGATAACAAAATAGAAATAGGAATAAATTAACTGAATTTAATTTTGAAATTAACTACATTTTACATATTTCACAAGGGTTTGAACAGTGTTTTGTTTGCCGCAGTTTCGATTACCTTTGCTTTGAAACTCTATCACGAAGTTTTTTAATATTATTAGTTCACGTGCATCAGTCGTTCTGCTGCTCCAGACATGCCAAACATTTTGCAAAATATTAAAAAACTTCAGAATTGCTAATTTGTTAATTTTCTTTATTCGTTTTGTTCGTTCTATTCCGCAGCTTAAGGGAGCTCAAGTTAAATTCAAAGTAACTCTAAGAAAGGGGATCGAAAATATTTATATGTACTCGTAGATTGGGATGGACCACTTGCATTGCACACAAAGACTGTGATATTTTAAAAAATATATTAATAATAAGCTTTAAAAATAGATTTCGGTTAACCGAGAGTTTCGTATAAAAGATTTTCGGATAAAAGAGGTTCTACTGCATAATAAAAGAATATATTTTAAGGCTACACAGCAACGTAAGTAAACTTCCACACAATTTTTAGGGATCTGTACATAAAAAGTGAAAAACGAAACCATTATAGGATCACTCCTGTGTCTGTCTCCGTCTGTCACAGTCATTTTAGTTGTAAACTATGAAACGTGGAAAGTTCAAATTGGCTGAAGTAATAAAAGATACCATCCCACATATTTATATATTATTAACCATTCACAAATATATTTACGAAAAATGTAGAGAGCCTAAAAAAAAAACAAAAATAAAACATATATATATATATATATATTGGTATATCGTGTGAAATCTTCCGTAACGTTGAACTCAAAAATGCATTTCTTTTTATTTTAGGTATAGAGGTGGTCTTGTGTATTTTAGGTAATATTAGAGACAGCGTCGAAATTGTACTGTAAAAATATATCCTCACCCCCTCTATTTCCAAATCTACACTGTTAAAAATTTGCAGCATTCTGGCAGGTCATTTGACCGTTTTTTTCCGAAAACGGTTACACAACCGTAAT
Source organism: Maratus speciosus (assembly GCA_963932465.1). Taxonomy (NCBI): domain Eukaryota; kingdom Metazoa; phylum Arthropoda; class Arachnida; order Araneae; family Salticidae; genus Maratus; species Maratus speciosus. The sequence continues at coordinate 211,685,150 of OZ010790.1, forward strand.
TTTAACTCTATTCTGACCACATTATTGGCCATTTTATGGTCAGAATTATAGTTAAATTACGATTATGAAACCGTTTTTTCAAAAAACGGTCGAATGACCTGCCAGAATGCTGCAAAATTGTTAACAGTGTACAGAAAATAAACTTATGAAAAAACTAGGAGTAGTAGAAATGAAAATAAACCTTGCAGGAAAACTATGACGATTTCAATAGGTCTCATAGATTTTGAGAAATACGCACTTTTCCGTTACACACAAATTTCGATTTGCGGGCGTTCGTCAAAGGCGTTGAGGAACGCTGGAGGTATCTATCGTCGCAGAAGTATAAAAGGATTGTTCGTAATGATTTTCGAAAAAAATTGTCGATAATTAGCCAAGTTATTAACCCTTACAGACACGGAAGGTTCGGACATACATAAAGAAACGGACGGCGTACTCTTTGCGCCATTGGCTTTCAAAGACTCGATAACAACTTTTAATGATATATTTGTGTAATGCAATGCACTGTAGTTGTATAAAAGCAACAAACCTTAAACTTTTAATTGCAAACTAATTTAATTAGAAATATTACATAATTACTAAGGGATTCGCGACTAGTTTGCATTGGGTAGCTCTCTCAATACGCTACTCGAATCTTTAAAGGTTAATTAAAAAGATATAAAAAAAGCAGCAAGTACCAAAGCGGCGTTGCAACTAAGCGACCTCCTTTCGAAGCGCGCTTAGCACAATGCCAAGTTTACCTTTGAACTAAGGTTTCGTTTTAGGTACGCTGTAAAACAAAACCTTAGTTCAAAACGAAACTAAGGTTTGACTGTAAAACGAAAGTTTATTACTACGCTTAATTTGGGTTTATGAAATGGTAAATGAAGTTTAAATATGCACTACTTTTATTGTCAGCACCGGACTAAGTTCATCATAAACAGATTAAAATAAGATAAAAAAAATAGAGTTATACAGAATATCAACTTTTGGCACTATTTATGCTTCACATCTCTCTGAACTTACATGGTATATCCATTTATACTTTTCTAGTATACACTGCTATAACCAACCTTGCGTTTTATAGTTTTTTAAAAAGTCTTATTATTCTTTTAGCAACATTTTTTATGTAATAATACAGTTACTAATTAATATATTTATTATACGGAACCCTCTGGGCGCGAGTAAAACACGCGCTTGACTGTTTATTTATTAATATATTGTTTTCACATTTTTCTTATAATATAAATTATTTTTGTTTTTTGTATATTAATATTTATTAAATAATCAACTAGAAATTTATTTCTATGTTGATAATTTCCCTGAAAACAAAAGGACATAATTACCGACGTACTTGCTAAACATAACTTTTAATTGGTGTAATTCCAGATCATATTTCATGAATTATTCTTAGCATCATTAGCATTTTTTCTCTGTTTGCTCAATATATCTTTCTTATTCTGGAACTTTCTAAAGGAAATGAAGCAATGTAAGTTTTCTTCTTTTCTGAGAAAACAAGTCATTATATCACAAAAAAAATGCAGACAACGGCATGATAATTACGCATGCATAATTGAAAGAAACATTCTGCACAGAAAAACATGCTCTATATTACAAAAGAGATTAAACATAATTAGGAATTATATTGAAATATATGTATATTAAAGTTCTTTTATATTGAAATAAAGCAAAATTTCAATCAATACTTATATTTTTAATAATTATATTAAATGCCACCATTTTTAAACACCGTGTTATATTTTTCTAAAAAATAATTTAATTTGTCTAAGTTTTTTTATTTATATGAACAAGAAAACTTTATTAATTTAAACACGATTATTCTAATTGTAAATAAATTCCATGCGTTGTAATTTTCCCCATGAGTAAAAAGTGCCTATGCTAGGATTCAAACCCGGAAACTTTGGCGTAAGCTGCCAATGCTCTGTAAGCTACCAATTGAACAATACTGGACAAATGTGGCGGAAATTTCTCACACAGAGAATCTTCGTGATTATGACATCTGGTCTGATATCTGAATCAGCTCAACAGAGCAAATCGCAGTTAATAGAACTCAAAGAACTGATGGATAAATAATTGCTCTTTTATTAGTTTTATCACAATTATTCTAATTGTAAAGAAATCACACGCGTTGTAATTTTCCAACTTAGTAACAAAGTGTCCAAGATACGAACTAGGAACCTATGGCGCAAGCTGCCAATGCTCTGCCAATTGAGCTATCCTGGAAAAATCTGGAGGATCTTTCTGACCCAGAGAATCTTGTTGATTATGACATCTGGTCTGATATCTAAATCAGCTCAACAAAATAACACACAGGTTGGCGAACTACAAGAAATGTTGGATACATAGTTATAATGTTATAAATTTTAACACAATTATTCCAATTGGTAAATAAATCACGCGCGTTCTAATTTTCCAACTGAGTGAAAAAAGTATCAAAGCCAGTATTCGAACCAAGAGACTGTTACGCAAGATGTGGAGCTATCCTGGATAAATCTGCCGTATCTATCGCCCCCAGAGAACCCTTTTGATTATAATACTTATATGATACCTAAATTTGCTTAACAAAATAAATCGCTGGTTATGGAACGGCAAGAAATGTTGTTTACATAATTACAGTTTTATTAATTTTAACACAAATATTTCAATTAGTAAATAAATTACACGTAATTTTTCAACTGAGTGAAAAAGTGTCCAGGCCATGATTCGAACATAGAATCTTCTGCGTAAGCTGCCAGTGCTCTACCAATTGAGCTATCCTGGACAAACCTGATGGAAATTTCTCACCCAGAGCACATTGTTGATCATGACATCTGGTCTGATATCAAAACCAGCTCAACAAAATAAATATCAGGTTGTGGATCTATAAGAAATGTTGGATACATAATTACAATTTTATAAATTTTAACACAATTATTCCAATTGGTAAATAAATCATACAAGTTGTAATTTTCCAACTGAGTGAAAAATTGTCAACGGCAGGATTTGAACCAGGCGCCTTTGGCGCAAGATGCTGAGCTATCCTGGATCAATCTGGCGGACCTTTCATCCCCAGTGAACCTGTTTTTTGAATATGATACCTTGTCTAATACCTAAATTAGCTTAACAAAATAAATCGCTGGTTGTGGAACTATAAGAAATGTTGGATACATAATTACAATTTTATGAACTTTAACACAATTGTTTCAAATCACATGCTTTGTAATTTTCCAACTGAGTGAAAAAATTGTCAAAGCCAGAACTCTAAACAGGGATTTCTTGGCGTAAGCTGCCAATGCTCTATTAATTGAGCTATCCTGGATAAAAATATTGTGTACCTTTCTCAACCAGAAAGTCTTGTTGATTATGAGATTTTGTCCGATATCTGAATCAGCACAACAGAAAAAAATCGCAGGTAAGGGAACTCCAAGAAATGTTGAGTGCAAAAGAACAAGAATAAGATAAATTGTATAATACGAGACACTTATAAAGATAATTTCTGAAATTTTATCGAGGATAAATCGAAATTTTATTTAATAATTATTAGTTCAAATACTACGTTATAAGGTGTAAAATGTGTTTATAAACCATTTAATTATATTTTTATGAACCTTTAGATAATTTTATGCCAACTATATAAAAATGTGTTAATGTGAAACAAGTGGTATAATTTATTTTTAAAAATCCATCTAATATTTAAAAATTGAAACGGAGTCTTAGATAGTCATGCTGTAAACACCAATGACGGACATTTTACAAGATTCCGTACCTATTATGTAAACTTCCGCATGCTTTTTTATTATTTCATTCCACTTTCTAGTGAAACATTTTCGAAAATCAAATATTTTATATTACTAAGTAAATCAGCCTAAACATTCTATTAAAAAATGCATTAATTTCCTTGGTGCATTCACATAAAAGTAATACATCAAATGACATTAAATTTCAAATAGAAAAAAAAATAATACATTTTTTTATTTACAATAAGGTATTGTATGAAGTTAAGTTAAAAGGAAATAATTATTTTTAAATCTTTTAGTGTAATATTATGTTATTAATAATTTTACGTAAAAGAACATTAGTTTAAAGTTACATTAATGAAAGAATAAAACGTAATACACTCATACTCATATAAAGTATTAAATAACAAGTAATATTTATTTCTTAAGGTATAATTCGTTTTTTCTATAATCAAATTGCCTTTAAAATTTAAATGTGTAACTATGTTTGAACCAAAAATAACAATATAGAAAATTTTAAAAATTGCGAATATTTGAATTAATTATAAATGAAAGTTATTCATTAAAAAATACCTTCCTTTTAAAACTACTAATAAAACTAACTGAATTAGAAATTTGTAATCACGAATACAAAATTCACTACAAAGAAATATTATATAGAACCGCTACAGATACGTATGAAATTTAACAATGCATCGAAAATATAAGATTATCAAAATCAATAAAGTTTAGTTCGCGACTTTTACAATGTTATTAATAATAAAGTGCTTTCTCTGAAAGCGGATTACATTTCAACTACCGGCTTAACCTATTAGTAGTAAAACATTTCCGGTAAAGGCGCTCTTTCTTTTTTTTTCTCCTTGATTCTAAGCTTAGATTAGTGTAAGATACTAAACCAGTTGCATCAGTGAAACTAATTATCGCTTCAAATACAGATAGCATCTACGCATTGCGACAGAACGTAAGCCACTACTCAAAAGAGAAACAATAATAAAACCTTGAATGCATCGCAATTAATGCTTGTTAACTAATATGGGGAAGAAAACTTTTGGAAAAGGGGGATTGCAATTTCAACTAAGTTTCTCTAATTGTTTGATTTCGTAATTCTATAGTTTCACTAATTTGTTTGACATGACCGGTTTTCAAAATCGTTATTGCTAAGGAAAGTTCAGTTAGTCATTTATTGTTCTAAATTCAGCAGGATGTAATTGGATTCTCGATTTGTAGGAAGAATTATTTCTGAAAAATGAAATATTATCAAACAATTTAACTTTTCGCAACTTGTTTATTCCTAGAAGTTTAAATTAATTAAAGATTAAGAATATTTTGTGAAAATGATATACTAATGGTTACATATAAAAATAATGAAGTGATTTTAGAATAAATATGTAGTATAAAATGCATTTAATCTTAAATATGCCTTTCTACTTAAATTTTTATACGCATGATTAAACTTATCGTATTAATTTTTTTTAATTTTCTATGACTTTCTGATAGATTTAACATATCCATAAAAGCGTTTAAATTATATTGTTGACTGTTATGAAAAATTATTGCATTGCGTATGTGTTTCACTCTATTCTGAAACTAGTATTCGAATAGTTTTTATTTTTAAAGAAAAATTATTAAAAATTTATAATTTATAAGAAAGAAATTTAAACTTTAACAAGATCATTCCAATGAAGTGCTCTTAATAAATTCACTTATATCTTCTTCTTCAAAAGTTAAAACCAACAAAGAAAACATAGAAAATTGAAAAATGAGAATTATTTAAATTCAATGGCAGTGTCTTGGCTTAATGGATATCAATAAAATACATTGGTCTTGGAAAATGAAGCAATAATATTAATAAATGATTCTATGATGCCGATAATTCCAAATGTAGTGTTGAGGGGCTTAATATCCTCTTTGCGATTGAAGTATCCGTTCAAAAGTTATGAACGAACATACATAAAATAGGCTTCGTTTAAAAAAATCCAGATCTACACAGTAAAAAACATTGGTCAGACATTTAATCTAAACGTAGCAGGGAAACATTTGCAACCATAATCTGCTGAAAACTTGTTCCAACATTTTATGCAACAGTTGAACTGATAAAACTTTAAAACATTATTTGATTTTTAGGTTGAACAATAAACTGTTAAAATGTCAATCCATAAACAGGCTACATTTATCCTATTGCAATCAAGTACTGTCTGTGCAGGAATTGTGCTGAATGTAAAATCTGGCATGCTACAGTTATCGTTACCTGAACTGGTCTTCAAACCAGATACCTACCACTTTTTTAGTCAATATTTTAAACATTAGATAAGCTGACGGATATTATAGTGCTCTAAAGCAACAATTATTTATTCTTTTTGGCTGTTAAGTATTGCGCCGTTGTATGGTGTAAGTTGAAACAGTCTTGAAGTTTCACCATAATCAGGAGTTTTGAGGAATCTGATTTGGTTTGGTAGCGTTTCTATCTTCCTTCCTTTTTTTGCGCAACCAAACAGTTTAACTTTGAAAGGAATATTTTTTAAGTTTAAAGTTGAATGAGATTGAAATGTGATTGATGTATCGTTAAAAAATTATGCACGAACGTACATAAAACAGACTTTCTTTCAAAAGTTCTGTTATACAGTTTAAAAAGTTCGTCAGACATTTTATCAAAAAATTCTCCATTATAAGATTTTGAAACATTGCTCCAACATTTTGTTCAGCAGTAGAAGCATAAACTTGTAACGAGATTGAAATTCGATTACAGAATCCGTTTAAAAACTATGCGCTAATACATATAATATAGCCTTCATTTTAAAATTTCTTTAATGCAGTAAAAATGTTTGTCAGACATGTCACCAAAACACAGTGCCGAAATATTTGCCACCATAAGATGAAGAAACCTTGATCCAACATTTTGTGCTCAAGTTGAACCATAAACTTGTGTATGTTGAACCATGAACCTACAAAATATTTAATTATGATTCGATTTAAAGGTCGAACAATAAACACGTAAATCTTAATCCATTAACTTGCCACATTTATCATATTGCAATCAAGTACAAAAAGTACAGAGATTGAAAGTGAAATCTAATATGCTGCGGATATCACAACCTGAACTAGTCTTCTAACTTGATACGTCTCAAATTATAGCCAGAGTTTCAAACATTAGACTAGTTGGCGGATGTCATAGGATCTAAATAGGTATATTGAGAGTGCATAAAAATATTTCCTTTGTTTGGCTTCCAGATTACATTTGTTTGCTAGTTTTTGTCAAATGAAGAAACCATTAGGAATAAGACACATTTGCTGTTCTTAATGAATTAATTGTATACATTTGAACTTTAGGATTTTTTGCTGTTTTAGATTAAACCTACCATCTTTCTAATGTTAGATTTTTTAAATTACATAAACTAAAAAAAAATATATTTACTGTAGATGTAGATTTTTTTCTCGACTATCTATATATATACTTTGGTATACTAAAGCAATACTTAAATATTCCTTTAGTATAATGAAAGTTGAACCAGTCTTGAAGATTCCCTATAATCAGGAGTTTTAAAAATCTGCAGAAGATGTTTGGTGACTTTTATTTCATTTTATTAACTTATATATCCATTTTGTATCATCCAAGATTTTAACGTTGAACATAAGTTTTTTTTGTATTGTAAATATAAATGAGATTAAATGAGACTGAAGATAATCTTATCTAAGACATATAATCTTACATTATAATCTCTTATTATACATACAATCTTATCTAATACTAATCTAATACACCAGATAAACAACAGAAAAAACATTTTATGTAGCCGCTTTATAAGCCCAGTGGTTAGGTGGTTGAATTCTGAATTAAATAGGGGAAAGCAGGAAAGTATTTTAATCCCTTCAGTTTAGGTTTAGAATGCTATATGCTATGTTTTACCCTTCGTACCAGGTGAGCGTTAGGAAATATGTATAAATTTATAATAAAAAAAGACGTTTATTTAAATACCATAACAATGTCTCAAAACAACTAATCCTATCAAAAACATAGTCAATACAAAAGTTGAAGATCTTAAAATTTTGAGTAAAACGAGTACCTACACTTAATATGTTTGTTGAACATTAAGGTCACAATTCTACTTCAAAGATTGAGGCCCGTGGTTAGGGGGTTGAAAACAGAATTAGTAAAAAAACTGTAAATTCTTTTAATCCCTTCAGTTTAGGTCTAGAATGAACGTACTAAATTTTTCCCCTCGTACTAGTTGAACGTTAGGAAATATGTACATATTTATAGTCTAAAAACACGTTTTTTTAATTACTTTAACAATATTTCAAAACAGCTAACACTATCAAAAACATTGTCAATAGAAATGTTATAGAGCTTAAAACTCTGAATAAAATGAGTACCCACATTAATATTTTTGTTCAACATTAAGGTCGCAAATGTATTTCAAAATTTTGTCTTAATCGATAATCAAGAGCTTGAAGCCAGGAGAGACCAAGTTATCAATACAGCGTGTTGAAAAGATCAAATTCCACGACGTAGGACAAAATTGTATATATTTTCCCAAGGTTTGACACTTGTGTAAAGTTGTTCGATAAATTTCACAACATGAGATACCATATGTGTTTTTATTCCTTTCATAAGGTTTTGCTCCATTTTTGCTTCAAATCCCCGGATTTCTTTTATGGTCATCCTGTATATTGAGAAAATAAGAGAAAATAAATGACTGGTAATTTTTCTTTTTATGTAAGCGTTTTGTGAAGGGAAGATCCCGCTATATCCTGCAAAACTGTTGGTACAGCCTTTGGGGAAAAAAGTAAACACCCCCTACTATCTCTGCAACAAGTTATTGTAGAATAAAGTTACTGGTGCATTCAATTGGAAATAAAATCTACTTTTATATCATGTATATAAAATTTGCTTAGTGGGTCATCTGCATATCAAAACAAACCCAAACTTTGTTTTTTTTTTAATAGCAATACACAAGTTTCACACAATAAATAGATTATGCTCCATTTAATTATCCTAAATCCAAATTGTCATTAATTTCGTATGCTTAGTTTCGGAGAAATTAATTATTTTAAAATGAGCCCAGTTTAGGGGCTGTATATATTGAAGTTCGGTACTCGATTGTTGAAATACTACAGACTGACTGTATCACTGCTATTAATGTGTTATTTTTTGCCAATATGAACATCTCACTCGCTTAATATGTTTCGACTACTGCCAGCAAAAATGTTTCATTAAAATGAGCAATATAGATTTTTTTTCAAATTATGCTTTTCTGGCCACCTTAGACTGTCATTTTAAAGTTTTTACTCATAATTAGAAAACTACTCAGAAGAAAAATTTCAAATAGAGAATTTGCATAAAGCAGGGCATAATAAATATAAAAATATCAAATAAATTGTAGCTTGCAATTAATATTTTTTTCGCATATTAATTTTATAATTCATATTATTTTTTTTATTGCTAATTTGATGTATTTATGTTTGGGATTTTAATATTATAAGCAAACAAAAAATTATCACATTAGGATTATAATTTCAGGAGATATTAATAAAAATGTCGAAATGTAATTTAACATTAGAAGCTCTAAATTTTGAATGTTTTTAATTCAAATACTTATCATCCAAATGACTCTAAATTTCATTTATAGGGATAGTTTGAACCGAAGATTGAAAATATATTGTCAAAATTGGGTGTTGTGACTGAAAAAACAAAGTTTGGCCTGGTTTTCATTTGTAGATGCCACCCTAAACGAATTTTATGTACATCATTTAAATGTAGACTTTATTTCCAAACGTTTCATACCTGAATTTTTTTTATTATAATAATTTACATAGTTAGTAGGGGGTGTTGACTTTTTTTCCCCCACGACTGTACGTGTACGTGTACATTCCTCTTTTGAAGGCATTTGAGGAGTGAGAAACGTTCGGACTACCCGCGCTCAGCTGTGACTTTGACAGTCAGCATTGATGTTTGATAGAATCAAAGTTCACGTAAAAAACACATGCTTTTGCACTAACCTCCCTAAAATAATCTTTTGAAATTGGAATAAAGTTCGAATAGAGCATTATAGTTGCAAATTTTTGACATTTTTAATGGCGTCAATCAATTCTACGTTAAAGATTATGTGACAAGGCATATTGAAACATATGTTTTGAGTTTTACACATCATATGCGGCCAATGTCTGCAAAAATCTACTTCGTCACATCGTACGCTATATAAATGTTCGAGAGAGTAGGGAACATATAAACATATTTTACTTTTTTGCTTGTTGCTCAATGTCTTCTGAAATTAATCTAAATAATCCAATATTTTGAATGCTGAGGGCTACTTGTCACACAGCATCGAAAACTAGTAAATTTATTAGTTTCTATTTCATCTTATCCATTGAAACAAGAAAGAAAATAGTAATTTAAACTTTTAAAGTTAATTTGGCAAATCCTAAAATTCGAGAGAGTGCAGCGCCATCTATTGATGAAATTTAAAACTATTTTTAAATTTTCTGCCTACAAAATTTATCAGTTTTGCTTTAAACGTGTCGTTTTTTCAATTTTTATGTTTAATTTAGTTTGGGAATTATTTCATTTTAATATCTGGGTGTTCTTTTTGCGTTACAATGTATCAAATTTAATACAAATTGAAACACATAATCAGAAAAGAAAAGTTTAATTTATGATATTAAGTAAAGAGCTTCTACTGAAAGCGGATTAAATTTCAACTACCGTATTAACTTAATAGTCATCAACATTTATGGTAAAGTACTCTTTCGTTTTCCTGCTAGATTCTAAGTTTAGATTAGTGTAAGATACAAATTAGTCCATAACACTAAACCATTGCAGCAACGAACTAATTATCGCTTTAAATAAAGATTTTAGCTACGCGCTCTGACAGGACCTAGGCGACTGTTCTAAAGAGAAACAATAATGAAACAAGGAAAGCATTGCAATTAATGTTTGTTAACTATTATGAAGAAATTGTTGGAAAGGGATGATTGTAATTTCAACGACCTTTCTCTGATTCTTTGATTTTGTAATTCTGTAGTTTCAGTAATTCGTTTCACATGACCGATTTTCAAAATCGTTATTGCTCTAGAAACTTTAGTTAGTTATGTATTCTTAAAAATTCATCCGAATGTTATTGGATTCTCGACACACAGAAAGAATTAATTCTGAAAAATTAATTATTATTAAACAATTTAACTTTTCTCAATAAAAATTTTTACTTAGAAGTTTCAATAATTTAATTATTAAGAAAATATTGTGAAAGTGATATTATAATTCTATAATTCAAATTAAACCAGATAATTAATAAAAACAACAAAGTTTAATTTACGATACTGAGTAAAGAGCTTCTACTGAAAGCGGATTAAATTTCAACTACCGTATTAACTTATTAGTCGTCAACATTTATGGTAAAGTATACTCTTTCGTTTTCCTCCTAGATTCTAAGTTTAGATTACTGTAAGATACTAATTAGTCCATGACACTAAACCATTGAGGCAATGAACTAATTATCGCTTTAAATAAAGATTTCAGCTAAGCGCTTTGACAGAACCTAGGCGACTGTTCTAAAGAGAAACAATAATGAAACAAGGAAAGCATTGCAATTAATGTTTGTAATTAACTATTATGAAGAAATTGTTGGAAAGGGATGATTGTAATTTCAACGACGTTTCTCTAATTCTTTGATTTCGTAATTCTATAGTTTCAGTAATTTGTTTCACATGACCGGCTTTCAAAATCGTTATTGCTATAGAAAGTTCAGTTAGTTATGTATTCTTAAAAATTCAGCCGAATGTTATTGGATTCTCGACACATAAGAAGAATTAATTCTGAAAAATTAATTATTTTTAAACACTTTAACTTTTCTAAAAAAAAAAAAAAATACATAGAAGTTTCAATGACTTAAATATTAAGAAAATATTGTGAAAGTGATATTCTAATTCTAAAGTAATTTGGAAATTAATCAGTAAATATGTATTATAAAATGAAGTGAAAATAATATTCCTGTTTCGTTAAATATATACACATGATTAAATTTATTGAATTTTTATTGAAAGTAATTTGTATCTGTTTAAAAATTGTAACATATAATGTGAAAAGTTTTTTGGTATACATTTACTGTTAATGAATAGATATTTAAATTGCTAAACATGACATTTTATGCTGCAACAACTATTGGAACTATTTTAGTTCTAAAAGAAAAAAAAAACTTTAACTATACCGAAAGCAATTTTCAAACATAGAACAAAAATTTAAGATGAAAAACTCCTTACAAAAGCACTTTGTATACAAAAAAATAAGCAACAAAGCGAGATTTCTTTTTAAATACACTGCTCAAAACAATTAAAGGATATTTGAAGTTTTATATAAAATAAAGATATAAACGAAATTTTTTTTGCCGAAAATAGAAGAAGAGAATCACAAATGCAAATTTTTCTGGTTTTCAAACTGTGGAGTATGCAAATTTTGAGTTCGACGTCAAAAACGTCGCTTCAGCGGCAGCGAATGAAATTTGACTTTCAACTGGATAAAAGAGAATGAAGACAAGGATGATCGGCATTCAGTGATTGCTTTGTTTCGATGAGTACGATGTCTCAGCGAAGTCATTTGACAGATTCAGAAGCTTTGAGAATTGTTGGTAGGTTAGAAGGGGGCCAAACTCAAGCCGAAGTAGCGCAAGCCATTGGAGTGGCACAAAGTGTCATTTCCAGGATCTGGAACCGTTTTTTGGAGAGTGGATGTGCAGCCGAAGACCAGGGCAAGGGCGTATACGGGCAACAACGCCCAATGAAGATCGGTATTTAGCGTTAACAGCTCGGAGACACCGAACCATGAACGCTACTCTTCTCCAACAACACCTTCGCTCGGCTACAGGCACCACGATTCCAACTCAGACTGTCCGAAAACGGCTCCATGCTGTAGGTCTGTATGCTCGCCGACCGATGGTATGTGTTAGATTAACATCAAGGCATCGTCGCGACCGCGGGGAGTGGGCAACCGAGCATGTCAACTGGAGGAGAAATGAATGGAGCAATATTCTGTTTTCTGACGAGCCCGTTTTTCTGTGCATCCGGATAATAGGCGTATTTTCAACTGGAGGGACCGTGGCAGTAGGAATAATCCTGCGTTCGTGCACGAAAGTGTCAGATTTGGCGGTGGAGGAGTGTTGGTGTATGGTGGCATCTCCATTGACGGGCGCACTGACCTCTACATCATTCGAGATGGAGCTCTGACTGGTCGCCGATATAGGGATGAGATCCTCAGACCTATTGTAGTCCCTTACGCTGCAGCAATCGGAGATAACTTCATTTTAATGGACGATAACTGCAGGCCACATCGTGCAAACCTGGTGGAGGATTTCCTTTTCGAGGAAGGAATCGTTCGAATGGAATGGCCAGCGTGTTCTCCAGACATGAATCCAATCGAGCACGTTTGGGGCGCTCTAGGAAGACGAGTTTCTGGCCGCCAACAACCCCCACAAACTCTCCAAGAACTGGAAAGAGCTCTTCTGGAAGAGTGGGGCAGAATACCCCAACTCGTCATTAATAGCCTCATTGAGTCCATGCCTCAAAGGTGTTCAACGTTGCTGGCCGCCCGTGGAAACCATACCCCCTACTGAAAATGATTTTCTTTGAAGAAGACACCTTTTCTTATTCTTTTTTTCTCATATGCACAAATTGTGTTTTTTTCCTTTAGTACACAAATGCGCAATAAAATGCATTTTTTTTCTGCCTAACATGTGTAATTTATTCTCATATAACCTACTATGTCTGCCGACCATGTATCAATCAGCTAAACAGTTTACCAGATACAAAATCCACCTAAAACTGCAATATTCTTTAATTGTTTTGAGCAGTGTAATTAATATAAGAAGAAATTCAGATAAGGAATTAAGGAACAAAAGCAGTTTATATACAAAAATTAAGCAACATGGGGACTAGTAATTTTTTTAAATAATAATTTTAAAGAATTATTTGAATTTTAATGAACATTTTAAAGCATGTACAAGAAATGGCATTAGTTTAAGTAGATTCACATTAGTAAATAATTAAATAATGCATGCATTCAAAAATGCAAGATTTTGGTCTAGAAAAAGTTCAATTTTGGAGAATTACTTAACCTGTGATCAAAGAATCCGTTTAAAGATTAACAATGACATTTCGAATGTTCCTCTTTAGGTAACTGATATTGAAATTTGTCATAAATTACATTGAACAAATTACAGAGAAACGTTATATATTGCATGCTCAAATATATATCGTTTAACATCCTCTAAGATGTGTTACAAATATAATCATAAACAGGGCGTGGAGTTGCCGTAAAATGGGGAAGCACCTCAACTCTTTCAACTGGTCACACGTTTAACATTGAAATGCGTGTTTAAAGAAATCAGTAAATTATATATTATAACTTTTACAATGTTATAATTATGAAAATAAATTGCATTATCTAAAATTGGATCAACTTTCAACTATCGAATTAATATGCTAGTATACTCTTTACTTTTTTTTCCGCGTTGATTCTAATATTAGATTAGAGTAAGACACTAAACCAGTTGCAGCATCGAAACTAATTATCCCTTCAAATAAAGATAGAATCTAAGCACCGCCACAGAACCTAAGCAATTCTTGTAATGAGAGACAATAATAAAACTTTGAATGCATAGCAATTAATACTTGTTAACAGATATGAAGAAGAAAACTTTCGGAAAAAGGGGGATTGTAATTTCAACAAAGTTTCAATAATTGTTTTATTTCATAATTTTATAGTTTATCTAATTTGTTTTACTAATTTGTAATTATCTAACATGACCGGGTTTCAAAATCCTTATCAGGTAGGCATTTATTCTTCCGAATTCAGCAAAATGTAATTGGATTCTCAATGCGTAGGAAGAATTAATTCTGAAAGTTAAATATTATGAAACAACTTGAATTTTTGCAACTTGTTTATTATTAGAAGTTTTAATTAATAAAATATTAAGAATATTTTGTGAAAGCGATAAGCTTAAGTATCAAAGTGATCAGATGATTTCACAATATTTATTTATTGATAAATTTAGTGGATCTTAAAGTAAAATTTAGTGAATTTCAAATATTTCTTTTTAGTTAAAAGTATACGCCAGATTAAATGTATCGGATTTTTATAAATGTCCATGTCGTTCTAATATATTCGTAATAGCCTACACTGTAAAAAAAAATCTGTAAAGTTACTAAAGTTTTTCAAGGAAACTGGGATTCCTAAAACTTTTTATGTAACGGCAACAACAAAAATTCCTGTAACAGACGCACTTTTGCGCCGAAAATCTGTAAGGTTACTAGAAATTTTTTAGGAAACTGTGATGCCTAGAACTTTTCATGTAACTGCAACCCAGGTTACAGATAAAATTTTAGTAAGATTAGTGTAATTTTAGAAGATTCATTTGTACAGTTACAGATTTCTGTAGCTTTACAAAAACTAGTTTGGTAGATTTGCAGATTTTTTCGTACAGTTACAGATGAAAGTTTAGTAAGCATGTAACTTTATATCTGTAGAACTATAGATTTTTTTTTACAGTGTATGAGAAGCTTTTATGTCAGTTTCTCTTTAATACGAAGAAACATTATATTTGGTTAATGTAATAAATTATTCTAAAACTACTACTCGATTCACGTTAGTTCTTCAATATGAAATGATTGAAATTGTTTTAAAGATAAATGAGAACTATCAAAGTTCCTATTCCTATGTAAGCATTTATATTCTTGTTCAAAAGTTAAGAGATAAAGTTAAAATGCAGTTAAAATGTAAAACTTTTGTTCGAAATAAATGATATTTTTCGAGATTAAATTACAAAATATTTAAATTTAAAAAATGTAACTTTTTAAAAAAAAATCATATTTTCGAAAGTAACTTTTTTTTCTCAAATGTGTCGAATCAAAATTAAATTAAAATAATGGAAAAAGTCATTTTCCAAGTTTGAAACATTTTTCTTTAATAGTTCTTGACTGATAACAATTTAAGTACGAGAAATGTGAAACAATCTATCATGAATATAAATGCATTTTCACAAGAAATCGCTTCTATGACAACCATTGCTTGAAATCTAGATTTTGAAAACAAACAAAACAAAATAAAAATAATATTTCGTGTTCTAATTAAGATAGAAATATGATTTAAACGTCATTTTAAACAGAAAAAAAACCAGATAAATTTTTCATGTAACATAATATTTTTAGAAAATTTGAAGATTCTTATGTCCCAGACCCCCTTAAGTAAATCCAAAGAACGTAATCAATAAATAAAAGATAATCCCAATTGTAAGAGGGTGGACGTCAGAACAATTTAGTGTTCGAGGGATGTCAAAATGAAATGTGATGTACAGTCGGCAAGAGAAAAAAAAGAAGGAAACTAGAAAACAGGAATTCTTATTTTTCAGAGTTTAGTGTCGCCCCCGATTAAATATATATATATATATATATATATCAGTATAGATAGTCTTCAGATAGATAGACTATTTCAGTTTTAAGACTTAAAATACACGCATTTATTTTACATAAAATGACGTCATTTGTATCCGATGAGTATTCCACATTTACGATGCAGTGTTAAACAACTCTAGAAAAGTATACATATGATGTTACTATCGCTGAGTAATATACAAACCCAGCAAAAAAGTTGTGTTGTCATTCAAAAAACTCCACAAAAAATCGGTATAGTTTATTATAGCTCCATGTTTTATCAGATATCATTCATTTATATTTTTTCAAAGTTCGGAAAATGTTATTAGATACGGATTAATAAAATTGCATTCTTTCAGCTTTTTGATAGGAATTTAAAAAATGCGGAGAAATAAGCCACAAAATTTTTCTTTAAAATACATTTTTATCAAACGAATTTTTACGATACATTTTTATAGCACACGATAGTCTTGGCTTAGTAATTATTTTAATTACAATTTTTCCTTTGTTGTGAGAAAATGGCAACAAACAGATACAGTAATCTTCTGTTTTCAATTTATTTAAAACCACGGAGGAACAGAGCTCTTCTTTCGTGCTTTCTACAGAAATGGAGTACTTCAAGTGCCACCATTACAGAAATGGCATTAAAAACTACAAAAAATATTAATATCTCAAATCTACATTGATATGCAGTTTTCAAACGAACTGCAGTTGAAAGAACTTTTTACCCCTACACGACGGGGTAAAAATTGCAAATGTGCGATGTTCAGAAGTTTAAAAGATTGCAGCAGATTTCATTATTTAACTGTACAATGATACACCTGTCTCGTTTTATGGGGGGGGGGCAGGGGGGGGGGCTAGATGTAACGTTATTTTTAGTGACCAAACCTGAAAATGAAGGTTGTCTAAATATTGCCTAAAGAAACAGAGTATCGGGGACTAAAAATAGAAAATAAAATAAAGAATATTCCCAACCCTCCCAATTTTAATCATCAGTGTGTCCCAGAAAAAAAGGAAATAGGTATTTGTATGGAAATTACATCTTTTTCAAATCTGTTTTAAAAAATGGGCTTAGGGGGTCGTCTTAAACTGAAATTCGAACACCTAATCATGATATCATATTTCGCTTTTCCAGTAAATGTTACGTTTCTAAACAGAAGATCATTCGATCAATTAGTTTAGGAGCTATGAAGGTTTAAAATTTGGAACTCTTAATGGTATTTTGTTTTTGCAGTTGTTTCAGCACAGATTGCAAAGAGTTGGATTTTTAAATCTATCTAAAAAAGTACTTGACGGAAAATGAATTGCAAATTTAAATCTACCCTATATTTATAAAATCCTAATGAAACGAATTTATGAAACGGATATATGAAACGGCTGATATGAAACGAATTTATGTAATGATTATTCGAAACGGCTGATTAAACAACTGATTATGTTTCACGGAGATTTTTCCTAAAATATGGAATACTTTGCGATGAAATTAACACCAAAAATCAGTATTGATCCGCAGACCTCAAAACTGGTATTAGAATTTTTAAATTCGAATTAGTTTTCGAAATATTAATTTTTTTCTAGTTTTAAATACATTTTTCTAATGATGGCAACTCAAATTTTATTCATAACAAATATTTTTTTTTCATATTTCAGAAAAGGTTATTATTTTAAACTAATTTGGCGACCAGTTTGGCCTTCCTTAAATGTATGCTAAGAAATATATCATGCTACTTTTATTCATAATTTAATTTACTTGAACAATCTTTCGCCAAATCGAAAGATTCTGATAGAGAAATCAATTCTGACGGTATTTTTATGTTAGCGAGACGCAGGTGATAATTCGCTAAACATTTTGCCCGTCGCATTTTTTTATATTTCATTAATTTCGTTTAAAATATAATCCTTTCATTCATTTTATTTAAAATATACAACTTTCATTTGAAATTGATGGCTTTCACTTCTTTCTTTGTTTTTAAAACAAAACGAAACGAAAAAAACTAGGCACAGATGTTAACTACGTACCGAGGTTCCTAATTGGCGCCAAAATGGCATTATTGTGATTGACATGGCAACCCGGCTATTGTTGTTTATTTAATAATAAATGTTTATTTACTTTTTTTTTTTTTAATTATATAAATTATTTTGTTCTATAGTTATTAATTGTTTTTTTTTTTATATTTCCTTTAGAAAATAATAAAAAAATACGGTACTACTTAGTTAATCAGTCGACCACTCTCGCCAAATTATACAAATTGACATGGTTTTTATTTTAAATAGCGAAAGAACAAATAAATTAGTATAACATTAATAAATATACAAATAAAACGTCGAAATAAAACTCACTTGATGCCGTAAACACGTGTAACTTGCTTAAAGTCAAGTGAACGTGACATTTACGATCAACCATTATTGGCATTTAATCTTATAGTTTGGCGATAGATTTTTGGTCGACGGTATAACTAAGTAATACCAGAAATGCATATGTAACTGGTATTTGAAAACAAGGTGTTCGCCAAATTTTCTTAAAAAAAAAAAAAAAAAAAAAAAAAAAAAAAAAAAAAAAAATCACGCCAAACAAAAGCTATTGGCAAGATTTGCATCCGGCTAGCGTAACAGTACCAAAGATGCTTTGCGACCATGGCAACTTTTATGTAGTTTTATTTGAAAAAAAAATGATTTTTTAATCAAAAAGGAAATCTTACGGCCCCATATTGGCGCAATTTTTTTCTAACGCCAATCTCATATACGGAACGGGCACTTAACTGGCGCCAAAGAATTGTTATTTTGCTTGATATGGTAAGCCGGATGCTGTTGTTTATGCTGTTGATGCGTTCCCCAAATTGGCGTCGGAAAAAAATCGCACCAATATGTACATCTATATATGTACGCGTATATGACACCTGTGCCAAACTTTCATATGAAAGGCGAAGATTTCAGACCGTATTTGTTTATGGCTGTTGATCACTTGAACTATTATAATATTGATGAAATGATGGCGATAGAATAATATTTGGCGACTTATGACCTGTGCCTGGCTAACATTAAAGTCCCAAAATAGCACCTAGAGTATAAAAAGCGAAGTGGTCCGCCTGGAACTGTTGATGATAGTCATATGACTTAGGCTATTGCTATAGAGATTATTTTAAAATACCTGGAGACAAAGACTCTTTATACTGAATTCATTTTATTTTAGCTTCTTTTCAAATGTTTAACTGATCCTCTTTCATCAAAAACGAAAATAACCATTGGATGCCTTAACAGCAATTGATTCGGCCTTAAATTTTTGCAATCAAAGGGAATTGAATGGAAACCCGTTTACAGAGAGATCTGCAGAGCTTTTTCTAGTATAATTCAATCTTCTCTAATATTTTTAAAAGCCATCATATTAACACATTTTTAGATGCTGCGGTGCCTGAACGGGGGTAGCTTGCAGGGAGCAGGGCTCTCTAGTATATATATATATTGAAAGTTTCAATAATCTATTTCTCTTAAAAATTTTGAGGGTTTTTTTTTTTTTTTTTTTTTTGAAAATGTATTAAGAATTTTTTTTTTTTTTTTTTTTTTTTTTTTTTTGTAAGTTTTCGAATCAAATATTGAAAATTGCAGATTAAAATTATGAGAAATGAGAGAGATTGAAATATGTAATTACAAAATATCATTTCATTCCAGTTATGAGTTTTTAAGTTATGCTAAAAAAAGCTACATGTTCTGCAATTTGTTTTGCTACGATTCTACATGAATTCAACACTTTGAGTTCAAACTTTAAACCTTCATAATTCCTAAACTACTTGACGAATGATTTCCCTATTTGTATCCCTACCTAAAATTTACCAAAAAACCAAATTTTTTATCAATATTATGTATTTGTATTGAAAATTTCATAGTATAATTTCATAATTTGTAGCTGACACCTAATATTATTTCTTTATCATAAATTGAGAAAACAGATTATTTCCCGTCGAATGTTTTTTAGTGTTGCAAGTTGGAAATTAAAACGTACAGGGTTTTTGCTTTTTTTGGCCGGTTCTACCCCTGCTCGTCCAGAAACAGTTGCCCGACTCGGTCCATCTATTCTTCGAATACGATCTTTTATGACGATTTTAACATATTTTTTTCACTTCCAAAAGAAGAAACAGTTTTTCTCGTACATGTTATGGGAGAATGGGTTATATAATGAAAAGAGGACATTCAAAGCATATTCCACACATTTTCGATTAGGTTATAATTGTGTGTTTTTGATGGATATTAAAAACGAAAGAGTGTTTGTAAGTATTAGCAATGAACTCGAACCATAACGTGCTTAATTTCAGAATAAGAACGTGTCCCTTAACTCATTTATGCCTGAATTTTTGTTTTCTCAAATTTGTTGGTAAAATCCCTTTAAAATGTTTCAAAATGAAGAGGAGAAATACTAAAAGAAAATTACTCTAAAATATTTTTGTATTTATTTTATAAAATGTAAATGTACTAAATATGGGGATATCCATATGTGGAAAAATGTATAATTATATGTTTTGTCTAAATTTATGTAAATTAAGCTTTTAAATTGCATATTATATACATAGATAGTACTACTTTTAGGAACTATTAAAAAAATATATTTATTTCTTTACAGAGACTAATAACATTATAATTATTATTAATAATAAATTAAGAATAATCTTATTTGAGGTTAAAAGAATTATTTCAAAATCAACTTGAAAAAAAATTTATATAAATATTTGTCCTCAAACTAGTTAATAGAAATATGTATCCATTTGCGCCTAGCGCCCTATATTTTGTTAAAAAATATACATGAACATATAATTTCGCAATTAAAAGAAATACGCATTTCAAAGAATTCAACAGGCTAAGATTATGACTTATTTATTTGGATCCTTGATACAAAAAATACAAATAAACTTACTTTTTACATTTCGCTATCTTATCTAAATCTATAAACACCGAAAAAAGGCCTTCATTTAAGCACATAAATATCCATTTTATGCTGTCATCTCTCGGTAATAGATAGAGACATTTATAGACAATTGCGTCATACAATTTGCATGTTGTAAAGAAGAAGAAAATTATAAAGAAAAATATTAAAATTCGAAAAGTCCCAAAAATGGGACGGTAGGCATAAATGGGTTAAAAAAATGATAGAACTTACTGAGCAAGGATATCAGTGCTATACAACCCTGCAGTCATGATACCACGGAAATTCATTTGGACGTCAGATTCCGTCCACGATAGAGTTGGCAGTGAGTAAAACAAATTTACATAAAACTCTTCCTTCATTAGGACGCAATAAATACTAGCAACAAGCAAAATTTTTATTTATATTAAGCATTTTCGTCACTATTTTCATATGTTATCAACTTTCCTCGTAGCATCCTAAGTCTTTATAGGAAATCCACCAACTTATCGTCGACTGACAACATCGATGGAAACCATCCATGAAACTAAGTGTGTTTTTGCATAATATCGAGTTCCTTGCTTTCTGTAAATCAATAATTGTAAATTTAAAATTTTGATTTTTGGCTGTGGGATATTATGGATAAATATCTGATATCGTTATACACGTGGTTAATCTAAAATCATTAGACTTTAAATCAGATATTTGAAGATACATGATATTACATATTGACTTAGATATTTGAAGTTTGTAGGGTGATTTGGGCAGCAAGTGCATATTTTTAAAACTGTTGAAAAAATCGAATTTGTTAAAAAATTTAGTTTTTCAATGATTTGTCCCAAAACTAAAAAGGTTTCCTTAAAAAAAAAAAAAAAAAAAAAAAAAAAAAAGAAGTTTATACCTTGAATAATTTATGGGGACGAGGGACCTTTATAATCAATTTTTTATTTTTTGTAAATTTCGCTTTAAATATTATTCAAGAGTATATTATATGCATTATGGCATACATTTATCACAAAAAAAAATTTAGAAAAATATTTTTTTCTTACCTTTATATTCAAATATATAATATTCGATGCACAGTTTTATTTATATTTATAAACCAAACTTGTATAAAAATATTGTTGATTTTCGTTGATATGGAATGCGAATGGGACATTTTGAAAAATTCTAAAATATTACGAAAAATTCTTTTTTTTCTCAAAAAATAATTTTTTTTTAAATTTTTTTTGTGATAAATACATGCTATAATCCATATAATGTACCTTCGAATAATGTTTAAAGTGAAATTTATAAAAAATAAAATATTGATTTTAAAGGTCCCTCATCCCCTTAAGCATGAGAATCTACCCCGATTCAAATCACTTGTGTTTAAGAAATATGCGTTTAAAGTTTTTGATCTGTCTTCACTGACAGCATCCCGTTATACTTCTTTATACGACTTAAAGACATAAATATCGGGCTTAACAAAAAGCGATTCATAGAGCATACGCTGTTAAAAAATTTTGTAGTGAGTTGAACCAACTTTTGTTGCCCCAGTAGCTGCCACCGTAAGATGGTGAAACCTCACTCGAAGAATTAGAGCTCCCATTGAACCTTAGCTCCAAATGTTGGTTCAAGATTTCATCATCTTATGGTGGCAGCTACTGGAGCACCAAAAATTGGTTCAACATACCACAAAATTTTTAACAGTGTATTCTAGACGCTTTAAAGGTTCAAAAGGTGAAAAAAAAAAGTTGTATTGTTGAATTTTCATGTCCAGGATATTTTTTTAGGATAGTATATATATACTTTTTAAAGAATCTTTAAATTGCGTATTCTAGCCTTGAACTGTAATAGTTAATTTATAATACCGCTTATAAAGTTCTGCTCAATTTATCGTTTAAACAAAATATTTTTTTATATATACTACGGGGCTCTGCCTCCTACGAGCTTCGATCGCTACCCCCCGTTCAGGCTCTAAAAATCCGTTAATTTGATCGGCTTAAAAAAGATTACGGAAGATTGAATTATAATTTTTAAAAAAGGGCCATATCCCTGTAAACAGGTTTCATTTATTTATCTTTTAATGAAGGATTTTAAGGCCAAAAAAGCTGCTGTGAATTGCTGTTTTCATGTTTGATTAAATACGATTAATTAAACGTCTGAAAATTAGCTAATGTAAAATGAATTAAGTCAGCAGAGTTTTTGCTTCCAGGTATTTTTGAATACAGCTATAAGAAAATGATTTTAAATCACACGTTTTAAATCTCACGTAATATTAACCAAACTTTTCTTTTTGTAATATTAACCCGGAAATATTTCAATTGTTAGAATGGAAATATTGTTATTTGCGCTGTCTTTGGCAACGGTAGTTAAAAGGGTTATCTTGAAATATGAAATAAATCTCGCATCTACGTGTAAATATATATTTTAATTTAAACTGTTTGGCAATATTATTTGGCTATTTGAAATAGGACGTAATTCCTCCATCATTTACTGCTTTTAACACATATGAAATAATTAACTTTTTTTTTTAATTTTCTTTTAATTATTCACGTATATAAACAATTTTTATAACGTAACTTTTTATATTTTCATGCTTTTAACACGTGGTCGTTTAATTCTAATTTCATAGAGTTTTTGTCTGTTTATAATAGTCACGTGTAAATAAATTTTTATTTTAAAAGAAATATTATTATTTGAAAAGTTTTTACAATTTTGGCAACAATTTAAAATAATAACCTTTTCTAAAGTATGTTAAAAATATCTCTGGAAATGCTGAAAATTTGAATTTAAAATGGTAATAAACCCTCAAAAAATGATTCAAATTAAAACAAAATGTAGTCTGCACACCGGGAATTTCTAATGCATAAAATGATCTAATTCCTATGTATAGTTTTTATTTCTATAAGACTTTTTTAAAGGAACGATTTTGATTAAATTTAACATTAAATATCTCTTAAAATAATTCTTCGATTTGAAAGCTCTCTGCACCAGCGTGTTTGTCAAACATTTCTCTGTAATACCACCGATTTTCGTATTTTTGTATGCAGTAGTTATCTTAATATTAATGAAAAAAGACCCCAGGTCACAAAAAATTCAAAACCGGCGGCGGCGGTGACAGCGTTAGTTACTCTTTTTCAATTCCTACTATTAGTTCACACTCTCCCTATATTTATATATCTTGTTAAAATTTTCAATCGTTAATAAAATACGTATTATTCACCCTATCAAGTTAAAATATTTTTTTTTAACTTGTACTCGGCGACAACTGATGTTAATACAGATTTTTCAAATATTAATTCATTAATTAAATTTTAATTCATTAATTTTAGTTTTATATGGGAGATAAAATGGCGGCCATTGGTTGCTGAACAGCATTTAATGCATCTTCATATCTATAAGGGGGGTTACCTTAGGGGGGACTCTGTTCTGTCGACAAATACC
Source organism: Maratus speciosus (assembly GCA_963932465.1). NCBI lineage: Eukaryota > Metazoa > Arthropoda > Arachnida > Araneae > Salticidae > Maratus > Maratus speciosus. The sequence goes on from OZ010790.1 coordinate 211,709,597, forward strand.
GCCAATTTTGTCGCCAACTTGGCGATATATTGCCTAATTTGATGACCAAAATGAGTCGCCAAATGTGACGCCAACTTTGCGATATCTCTAATACTTCGCAAATTCCCATAGAGTTCCATTGTAAACCTACTTGCTTATAGAAGATCAACAAATTGAGATATTATAATGCAACAAAAACTAATATTGGCTTAAGGGATTATATTAAATTTTTCTTTGATGACCTAAGTAGGAATTGACTCTAAAAACAAAATTTTTATATTACTTGTTTAAAATAGTGAGATTAAAATTTCCTCTTAAAATAAAACAATAAAAAAAATTAAGTTTCTTTTAGTGATATAGAATATATTGACTTACGCCGATCCTTTAAATATCTTTTATTAATTGCTGTAGCTTTTGGTTTTCATCACTTTTACTGTTCCATTGTTTATTTTAAAATTAATTAATTAAACCTTGAAATCTATTTGCTATAATTTTCAGATTCATTCGTAATTTTGCATTGTTTTGATATTTATTTTGAAATTTAACCATGCATTTTTATACATATTTAAATTCTGTTTTCTTCTCTTTTTCAGGTACGCAAAATTGAATTTTATTTTTGAAAATTCTGGTTTGTGAAGGAGTAATTACCCTAAAAGAGTAAATATATACTTTTGTTGTTGTTATTATTTTCAATAAAATATTAATTTCTCGATTAATTTAAGATTAATAAATTCTGATTATGCTTAAAAGGAATAGTAGGTAAAGAGATGTAAGATGTAAAAGTCCAAGTTCCAAGATGTAAAAATCTATTTATTTTATATTTACAATTTTTTCGTCGGTTGAGCAATACTACTGAATCAAACATGAAATTGAAAACTATCAGTAAGAAAAGCTGTATCTCAATTATGGGAATTTCAAAAGACAACTATTTTATTATTTCAATTCTTTTCTTAAATTCCAAGCATAAAACTTCAGAAGAAAAATTACTAGATTTTAATTACTAACTGTATATAAATTTTCAGAACTGATTCAAACGCCATATCCGAATTATTGGAATCAAGTATTCTTACAGCTAACAGGTACGTTGGGGAAACAAAAAAAGTATTCAATATCATCAAATAAATAAGCTTTAAACGTACCATAGACTGATGTACCACCGATTATGTGGAATGGTAAACATCCGGTTTAAAGGCAGAAATGGAAGAACCGAGTACTTGTTTGTAGTAGCATCCTAGGTTTGATTACCCGCTGGGGCAAACTCCCACCAGTAGAGTCAAATAGATTTTGTTTATGATAAATATTCTGCAGGAATAAGGAGCTAAAATAAGAAGAAAAATATCTATTTAAGTTGCTGGTTTGAATTTGCTTTAAGAAAGGGGGCTTGATTTCTTCCTTCTCCTTCAAGATTACTGTACTCGGATTTTATCCTAATTTATCCACTGGTAATTTTCCACACAAAACTTGGTAGAACAGATTTCTTTTTTTTTTTTTTTTTTTTTACTTTGAAATAAATGAAGAAAAATAAATCTCTGAAAACGTATTCATGTAATATTTTTTTTTTCTTTTGCTACTATAATAACACTTTCCTAAGGTAAACAGTGAATATTTCTATGGTTTTTATAACAAACATCATCATTATAATATTTATTATCAAGTATTACTAATATATCAAGATGATATATAATGTGTGATATATAATGTACCACATTATATATCATGCAGTACTAATAGTGGCATAATTCATATTCCTTTTAATTATTTACACTTTTCTACAATTTAGATCTTAATAGCTCAGGCATATCACAGCAATAGTCAAACAAATCGTTGTTTTCAATACAAATGTTTTATTCTTAATCCAAAAGTCTAAAAATGTAAATATTATTATGAAAAAAAAATAAGATATTAGCTTAACCCTTTGCATCCCAAATTATGAATTCATGAAAATTTCATCTTTTAAAGCTTCTTTCGTGAAAATTTCAAACTTCATTAGACTATTTACACAATCATTTAACAAATTTCACAAGGATTTTGTCAATTAGAGTTAATTAATTACATTTGAACGGATAGGGATTCTGTGAAATATTTTTATTTATAACTCCACTCAAATCTTTTGTTTAAAATATTTTTCTTAGTATTTTATAGAATTAGAAAATGTACAAATATAATGCTATTACAATAGAAATACAGAAATACTGCTTAACTAGCACTTGTATCTCCACAATCTTTCAGCGTAAAGAAAGCTGTAAAGATGCAAATGAACAAGTAAAAATTAAATTTAAAAAAAATCAAAAAACCCGACTGCGTAAACAGCGAACTAATTATTTCTCATCAATGTGAAACGATTTTTTATATTACTTACCTCTTTTTTTTATTTACTTGTATTGATGACTCTTAAGTTGTGTTTAATTGTTAGTTCCTGTTTAGAAACACTGTTTTGATGAGGCCTATAGATGTCTATGAAGGTCAGAGTTGCAGTAAATTTAGAGATCCTACTTACACAACTTCTAGGTTGTGTAATATTTTAACGGAGTTTCTGACAGTAAAATAGTCAATGAAACATCGTCTTCATTTTGAAAGACCTATCCAATGATATGCCACTCAATAGGGTGCGTAATAAATTTTTTCGTCTCAACCGCCATTTTGAATTTATAAAAACAAAATCTCTCCTATAACCATTGGACGGTTTAGACAAATCGATAGAAACCTCATTCATTAAAATCCATCCAGACGTTGGGATGTTTCGAGAGTATACAGAAATCCACTTACCCAGATACACGTGGAATACATAACCCTTCTTCTTGACAGTCGGATAAAAAGAAATCATCCTTTTAAAAATATTTTTGCTTGGAATCAATAATGCTTTTGGAACAAGATTAATTATTAACAATTTATTTTAATGGTACTTTAAAGTAACGTCGGAGCATAAAAGGTAAAGAAAAGTAAAGAAAATTGTCGTTTTCAGATAATCGTAAATTCTTTGTGTTTGATTTAAATATCGAAATTATGGAAATCAACCATGAACGTTTAATTATTTTTGCACATTTATTTTTTAAGCAGTGCCTTATGCGCTAATGTACTTATAGAGAAATTTCAATTCCAATATTTTAACAAATTTATGCCATGTTTTAAATATCATTACCAGGGCTCAAAGAAATGAAAAAAAAAATTACAAATTACAACGACCATTTGGAAAATGATTTTTTCAAAGACTAAAATTAAGACATAAAAAATCGCACGGAGTTGATCATACATTACGCACTCCATGAATTAAACATTAATAGTGTTATTACACGTAAAAATTGCAAGCGACAAAAATCGCCTTCGTCTTGTCAGATTTCCTGAAACTTACGTATTATCCACCTGAAACTTACGTATTATCTACTTGAAACTTTCGTATTATCCAAGCATTTCATTGGCTGTACGGGAAAAGACTTTTCAATCGCCAGATTTCCAAGAAATCTAACGACCAATTTTAAATGAAATTTCATTCTTAAACTTCTAAAAATCCAACAATATTACTCTTTACACCGTCGTATAGAGAAAAAAATGTACTTTTAAATGCAATTTGTTTGAAAGCTGTATCTCAATTTGTTTCTGAGTTATTATTTTTTTTTTTTTTTTGTAGTTTTTATTACTTTTTTGTCATAGTGGCAACAGAAGTATCGATCTCTGTTGAAAGTAAAGGGAAATACAGATTACTGTTTAGACCAATTAGAAAACTAATAAAATGCGGATTCGACCAATAAAAAGCTTCAGATATGCTTTTGGATTCCTACACCGACGAGGACAATAACCATTTTTCCAAATGGTTAAAAAAATAAAAATAAAAATAAATAATTAAAGCAATTTAACAAATTACAACGACCATTTGGAAAATGATTTTTTCAAAGACTAAAATTTAAGACATAAAAAATCGCACGGAGTTGATCATACATTACGCACTCCATGAATTAAACATTAATAGTGTTATTACACGTAAAAATTGCAAGCGACAAAAATCGCCTGCGACTCGTATTTGGTATGAAATATTTACATGTATTCATTCCTGTCCTATTTATCTTTTTTTTTTTTTTTAATTGGCTTATTCCATTTTTCTTTTGCACGTGAAAATCTTACAAATTAAAATTAACTCTTTGCCAGAAATTGTTATTCATTTTCTTGCATTTTCATTAGTTATTAATCACCTGAAACTTACGTAATATCCAAGCATTTCATTGGCTGTTCGGGAAAAGGCCATCGTCAGATTTCCAAGTAATCTGACTGCCAATTTTAAATGAAATTTCATTCTTAAACTTCTAAACATCTGACAATATTACCTTTTACACCGTCGGATAAAGAAAAAAATGTACTTTTAAATGCAATTTGTTTCAAAGCTGTATCTCAATTTGTTTCTGAGTTATTACTTTTTTTTTTTGTAGTTTTTATTACTTTTTTTTCATAGTGGCAACAGAAGATATCAATCTCTGTTGAAAGTAAAAGGAAACTACAGATTACTGTGTAGACCAATCAGAAAACGAATAAAATGCGGATTAAACCAATAAAAACCTTCAGATATGCTTTTGATTTCCTACCCTGACGAGAGCAATAACCATTTTCCAAATGGTTAAAAAAAAAAAAAAAAAAAAAAAAAAAAAAAAAATTAACTCTACTACTTCACACCTTCATCTTATTGCTATCATTTTATTAGGGTTTCGTTCATCTGACGAAACCCTATTTGTCTCGTTCCTCTGTATGTCTTTCTGTCCGTCCGTCTTTCTGTCTGTCTGTCACAGAGCCCGTTCTCAGAAACTATATATGTTGGAGACTTGAAATTTTGGATTCTTATAGCTCAACACCTCCCATGAAACGACAAATCCTAAAATTCTAAAAGAGTTTTATATTTACCTTCCCCACACACACACACACATACCCCACCACCACCGGGCTCTAACTTGTGTATTTTAAGTTTATTGCTGTAACTGAGCTCCTAATTACGTTGAAGACTTGAAATTTTGGATTCTTATAGCTGAACACCTCACATCCAAGTATAACACATTTTTTTTTTTTTTTTTTTTTTTTTTTTAATTCTTATGTTTACCCCTCTGGGCTCTAACATGTGTATTTTAAGCAATTTTTCTAACTCAACCCCTAATTAATTTGCAGATGTGAAAGTTTGCATACTTATAACAGAACAATTGGGACCACACGAAAAATCATAAAATTTTCGAATAGTCTTATAATGTTTACGCTTCCGTGCTCCAACTTCTTTATTTTTAGCAATTTTTCTAACCTCCACCCTTTTCACCTATGGCGTGCACTTTTTTAACTTTTGTCGATACTCCTTTGACCACTCTTTCATGTTATACACGATAGCCGTACATATTTTAGTTCCAATTTATACCGCCAGGGGCGCCTACCTATCTTGGGTGCTATGGGCCCGATCCCTTCGACTAATATATCTATGGATAGTTTGTAAAACGGAGTTTCGTTCAGATAGAGGTTTATTTAGAGTTGTATCATACATGATGCGCCTCCATATCATACATGATGGACATAATGCGCCCCCTGGTTGCAAAATGTGGAACTAGCAGATTTTGCAAAAGGTTAAAGTGTTTTGAAAGGAATAATAAACGAAACCCTCTGTGTGATCTGTGATCACACTTACCCACTTGTTTTATTTCATCTGATATCCATTTTTAAATTTAAACGAATTTTCAAAAAGCGCAATTTTTATAATGAATTCGTTGAAAAAAGTGTATAATCCAGAGCAGAGAATAGCAATGACATATTGTGAATCGTCTTAACTCTTGAACTTGGTTAATAAAATATATATGAAGTTACATATATATATTGACATTATTTCAAAATTTGAATGAATAAAATGCGTAATTTATAAGAAAAACAATTGTTGTTTGCAAAAATCATTTTTTTTGCTTCAAGAAAAAATTTATCTTAATCAATCCATCATTCTATTCATTTTAATTTTTTTTGTTGTTGTTGTTTATCTCATTATATCCCCCCTGAAAGTAAAATTTTCATATTCATTACTCATTCCTTACCTATAACCCAACAGTTTCACAATTAGATTTTTTTGTGGTTATGGTATATAGCATGTTTAATGATAACCACTCCCAGTTAATAATCTCCAAAATATTATAGTGGGGCAAGCCTGCTTAAAAGATTAAAAAAGGAGCCGTAAATATAAAGTTTATTATAAAATTACATAGGAAAAAGATGTTACACCCAATTCACTTCAATAAATTTGAAAATAATTTTAAACAAAATAGTCTGATCTGTTTACTTCTTTGATATCGTTTTAAAAAGCGCAATTGTACGAATAAAAACGTTTAGTTAATGCAAAAAGTTTAAATAAAAACATGATGTTCCTATTTTATCTATTTTATCTAGCTTGGGACCTTATTAAGTCATTTTTCTACGTCATTGACGAAGTGTTACAATTTGATTGAATTGTTTCTCTAATAACTTTTACAAAAGCGCTATTTACGCTATTTTACTTAAGGGGCCGCTGCACTCAAACTCACCGATCGCAAAATGCCACGTTAACCTATGGGAAAATTTTGAAGCGCAATTACTCATTGCCTAATATAATTACTAAATTACCGTCTTCACCATCAGAAAGTAGACGTCAGATACCGATGATGTGCGTTTTTAAAAATTGTCAACGTAAATTTTAAGTACTTTTAAGACGATGATAAAATTTAATAAAATGGAAATTTCAAAGTTTACGGGGATCTTTTATGTACTTAAAATGTACGGAGATAATTGTTAAAAACGCACATCATTGACATCTGATGTCTACTTTCTGATGGTGAAAACGGTATTTTAATAATTATATTCGGTAATAAGTCATCGTGCACGAAAGATTTCGCATAGGCTAACATGGGATTTCGCGATCGGGGAGTTTCAGTGCAGCGGAGCCTTAACAGAGTTTTTATCTGTAAAGAAGGAGATTTGTAATTGTTTTTTTACTCACTTCTTGATAAGATAAAATTATAAAAATTATATACACTGTAAAAAAAATCCGACCAAGTTTCCTGTAGGATACGGAAAAATAGTTGCCCTTCTCATGACGGGAAATTTTCCGACCCAGCTCGGAATAAAATCCGGAAAAAAAAAAAAAAACTAAATAATAACTAAAATGGTATTTTTCGGATTGTATTCCGAGCTGGGTCGGGAAATTTTCCGTCCCGAGAAAGACAACTTTTTTTCCGTCTCCTTCGGGAAACTTGGTCGGATATTTTTACAGTGTACGCAAGTGTGTTTATGATGGCAGTGTGAAATGTTAATATTTTTCGAACTTAATTATAATTCAATAAATTAATTTTAAGGCATTATTCCCTTAGCCAGCCGTAATCGACAAATAATGTTTATAATTACAACTGCTTACACTGTAAAAAAAAAAAAAAAAATCTATAAAGTTACTAAGATTTTTTTTAGGAAACTGAGATGCCTAGTATTTTTTATGTAACGACATAAAAAAAAATAAAAATCATGTAATAATCCCAGATTAATGATAAAATTTTAGTAAGCATGCAGACTTCTGTAACTTTACAAAAACTAGTTTCGTAAATTTACATCTTGTTTTATAGTGTACAGCTAAAATGTTAGTAAGCATATAGATTTCTGTAGTTTCACATTTTTTTTTTTTTTTTTACTTACAGTGTACGAGTTTAAAAAAAACAAACAATGGAGTTAATTATGCACCAAACCACTCTTGCAGCAGTAAACCAATATGCTCTAAAATTACTACAATGAAATATTTTACCTACTAAAAAGTAGAAAATATGAATAAAAAATAAAGAATGTAATATATATATATTTATAAATACTCTTTTTTATGGATAAACAAATCTAGTTAAAATGAAGAATTTAAAAATAAACAAAATGTCCTTCTTTTATCATTTTCATTGCTTGGTAATTTACTAAATTATTCTAAGTTATTCGCGAATTGTTAGTATTTTGAATAAATTATTTATTTCATAAAATATTTTTAAAATGAGTTATTCTATTTTCAAAAAAACATTCAGTTAATTTGACAAATTTAAAAGTAAACGTATCGCCCTTATTTGCACATTCTTCACAGCTTGATATTTTGCTAAGTCGTATTTTGTAAGTTATTACCAGTCATTCACGAATATATTATAATAAATTTACGTAAAATGTAACATTTAAATTCTTAATTCAATTGAGAAATACGATTTTTTAGGGAAAAAATATGAAATAAGAAAAAGTTCTGTTATGAAAACAAGTACGAAGAATAAATTTTTAAAAAATCACCTAGAAGAGTTAAAAAAAATAAACGTTTCAAGTCTCATTTACGATTTTGAAATTCAAATAGTAAGATTATTAAATTTAGAATATGCATTTATAATATAAATACGTGTCACAAAACAACGTGCAAAATTCTAAGCTCAAATAACAGTTATATTTTGAATACTAATTTTGAACCAAGAAATTAAATTTGTACTCTGACATATTTTACTTCCAGAAATTCTAATTTTTTTCGTTTAAAGAAATATTATTTTAAAATAGCTTTTTAAAGAAAAAGCAGCAAACGTTTCAATTAATTTGTATTAAATTTTAAATAAACTATTCTTATTTATACCTGATAAAATAATTTCTGCTTATATGCGCCTCGGGCAGAATGTAAAAATATCAAGACATTTTTTTCTTTTTAAAACGTGCATAATACTAAGTTTCTAAAAACAGTAAAACTGCTAAATAACGGCCTTCTTTGGCCCCTAAAACAAATACAAACAAAACAATGTTGGGTATTAAAAATACTTAAAGGTATATACACATATTATACTGAATACATACAGTAAATACAATAAACCCAACTGGAGTGAAAAATTAGCCAAATCCAGGAATCGAACCTGGAACAACAGCATACTAGGCTGTTGCTCTAACCACTGAGCAACTCCGGAAAGATTCTCGAAATTAAAAAAAAAAAAAAAAATTAAATGCATCTTTTAAAAACATTCGAATTAAATAATAGAAATGGTCAGAAATAATTATACAATTTAGGAATGAACTAAAACCTTCATATTTAAGTTAATTGAGTAAGATAATAATTAATTTTAGGAGAATGTAATAGGATTAATGTTAGATAATATTAAACAATAAGAAATTAGTGAATATGCCGGTAATTTAGCATAATAAAATAAAATATCGCGTATATATACTAATAAAATGTAATATATATATAAATTTGTAAAAATACTACTACTAATAATAAAAATAATAATTACTCATATAATAATCATAAAAACTCTTATTGTTTAAAGGAATCTCTTCTCTATAGTAAAGTAAAAAAACCCTCTTACGTCCTTCCTGGGTTTTAAACGCCTTTATAATAGTCGATATCTTATATAAGTATTATTTTAATTTCAGATTGCAACTATAAACAGAAACCATTTTAATTTAACCTAACAATGAACAATGGCACGAAAAAAAGAGTAAAGTATTTACAGAGAACCAATATTAGAAGATTATCACAGCGCAATCTTTTATTTTCCCCTCTAAGGTAGACATAAAAAAAAATTAATAAACTAAAAGTTCTTGTCAGTTCAATTCATTATTTTTTTCGCTGCGCGCCAAAGCGTCTGCCATGGAATTCGAGACAACAACAATTACTGTAAACTAACAGTTTTTAAATGCAGATGTTTCTCTTTAGTTTTGTACGCAACATCTGTTTCGATAGAAAAAAAGTATCCTATTTTAAATATTTTTGTTATCTTTAGTGTGTTTTACGGATCCATCTGTATCTTTTTACCTATAATAATATAAAAAGATACAATACCTATTCGACTGATATTTAAGCCACACAATTATATAAACATAACTTCCACTTTGCTACTCAGTATAAATAAATTATATACTAACATTTTATTTGATTTTGAAAAATGGATGCTTGTTGTTCAACCTATTTTTGTAAATGCTATGCATGCAATTATTTTTGTTCTAACCTGAGCACGTCTCCGAGAATTTTTTGTTAGACTAACGCACTTATCAATCTGTAGAGTAGCATAATACCAACATTCATACCTATTGCTTAGATACAGGAAATTAATTTTAAAACATGAAGATTATTTTCCTTTCTTGTGGTACTGAAAATAAAGGAATAGACATGAAAGGCATTCAATATATATTTGCATATTATTTATACAATAATACCTCGACTTAGGCCAGCAATTCGTTTCAAGACTAGCGACGTAAGTCGAGATACATTTAGATAAGTAATAAAAATTGTCCAAAATTTAATGAGCATATTCTATTGTATTTAGAGATTGTATTTAGAGAGTTCCATACATTTAACATTAGCAAAAAAATTGCGTTTACAATACAAAAATTTGGAATAAATTAATAAGCTGTTAGCTTACAATTTATTGTTCTTCTAGCTTCCCCGTTCGAGTCTTACAGGATGTATAAAAAAAAATCTTGCAATAAAGTTTGAACCGACAAATTTTTCTTATTTTTTCCTCTTAGAACTTCTTTCTAACACCAGAGTGAGTTTGTAAGATTTTTCTAGCGACTTTTCTTACTTGTTTGTCTCTATCACGTGACTATTGCGGAAACGTTTCCCTTCATAGAACAATAAGTCTTCAAAAAAGTTCAAAGTCCGTCTTAACCCTTTATCTACTGACGGTACTTATAAGTACCACTAACTTTAAACTTTTATACCATAGTGAATATTACTAATATTATAATGGTACTTTTCAAAAATCGCTCTTTTAACTCAACTTTATCCGAATACATGGCAGCGGCAGGTCTAGGCTTCTTATTTTAGAGAGGAATGAGGCTATCTTTGAATCAGTCGATGTGTTCTGTGCCGACTTTTTGTACAGATTGCCACGCTCGTCTTTTCATTGCTGCAAACACAGTAAAGGATATAAGATAAGTGTTGGATTTTTTATGTGTTCATTATGGTCTTAGAATACAATTTGACTAGCTATTTTAGTTGAACGGTGTATGTATTTAATTTAACAGTTGAATTACTCGGTGGTACTTATAAGTACCGTCAGTACAATGGGCGCTGGAGAAAAACATCTTGTTTACTTTTCGTCTGTGTAGTTATCCATCGTTTTCATCGGATTTAAAATACAATTACGAAAATGTAGTGCAGTAGTGATTTCCCTGGTATTTCTTTTCTGTTTCATTGTTATTTTTTATAGGAAATCGAAAAAGTTGTGTTACCGGCTGGTTTTTGCTATGCTAGGAATGGCATATGTAAATTCATATATTGCATATGTGGAGATGCGAGAGAGCATGTTGTCCCTGGAATATTGACGTCGCAAAACTAAAGGACTGCTAACAAGATCGAAATCTGAAAAAAAAAATTGTTTTATTTAAACCCTTTTCGGAGCAAAGCACTTTTAATTCTAAAGTGTTGAAATAAATGATTGGCACCGGAATTTGCCAAACGATTTATTTGTAAATAAGAAAAAGGCCTATATTTCATATACTTATTAAATCGAAAATATTTCCTGGTGCCAGTTGAAATAACTTGTGGGTTTTCTGTTACGATAATTTAGTCATAGTTTACTGACGGTACTTTAAAGTACCACTTTAGTTATTTACCTCTAAATAATTAAATTTCTCACGGGTGAGTATTTTTTTTATGTTTATCCTTTAATTTTCATTGCGGTAACAGAAAAAACAATATTACATGAAAAAAATTGCAGTAGATCATAATGCCGTAGATAAAGGGATAATTAAGGAAACTTTTTTCAGGCGACGCAAATGCGGGGGTGTGACATAAGTCGAGGGAGTGTAAGTCCGGGTATTTAAATCTATAAACTGGCAAATGTAGAAATTAAATTTCTTCTTTTTCCCAGAAAATTGGTAAGATTTCTAATTAAAAAAATAACATACGCTTCTCTGCTTTTTATTTTAAATTCAGATTACTTTGTTGTTAATGTGAAGCATATTCAGATCTGACGTTTCAGAAATTATCAATAGATACTTGATAAGCTTTCCAACAATAAAACGACATCCGATTTTACAATGTTTTCATCCCCCATGTGATTGATTTGATTTGATGTTCCCTACAATTGTGAAAAAAGATATACATTCCAGAATGATATATATTTCTTTTAGACTGATATTCAAGTCTCAGAATCATAATCGTGACTTGTATTTTCCTTCTCTATATAAATAAATTATATCCCATAACATTATTTGGTTTTGAAAAATGGCCGTTCGCTGTTCAATCAAATCTGTCGATGTTGTACACGCAAACGACACTATTATAACTTAAACATGTCTCTCAGATTTTTTTTGTTTTGTTTTGTTTTTGAATGACTGATTTACTAATGGAGTAAAAGTAATAAGTTTCATTGGTGCGAGAGCTCAATTTTAAAAACATGATGCATACATCGGTTCAAGTATAAGGAGGGGAAGGGGGTCATCTTTTTCCTACGCTATAATTAATAAGCTATATAATCGATATTATAAAGCAAAAGCATGTAAGTGAATAACGCGGAAATCCTATCAACGATTACAACGACATGGACAGTCCATTTAATTTTAATGTAAAAATAATAGCTTCTGAACATCGAACAATTTCAATTTTTACGCCATCGAATAACAAAATGATATGCACTTGCAGAATAAGTTTATTCGAAAAATTTATCTCAGTTTACTCAGTTTTTTGGATTTTTGAAATACATTTCAAGCATGATTTTATTTTCTATACAAGTAAATTAACCCGATTTCTGAAAGTTAACACGTTTGCAGTTGAATCAATGTAAAAAGTTCGGCAATTGTATCAAAATTATAAAACTTCACTAAAAAATAATTGAATACAACAAAATATCTTAGAGATGAGTAATTAAACTACTCGCTTAAAAACTCAAATTAAGAGAACAAAAAACGTTGCTATAAATTGGGAGGTCTTTGACAATTTATTTGACTTCTAAGCTCTAGTATGTTTCTTATACAAAAATAATACCTTTTTTAGTAAATTTCAAAACTATTATTTGACTATTATTTATTATTTAAATGTAAATTTCAAAATTTTCATATAAAATTTCTGTTTGGTTTCATTCATGATCAATCTAAATAATATATATTGCATATAAAATCTATTATAGTCTTCAAATAAAATTAGTATCACCTATGTTCTGTACAATTGAAAATATCTTGTTTTATAATATTATTATTTACTCTTGTTAAATTTTGAAAAAGGTAAATAAAAAAAACAGCTATTTTAAAATATGGACACTTCACACTACAATCTGGTAACAATAAATAATAATAAATTACATATGATGGTTTTGCTACGATTTTGGGCTCTGATGTGTTAATTGAGAATTGTGGGGGTTTACTATGATTTTGGGCTCTGATGTGTTAATATGAGAATTGTGGAAGTATTTAGAAAATTCAGAAAAATAAGCATTTAAAAAAAAATACCTTACACCGGAAAAAATATTCGTGTGGTAAATAATAATTTCGTAAAAGTAGTTTTTATGTATGTCATTGTTGCACATAAAAAAATGAAACTTTTAATATGAACTTTTTTTTCAAAGGACTTCGCACCTTCTGTTACCATCTCAATGCGATATATGCAAAATATCAATCAAAACATTATTCATTGCTGGTGAAATATTTGAGATTATCTGAATGCGCAGTCTTGCATTCAAGAACCTCGATCAATCTTAGAAATTAGTAGTTGGAACCTTCACTTTATAAATCACTTTCACCCCTTTCATAATATTAATCTACTTCAATATATCTCATTATCCTACTTAACATGCATGCATAATGTTTTAATGCATTACTTGATATACTGGCTATTAATTCAGAGTAAAAAAAACAAAAAAAAACATACTTATTAAATATTAATTTGGCTTTCAGAAGTATCCGAAATTCATCAGCAGGTTCATTTTCCTGCCACACCTTAATTTTTGAATGGGAATTTATTTTGTAATTTATCTAAGTCAAGTAGTGAATTAGAAATTGTTTCAAATGCTGAAATGAAAACTGGAGTGCTTTTTAATAGCAAGTTAGTGTATATTATTGAAAAATGTATTTTCCTAAAGGAACCGTAAAAGCAAAATTCAACCAAAAAATCGATTTTTTCTTTTTTATATAATTAAATAATTCAAACATTTATCTTTCCAACAATGTGTCAAACACGTTTATATATAAAAGAATACGTGTTGAAATTATTCAATTTTTCTAAGAGTACTCCACAGCTTAATGGTCATTTAAATCTTTAATTGACTTTTTCTCAAACCTTGGATTTTTCATGTTTATGTTCCTTTTTTTCAATATCTGTTAAACTTAAGAACTCAGATTTTTATTTAATACTTATGTTATATTGTATACGTCAACTCAGTGATTTAATGATTTGTTGAGAATTATTTATTTTAGGCAGTGAAATCTTACCAAAAATGCTAATGTAAAAATGACTTTCAATAAATAATTAATAATTAATTTTGAGTTTCACTTAGAGAGAAAGTGGTCTGTGAAGATACGCAAATCATGTTATTTTAACTACTTTAAAAAATCTAGACCTCTGTCATTCACCATTTCTGAGAAAAAGGTACATAAAGTTGGTGAATTTAACATGACGGAGATAGGCTTTCCCGGTCCCCTTAAGGAGTCACAAATAAACAAAATCGATTTTAAAGACTTTTCGACATAGTTTAAAAGTATTTATGAGTTTCCTTCGTCTATCCGTCTGTCTTTGTCCTCTAGCATGCGTAAATATTCTCGATTGTCATGTAATTAAAATGTGTTATTAAGATGTACTTTGGCATGTGTATTATTGAAAATGAAGGAAGTAACAATTATAGTTCGTTCACAGAGGAACTCGGAATAATTTTGTTACATTACAGTCTATGTGGAAAAAACGTTTAATAATGTTACGCAGTTACAAACATATTGAAATTTATATAAATCATTGAAGCGCAATACTAGATGCTTGCTACATAATACGGTGTGCAGCGTATTTGTCGTCCATTTACAGAAACACACACAAATTTCGGTTGCAGATGAGTTTGTCAATGAGGAATAATTGCTGGTAGTTTGTCTTCAATTGTTGTGTGTGATGTTTGCTAATGTTTGAGTGCGGAATAGTAGTTGCTGTGCGGTAAATCATTGCATTAAATGACTTCAAAATAAAAACAAGAACTAAATATCCTGTGTACAGCATAGATTATAAAACACTTTCCAACACATTCAGAATTCTACAACAGAATTTTACAGGTTCCCAAGGTGAAAAATAGTGGCTAAATGAAAAATTTGGAAAACGTATTACGTATTTGAAAACCCATTACTGCTATTTTCATGAATAGTCGTAAAAAAATACGATTCTTTTTTCTTTTTGCAGAGCTGTTTATTATCTACAGATATGTATAAGTACATAATAAATAGAATGCCAAAAGTTACTTCAGTTTACACACAGTTGAAAATTTCCACTCAGTAATTTCCGCCAATAAACGGATGTTGTTGAGAACATTTATGCAACCCTGTATATCAGTATTTCTCAACCTGTGTGCCGCGGCACATCAGTATGGCATGAGAGATTGTCAAATGTTCCGCGAGTGCTTTTGAGTTTTAAAATTGTATGGTAATGTATGAACGATACGAAATTTTCTATTTATTACGTGCTTAACACTTAAAAGCTACTTTCCTTCGCTTTCAGTTGACGAATATGAATGGTTAATAAACCCATTTGTAATTTACAAGACACCAAATTTGACAACATCAGAAATAGAACAGCTCATTGATATGATAAATGATAAATTTCACCGTTCAATATTCTTCGAGAAAAATTTGGATGAATTTTGTTTTTCTGTCAAAAATTTGTACCCTGCAATCAGCTTGAAGGCTATTAAAATTCTTCTGTCTTTTGTATCATCTTCATGATTCTGTGAATTGGGATTTTCAGCATTGGCTGAAATCATGTCCAAAAAGCGAGAAAGATCTTTAAAAGTTGGCGATGAAATGTGAACTATGTCTGGTAACTTTAGAACCTCGTTTTGATTTAATTTGTTGAAAAAAAAAAAAAAAAAAACAGGCTCAGCCCTCTCACTGAACAATTTTTTGTAAATGAATATATATTTATTTTAATAATAAAACTTGTACATTACTTTTATATTGAGGTGTGCCGTAAGTAATTCCAAATATTTTTAGTGTGCCGTCAACCAAAAAGGTTGAGAAACACTGTTGCATATTATTTATAGAATTTACACACACCACATAATATTTTAAAAATACTTACATTTAAAAACGCATACCACAACTGAAAACGGATTTTCAACAATTATTTTTCGTAGTCTTCAACAGTTCAATTATTATTCATTTTCTTCTACAGCCAAATTTTTTGTGTGTCCCTGTAAATAAACGATAAGTTCTATGCACACCATATTCTATAGTAAAACCTTGTAGCACACCTTAGTGATGTATATCAAATACGTTTATGAATGTTGTAATAGCATTAAAATACAAGGTAAAAAATTTCACCCCATAGAACGTAAAGCTGCTATCAGATTCACCAACTTTTCGAACAATTTTTGAGCCAACTCTTGATTTCCTCCAACTTTTCGCGAAATATTGTCTCAACACCCAGTGCGATAGCAAACAGCAATAGCCCCCAACATTTTATCCACACCTCTAAAAATGTCTGAGCTATCCGCGACTTTTTCCCCCAACTTTCAACATTTCAGCCAATCAGAGATAAGCGATTGATACGAATACGCGATAAATATTAACGGCTGGTACTAGTAGTACTGGTTTTCCTCCGACTTTAGCAACGACAATTGTAACCTTTTTCTCCCTTTAAACGGAAAAAAGTTAGTGTTAAAATCGGCTGAAAAGTTGGTTGCTCGAAAAGTTGGTGAATCTGATAACAGCTTAATGTAACGGAATTCTTTTGAGAGGCCCTGTAACGGAACCGAGAATGCTACACACTTCATTTTCAATACCGAACATACCATAGTAAACCCAAATGAGATATATTCCTTTGATGGCAATCGGATTAGATTTACGCGAGTTAGAGTACGGGTGGACAAACCGAATTCATAAACACTTTTCAACTATGTTGGAAAGTGTTAACAAATATGTCGGAAAGTGATAAAAACATATTTCGAGTTTACAGGACTTCTCTCAAATTAGTGATATTTTTCTAGGTGATATGTCTAGGTTTCAAGTGTTATTGCGCCAATTATAATTTAGAGTTATGAGTGAAATCGTCGTTAGCCATCTTATTCAGAGTTAGTGCTAGAATTCAGCAAATTTCATGGGGTCAACCCCCACGAGGTCTCTCCCTCTAGTCATCTTAATGTTTGTCGTTAAAATTTGCTAATTAAATTTCTTTACTCCACTGCCATTCTCATCTATAAATGTTTTTAAATACTCAAGGTTTGAAGCTTCATAGCCCTTTGGCCTATTTTGGAGCATAAATCAGTTTACTACACTGTAAAAAAAATCTGTAAAGTTACTAAAGTTTTTCTAGGAAATTGGGATTCCTAGAAACTTTTATCTAACGGCAACAAAAAAAATCATCTAACAGACACACTTTTGCGCCGGAAATCAAAAAATGTGTAAGGTTACTAAGAATTTTTTAGGAAACTGGGATGCCTAGAACTTTTACCTACGACCAGGGTTACAGATAAAATTTTAGTGAAATTACTGTAATTTTAGCAGTTTCATTTGTAAAGCTGCAGATTGCTATAGCTTTACAAAAACAATTTTTGTAGATATGCAGCTTTTTTTGTACAGTTACAGATGAAAGTTTTAGTAAGCATGTAACTTTACATCTGTAGAACTACAGATTTTTTTTACAGTGTATAAACATACATAACATGAAGAACGTGTTTTGGCTCATAAATAACTTCTGTGTCATTGTAACTTGTGTACAGTTGTAACCATAAAAATTAAGTGGCAATTTATCACCTGTAGCCGGCTAATGGAAAAAAAATGCCTTAAAATTAATTTATTAATTTCATAATTGTATTCTAAAAATATTAAAATGCTCTATTATTTTATTAATTTATAACTGTGTTCTAAAAATTTTTAAATGTTGTTTTTATTTTAGTAATTTTATAATTACAGTAAAGCGCCGATTATCCGAACTCCAATTAACCGAACTTCCAATTATCCGAACAGCCTATTTCTCTCAAAAAATTTTTTTTAACCAAATTTCCAGTTATCCGAACAGTTTTTTTCTCCCAATTTTTTTTTTTTTTTTAAATCTGATAGTGGATCAGAAAATAAGGAATATAAAAACAATAAAGGAGATCGAAAGAATCCTAAGCTATGAACAAATTGAAATTAACGAGTGGTTAACTAGTGAAGTACATGACCCTGGATATCAGATTTTAAATGATGATGAGATTGTGGATGAGATTCATGAATAAAAAGAAATTGACGAAAATGAAAACGAATGCACTGAAAATGACCCAGGTCCATCACATAACGAAGCCTTTGAATGTTTGGAAACAGCTATGAAATGGCTCGAACGGCAGAAGAACGCTGATCTTATTCAACTAACGGTGTTTAAGAAGAATTAGAGATATGGCAACATTGAAAAGAATGTCTTCGTTGAACGAAGCAACAATCAAAAGCTTTTTTCCTTAAATTATACTATCTGCAGTTCAGAAAATGATAAAAATAGAAAAAAGAAAATGATAAAAATGTAAAGAACAATTAAAAAAAAAGAAAAAAAGAAGAAAAAAACAATTTTTAAGCATGCAAGCACTAACTGGTGCTGCCAGTCATAAGCTTAGATAACGTGTGAAGATTTTAGTATAGTCAGAAACATCCCTTAAATTGTTTGTCCATTTATCCGCACTTTTGCTTATCCGAACTAGGGTCGGTCCCGACTTGTTCGGATAATCGGCGCTCTACTGTATATTATAAAAACTTTAAAATATCGTATTTTATCCAAAACAGACCCTCCTTGAATTTTTTGTGGCTATAGCATATCAGGAAATGAGTGAAAATTCGGTTACGAAATTCCATCTTTAGATAAAAAAAAAAAAAAAAAAAAAAAAAAAAGTCAAGATTTAAAAAAAAAAAAAAAAAAAAAAAGAGTTTAAATAAAATATAATTATAATATAACTTTTTAAAAAAAGTATATTCTGATTCCCTATCCAAATAATTGTTCTAAGAAAATATTTGGAAAAAATAATGAGTAAAAATATTCTCTTGTGGCAACATCGATTATTTACATTTCTTACAGCAAACATTAAAAGAGCAATATTTCTTTCGCCCTTCATAATCTGACCATAAAATTTTACCATCCTATGAAAATATTTGCTCCCTTCTTTGCTAAAATAAGTTACATTTACTTTCTGCGACGCCATAAAATGCAGTTGTTTGAAGAAATTTCAGAAATAGAAGATTTCGGAACTACGTGATATTGCAGAAGTTAGTGGCTGGCAAAGGATTTGCTTTGTAGAAAATATATTTACTTTTCGTTATTTTTTTCTTAAGAATCAAGGCATTAATGTGATTCGCATTTTTTTTCTTTCTTTCTTTTGAAGATTTATAGGAGAAAAATAACGATAGGAATCGAGTTCCAGGGAACAAAATTTAAACATTCATGTTAATGCGACTGGAAGAGTATGTTTTACAATTTTTGAAAGAAATACATTAATAAAATTATCAGACATTTAGTTAAATATTCTCACGCATGAATTATTTTTAAGTGGATGGAAAACCTATTTTACGCTTAAAAAGATTTAATAAGTATAACATCAATTTATTTAATACAAACAATATTCATTTTTTTAATTTTTTATATTTCTTACAAAGCTACTAAATGAACCCATATGAGAATTAGAAAAGGGTCCAGCAGGGATCGGGTATAACTAGAACCGAACACGAAAGTATTATTTAAAGGCAATCCGAAACCGATGCGAAGCAGACAAAAGAAAAAAAAAATGCCAACCCAGAACTCTACAAAATTATTTCGACAACACCTGACTCCAAACACGACAAATAATTTCGTCAACCTGAAACCCGACTCTCTTGAACTCTAAACGGAACTGAACAAGAAATACTTCAACCCGAATACGAATCGAACCGGAAATAGAATAAATTAATTTATATTTTAATACAGTTTTGAAAATATAGCCTGCAATTATATTACTAATATCATTTTCTAATATCAGTCAAAATACTCATTAATGATAAATATCTCACCTTGAGAATGTTAGAATAACAAAGTCATTAGAAAATATTTTTTGATAATTATTGCTTTCTGTACTTAAACTGTTTATTTATTGAATGTGTTTTTATTGTAATCATATCTGACGAGTATTTTAGCTTTTGAGCAATTTTTGAAATTTTGTGATGACAGATAAATTTTCTGAAATTTAAATTTTCTTGGGGTGGGGCGTTGCCCCTCCAGCCCCATAATATGGCACACCTGGACAGTAATATGGGGATGCTTTTTAGGGTTTTTTTCATCTCACGAAACCCTGACAATCTCGCTTCTCTGTCTGTCAGCCTGTCCGTCACAGCACTTGTACTCCAAATCTATTTAAGTTACAGACTAGAATGTTTTTTTACATAGAGCTGAATACCCCCTGTCATACCCAAATTCACAAAATTTTGTAAAAGTTATGTTATTTTAATTAAGTAATCTTCTGTAATGATTACCCACCATTTTTGCGATTTCAAAACACAATTTTAATTTTAACCATCTTTTCGTTAACTCGATAGTCCAATTGTAGAGTGTGCTATTTCATAAATATCTTAACGAGACTAAATAGTAATAATTTCATAGTTACCAAGTCGGCTTAGAATGTTTAGATTAAAGTTACACGCATAGGTTGAAACGTCCAAAAACTGACGCCCTAAGGATTCTTTCTTGTCCAAATCAATATTACAAAATTTTAAATTCATTTCATACGTATTTTTTCTTTTTGAAAGGGTAGTAGAGATGCATTAAAATATACTGTTTGCAAATAAAATAGTTCAAAATTTATATTACAAAATTTTAAATCCATTTCATACGTATTTTTAGTTTCTTTTTGAAAGGGTAGACATTAAAAAAACAGTAATATGTCTGAAAAAAATTCAGCCATACTCAATGATGTTAATGTTAATACAGCTCATGTTCCTTTAAATCGCATTGGTAATTTTTTCAGTAGTTTTAAAAGTAAATATTCGAATTTTGACCTGAATGGTATCGTTTATAAAATTTCTTGTAAATGTTGCAGCTCGATTTACATTGGTGAGACAGAATGCCCTGTGAATGCAAGACTCAAGGAACATTCAAATTCTTTCAATAAAGATACTCTAAATTCAAGATTGGTTGCTCATGCACTTGTGGTTAATCATGTTCCCGATTTTGAGAATGCTCAAATTGTGGAATCCACTTTCTCCGTGTATATTAGTCGTGTCTTCCTTGATGGTTGGGGGATTGTTTTGGCTGAATCGCCAATTAACGAAGGAACCCAGGCTCCTGCTGATTATGCTATCCTGGTTAATTTTAACTGTTTTTCGATTACTGTGGCTCTTGCTGGTTTGTGACTCTATTCGTGTACTGATGAAGGCTATGGTAATAGCCGAAACGTTTACTTTAATTATATTTTAATTGTTTTTTGTAAAACAATTTCTGTGTATGTCGGTAGTCATGTAATTTATGTAAAAAAATATTGTTTGCAAATAAAAAAGTTCAAAATTTAGATTACAAAATGTTAAATCCATTTCATGCGCATTATTTTCTTTTTGAAAGGGTAGTAGAGATGCACTAAAAAATACTGTTTGTAAATAAAATAGTTCTAAATTTATAATAAAAAAATTTAAATCCATTTCATACGCATTTTTTTCTTTTTCAAAAGGTAGTAGAGATGCATTAAAAAATACTGTTTGCAAATAAAGTAGTTCAAAATTTATATTATAAAATTTAAAATCTATTTCATACGTATTTTTTCTTTTTGAAAGGGTAGTAAAGATAAATTTCAAAAATACTGATTGTAAATTTTATAGTACTGAGGAACGTTCCACTCTTTTCACGGTTTTAAATTATTATTAATGCAGATATCCAATAACTGACATTTATAAGCAAGTAACTGACAAATAAAGTCATGTCTTGGTATACCCTGGCAACAACTTAAATTTTAATGTTGTTGACTACAAGATAAATTTAATTTATTATTACGTTTTTTGCATATTTCAATAATTGATTTCAACTTTATTTAGCATTACCAAAAATTAATACCTCTGTCGGAGACAGGTGAAATGAAATTAACCCATTAACCGCCGAAACTATAAGATAGGGTTTTTCACCATTTTTTATGAAAAACGTTTGCCACAAGAAATTTTGAAAGATAATCTTTGCTTTATTTATTGGTAAAGTTTCTGTTATTAAATAAGCCAAATTTTTTAATTCAAAAATAGTGGTAGATATATAGTTAATTTAAGTATGTGGATTTATTTTTATTGTTGTGTCAATGCAACATCAGCGGTTATTGTATTAATGGCACCAATAACTGGCACCCCCCCCCCCACACACACACACACACTCATTAATCTAAATTAAATAACTACAAACATGAAATCATGGTTCTAATGTATCGCAGGCGTTTTAAAACTAATTTCTACATGCAAAATTTTAAGAAAAAGTTTAGGAGGTGGCATTACAAATAGATTAGAAAAAGATCCACCTTAATTTTAGGAATAAGATGGATGCCTCAAAATGTGTTTTTGTGTCTCAAAAGTTTTCTTACTCATTGAATATGTTCTTTGTCTACTACTAGTAAATAAATTGACCCCAAAATAAAAATAAGTGTCTAAGTCACCTTTAAATCATATTACTTTGAAGAATTTTTCAAGAAAATGCTAATTTTTGAGTTAATTTTTTGCTGAATTGCTAGTTACTGGTTAATTGTCTTTCACATTATGTTTCGGAATTTTAGCAATAGAAGGACTGTGACGTTATTATGTAGAGTTTTGACTTTAATTTATATTATATTCGTTGATTCACAGAAAATATTTATATAAATATCAAATTAAACTAATTGAACGGTTACGAATTTAAATTTATATTACATTTAAAACAAAATTTTTGACTGTACATATAACCCCTTCGCGACAAGAGCCTTTTTCTTAATTTTTAATCTTTTATAATGGGTTTTTCAAAACAGAAACATTTCTGTAATTGAATCGCGTAAGTGCTCTGATTAAATAAGGTAAATTTTACAATAAAAAACAACTGGTGGGAATAATGAAGGATTCCGTGCAGCTTACTTGTCACGTATACCGTTAGTTCGTCCCCAAGGGGTTAATGCACGATAATGATGCAAGAAGCCCTTTAATTTACAAGCTCTTAAGTTTCGAAAATATATCATAAATTAATGATGCAAAATTTTTATTCTAGTTTTGTATTGTTAAGATACTTTCAAAAAGTTTTTTCTAAGAACAGAAATATTGTGTTTCTATGCCAACAAAAAATACGTTCTTCAGAATTCCAGTTTCATCCAAAACATAAATGTCTTATCGGCCTAACGAGGATTTAAGAGTACGTGATATCTGCAGAATTCGGCACTTGGACTGAAAATTTTTGAGTTACACGAAGAATATCTTTCGAAATTTCAGCAATAAAAACGACTGTGATGTTACTTATGAAGAGTACGAAAGAAGTTTATGCTATGTTCTTTGCTTTAGATAAATTATGTTTTTAAATATAACATATAAATATTTGCATGTGAATGTGTTTGAAATTGTGTTGTATTCTAAATAATCTTTTAAAAATAATTTAACCATCAGCTTATTACATTGATTTATATATAGAGGAAGATCGGGTATGATGGAATATCATTTAGATTTTTATTTGTAAGTCAACGGGGAAAAAATTGAGATATATTAAAATTAGTAAAGAATGAACTTTGACTATTTCTTAACACATTGTTAATGCATTTACCCATTTTCGGCCAAAGGTGCGTAAACGCACCATTTCAATAAATATTATTTTATTAATACTGTGAAGAATATTTTTCATTAGTTTTATTTTTCTGCTATTTTTAAGTGTTCTGGAAACATCTATAAAATATCAGTAAGTCAATTGGAGTCAACACTTTCTATTTAGAAATTTTCAAAATATCCTAGTTTTTTTAAAAATTTAAACGGTTATTGATAAATTCGACTTTTTGAAAATGTATAATTGTTTCATTTGAGATTAATCATATGTTTATATAATGCATTAAAGTTGCAAGTTCTATAAATAAAATAATAATAAAACAAATGTAATGAAATTTTTTTAAAAATTATTAATTTTAAATTTAATGGTGCTTTAGCGCACCATTGACCAAATGCATGAAAATGCCGAATGCATTTTATTTTTCAAATAACATATTATTTTTCATGCACCAAACTTTGTTTTTGTCTTAATGAAGTAATTTAAGCACATTTCAATGAAAATAATACCACATTTTATAAAATTTCTATGCTTGGCCTAAAATGGGTTAAAGTGGAAGAAAAAAGTACATAACAATATTTAGCTTTTTAAAAAATATTACTCTTTTTGGTTAATTGCAACCAGTAGGGTAATATTTAATAGGTTATAAGAAATATTAAAATTGCACGAAAAACCACGTTATAAAAAAAATAACCAAAATTACTTAATGTGTAAACATTGCTACATCATTTATAAATCATCAGATTCTTTTGCAAATTGTTTTAATTTTTAGACTCGTTTTGAAACAGTTGATAACTCATATTCTTTAGTACCCGAAATACACCATTTTGAAAAACATAAACCCTTTACTCCTCAACAAGCTAGCAAAGAGGAAAACTAACTAACACAACAATAAATATAACTGTTCAACTTTATACTGAACTTGGTTAACATCAGTGATGATGAGATTTTATAATTCATACGAATTTTATAAGATTTACCTGCAAAAAGAAAATTAAAAATTGAGAATAAGATTTTATTTCACCGCGTCACTCCAGCAGCAAATAACCAACTCAGTGCTGAACTGAGCACAGTGCCTCATGGTAGTACTAGGAGGCCGTATGATAGATTTATGCTTGTCTCAAAACCCTATGAGCCAGATATTGAAGTATTCCATATTGTACGACCATTCCATAATACACGAACTACCTCTCTATAAATTTATAAAAATGGTCTAACAGATAAAATAATTAACCCATAGAATGTTCGCTATTAAAAAATTAGTGTGAAGCATTTCTTGTCCGTTTACATTTTTTTGTGAAGTATATTTTCAATAAATATGATATATATGATCGATATTTTCGATAATTTTTTTTTCCCTTAAGATTACCCAATAACAACACCAAAAAGCATTTTTATATGAAAATTTTCATGAATGTATACGAATTAAGTTTTAAAATTTATTGAAAGCGATACATTCGTATGAGCCACTTGACAGGAGTTAATAGCCGAATAAATCACTAACGTTTTTGTTACTTTCAGCAGCCTTTTTTATTCTGACCATTTCAAAGTTTTACGCGCATAGTTCGACTACATATGTCAGTTAAATTTATTTTTATTTAGCTTAGCTTATTTATTTGTTAATAAAGGTATAGTTTCTTTATTGAGTATTAGTCAAAAACAAATACTGAACTATTTATATTGTTTTAACACTTTATATCCAAATTATGAAAGAAAAAAGCTATCTCCTCGAAACCTTTTTTCCTTGCATTACTACGATAAATGAGAAGATTTATGCACTAAAAAATAAAAGATTTATTTATTTTTTGTTAATTGCTGCTTATTACTTGATGTGGTACTTCAAAGTACCGTTGGGTCACAACGCTTCAACGAAAGTCGAGATTTAGGGAGAAAAAAAAATTATCCATTTTTTTCTTATTTTTTCAATGTGACTTATCATGCATATATTTAGTGTATATATGCCTATGGTGTATATATGACTAGATGATAATGCTGTCGGTGCATCATCAGTGAGTATTTCACCATCAGAAGAATATTCTACAGTTGTAGCACTATCGTCCAATCGAAAGCAAATCTGAAAGAAATTTCAGAACTTTTAATTGTAAAATGCTCAAAAGGATTCATAAATGTGCTAAAAGATATTTTTGCTTTTTTTTTTCTAATTTCTAATTTCTGTTTTTTTTTTTTTGTTTTTTTTTATAAAAATACATAATTTTTACTAAAGATAAAAATAACATATATTTTCTTTATTAATTATGAATGCCATACATAAATCAGGCTATATCATCCCCTACATTGTATCAAAATCCACCTGTCTAGCACATACGCATCCTTAGTAAGTATATGCCTTTTTATGCACCATATGTATTCAAACGATAAAAATCTAAGTAAAAATCATGTTCAGCATAGTCCCGACGGTACCTAAAAGTACCGCTTTGAAGAGTGTTTAGTAAAGTACACAAACTGAAAGTAATTTTTTTTTAGTATAACATATTGTCAAGGGATGTATTTAAAACCAGAAAAAAAAGATAGCCTTACCTATACCTTTAAAATTTAGCGTGTTATATTTGGGATAGAAAACAGTGGTGCTTAAAAGCACCTTCCGGTCATAAAGGGTTAAGTGCAAACGGTTTTTAATCTTTCGTAATAAAAAAAAGAGACAGATTAAAAAAATTTCTTAGAAATTATTTAAAAAACCATACAAAATTAGTAAGTTAAGATACAGTTTTCAAATAAATTGCATTTTAATTAACAATTTATTCCCTATTCTATGGTGTGAAAATTTAAATTGCGCTATATTTAGAAGTTATAGAAAAGTCCGGCAAAATCGAAATCAGTGTTGCGAGATTGGGGACTATTTTAATTCATGATATTATTTGATGTTACCACTTTTTAAAAATAGTAGAATTCGTCTTATTTTTTGGAATTTTTAATCTATTTTAAAATAAGCCGAATATTTCTATTTGAAAAATGAGGTGACAATCAAACAATCTTAATTTTAAAAAGCCCCCAATCTGGCAACACTGATCGAAATCTATTATATGTGTTGCCAGCGTTAATCGCGGTCATGTTTTTTTTTTTTTTTTTTTTTTTTTTTTTTTTTTTTTTTTTTTTTTAATATAAGAAACCGATGGAGCACAGAATCTATAAACTTAATAGATTGGCAGATCTACTCGATCTGACTATGACCCTGACTGTGTTAAAATAATTCATTGAGGTTTAACTTTTTTAAAAATATATATTTTGTTTCCATGTCAACTAAAAATTGTTACTTCAGAATTCTTTATTTTGCATACACTATCGCCTTCTAAAATTAACAATACTAAATACGTGATAAATACAGAGTTAGATATTCTGCTGAGAGAATTTTAACGAAGAATTAAGCGAAAATATATTTTTAAATTGTAGCATTAGAATGGCTGAGACGCTACTCATAAAGAGCTACGAAGTGCATTCTATATTTTTTGCATCAGAGAAAATATTTGTTACAGAATAAAACTACTTGCATGTTTATGAATTTATAACTATGTTTATTCAAAATAATTTTTTTAAATAGTTTAAATACTGGAAATTACTGCAAGATCCATTTAACTTTACAATATCTTAATTTACAAAATGCACCATAGCTAATGACGCAAAATATTTCTTTCATGTTTCGCATTGTTAATGTGCACTCCTAAAGTTTTACCTAAGAAAAGAAATGTTCTGTTTCCATGGCAACAAAAAGAATAGTTCTTCAGAATTCTTGTTTCTTTCTAAACATAAATGCCTTATAGGCTTAACGAGGCTTTATGTGTACGTGATATCTCACAGAATTTGATATTTGTTTGAGAATATTTAGAAAAAAGTTACAATAGGACAGTTCTCAAATCCAAACTGTCTACTTTCTGACAGATATCTGAATCCATTTTTGTTCGTAAACGCATGAGACTGACAGGTGCTTTTATACAGAAACTACGTAATAGAGCAGTTTTTCCTATCTGTATCATAAATGACATATTTTTTTTTTTTTTTTATCTCCATCGCATGTAGGATCCATTAAGAAATAACCCATTTTCACTTAAAACGATATAAATAGTTCAGCATTTGTCTCTGGCTAATGTTTCATAACGAAATTAAAACTTCATCAATCTATTATATTAACCCATTTATGCCTGAATTTTTGTTTTCTCAAATTTTTTGGTAAAATCACTTTAAAATGTTGCAAAATGAACTGAAATAATACTAAAAAAAATTATGGTAAAATATTTTTATATAAAATATTTATTGATAAAATGTAAACGTATTAAATATGGAAATATCCATGTGTTGAAAAACGTATAATTATATGCTTTGTCTAAATTTATATAAATTAAGCTTTTAAATTGCATATTATATATTATAATTAGCATTTTTGTGATCTATGAAAAGTATATTTATTTCTTTACAGAGACTAATAGCATTATAAATATTATTAAAATTAAATTAAGGATAATCGTATATGAGGCTAAACCACAATTTATTTCAAAATCATCTTCAAAAGAACTTTACATAAATAACTGTCTCCTAATTGGTTAATAGAAATATATACCCATTTGCCCCTAGCACACTATACTTTGTACGTTAGAAACACGCATAAAAAATAGACTTGAACATATAATTTCGCGATTAAAAAAAATACGTATTTCAAAGAGGTCTACATGCTAAGATTATGACTTATTTATTTGGATTCTTGATACAAAAGATAGAAATAAACTTACTTTTTAAATTTCACTACCTTTAAAAATGAAAAATCTGTAAACACCGAAAAAAGGCCTTCATTTCAGCACATAAATATCAATCTTATGCTGCCATCTCTCGGTAATAGGTAAAGACATTTATAGACAGTTACTTTATACAATTTTCATGTTGTAAATAATAAGAAAATTATAAAAAATTATTAAAATTCGAAGCGTCCCAAAAATGGCACGCTAGGCATAAACGGGTTAAAAAGTGACTACCCGTTTGTATTTCACAGCTACTCATCCTAGAATATGGAACATTGGGCGAACAAATTAACGCCAGTTATACACATGGATCCGAGGATGTCGAACGTGGTCTTAGAATTTTAAAATTTGAATTAGTTTTCGATATATTACCTTTTCATATTTTTTTGGACATTTCTGTAATGATGGCAACTAATCTGCTTCATTTTTGTGGATAAAAGAGGAAAAAGGAAAAATGATCGGGAGTTTTATATATCATTGTTTGACATCATTTGTAAATTGAAATGAACTCTTATTTAAATAAATATTGCCGGTTGGGTAGCTTTTGTCTTAAATTGTAAATATATTTTTTATTTGAAATATTGTACTTAATAAAAGAAATACTATAATTTCCTTCTAAATTTACGTTAGATTCCATTTTCCCCGAAAGGATCGAATGATCTCATGCAATGCAAAAGCAACATGTTACCATGCAACTAGTTTTCGGTAACGACTGCAGATCTTTCTGAAAACGCTATCAAAGTTGACGATGTGTATTGAATTTTCCGACACAACAGCGATAGAAAGGAAAAATATGACGTTGTGACACAAAAAATTTCTTATAACTCAAGATGCAATTCATATAAATAAAAAATATGTATTCGATTACAAATAACATTAACAATCATGCCCGCAAGTGTAAATTTTTTCACACTTAAAAAACGAGTCCGAAAATGTGCCTGAAAGTTTCGTGTTGTTGATCAGGAAAAACATTTTTTTGAGAACCGTTTTAAGCATAGATTATGAAACTTCAGCAGTGACATGACTATGATGTAACATATTATAAATTCTGAACATAATTCGTGTTATAATCGATGTATTAGCGAAAATATTTGTATAAAAATATAATAAAACTAGTTCAATTTTTAAAAATTATGTTACATCCAAAACCTATTTTTTTATAAATATTTTCAATACTGCACTTTGCTGCAATACCCAGTTAACATTAAAGATCTTAACGATCGAAATTGTGTTATAATTTTATAACGTAAAATATTTCTGTCATATTTCGTATTGTTAAGATACATTCATAAAGTTTTGTATAACAAAAGAAATATTCTGTTGCAATTGCAATCACAACTACAAAATGTCTGCAGAATTTTTGCTTCATGTGAAATATAAATATCCGTTAAAATGATTCAATACTGGAATTTTTTTATGAAAGAATTAACTGAAAATATATTTTGAAATTTTAGAAAAGTAAGTGAGTGTATGTTACAAATAAATATATTGATGGAAATTCTTATTATTTTCGCTGCAACAGAGAAAATATTTTTTATTTATAATTTAATGTTCATAAATTTAAAATTGCGTTATATTCAAAACAATTTTATTTAAGATTTTGTATGAATCAAATTTTTAAGATCTCTTTTAATTTTTAAGCTGTTAATGTAGAAAAATGTGTCACAACCCAATTGTGCCAAATGTTTCATTCTTGTCCAATTTTGTTACGATACATTAATAAAGTTTTACGTAAGAAAAGAAATACAGTAAAACCTCCTTAAAGTGACCACGTACCGTTACAATAAAAATTGGTCGCTCCGAGAGGTAGTCTCTAAATGGAGTTCATGTTTAAATCTAGATTTTAATCGTTGAAAAATTATAGCAATGTTACTAAAATTTATTTTTCACATTAGGAAAAAATATAAAAATTTAAGTATCAAAATAAAAGTTAATTACATAAGTTAATACTGCAGAGTTTTAAAAATGAATACATTGAGCTTTGCTTTAATTTTACAGTTTTATAACTTTTATTTCCTAGTCCTTTCTAAGTTCAGAAAATAAATGCATTTTTTGTCGACGGGAACAAATAATGACGATTTCATTACTTTATCTACATCTTTGAGAGTTTCCCGAGAGAATAGGACAGAGGAGTTTATTGACCGTCATTCTTAATTTGTAATCAGAGTTAAATTCATTGCCTAAAAAGGCACAAAGGTGTTTAAACACTTAAAAGTTACCGGGATAAAAAAAAAAAAAATCGAAACTTAGTTTAGAAGTTTGATGAATAATGCACTCTCCGGAATTATTTTTTTAATAAAACCTTCTTCTAGAGACCAGGAAAAAACAGAATTTGTTTCATTTTCTTCAAAGAAATTGGTCTCTCATGCAGGGAGTTCAACTGGGATGGTCGCTGATTGGAGGTAAAATTAGTATTGAGATTATGGGATTAAATTTTGTTCCATGAAAAAATTGTCGTTCAGGGAGGTGGTCGCCTAATGGAGTTGGTCACACAGGGAGGTTTCACTGTATTCTGTTCCCCTGCAAACAAAAAGTAATTCCTTCTGAAATCTTGTTTCTTCCAAAACATAAATGTATTTATTGGCTTAACCCTTTCCGGCACAGTGTGCCCGGGTAGGGATACCTAATTTTAATTCCAAACTTACAAACGGCACCAAGAATATTTTAGTAAAATTTTGCTTTTACAATGAATAGATAAAATATCATGGTTTTAATTTCTAAAAAAGTCGTTTTAAAATTCTGGTGTCAGCCAATCATTTCATCATTTTACAACAAAAATTGCCCGTGCCGGAAAGGGTTAATAAAACTTTATTAGTACGCGACAGTTACAGAATTCGATAACAGGTTGAGACTTTTTAGAAATGAGTTATATGAAGAATAGTTTTTCAAAATTTTATAATCGTCTATGGTGTTACTAGAAAAGAATGCCGAAATGAAATATCTGCAATCGATGCATTAGCGAAAACATTTTTATAAATACAAAAGTAGTTCAATTTTTTAACATTATGTTGCATTCAAACCCAATTTTTCTGTCATATTTCGTATTGTTAAGATACATTCATAAAGTTTTGACTAACAAAAGAAATATTCTGTTGCAATCACAACTACAAAATATCTGCAGAATTTTTGCTCAGTGTGAATCATAAATATGTTATGAGCTTAGGAAGACTCAGTAATGAGAATTTTTATCAAAGAATTAACAGAAAATATATTTTGAAATTTTAGCAATAGAATGAATGCGACGTTAAAAATAGATATTTTGATAGAAATTCATATTTTTTTCGTTGCACCAGAGAAAATATATTTTTTTAATGTAGAATACCAGTAATTGAATGTTTTTAAATTTAAAATTACATATAAACTGGAAGACGTCTGCACTACGCACCACCGCATCGAGTCGACTGAAGTTCCTGTATTAGTTGACCGTTAAATGCTGGGTGTTGCTTTTAGGTAACATACTCAATTTAGGCTCTAAAATACTATTAGAATAATATTGAAAGTATAATGCCTAATGTTGCCAATAAAATACATTCTGAAAATATTATTAAATCGATTTTCAACATGTATATGGCAACAATTGTGTTGTTTAGGAATAAAGATAGATTTCTTTTTTCAATTGTTGCTACTTGTTCTTTTTGTTTTGCTTGGAAGCTTGCGAAATACTCTATTTTGTTCTGCAGTGAGCAAGTAAAATTTATTTCTTATTATAGTTCCTAACATTTTTGTGTGTTTAATATTATAAAATGTTATCAAGGAAAATTATTTTTTGAATTAAAGACCAGTATTGCCGATTAGTAACAAACAGTTTTTAATCCGTAAACCATACTTAAAACAAAATAGGATTTTTTTAAGTATTTTTCCCATGATTTATTTAAAAAATGAAAGCCGAAAAAATATTATTACAATGATTTTTGAAAAATCAGGCATTTAAGGGTTAAAACTCTATACGCATACTGAAATGGAACTTGACTGCCGAGTCCTATACTGGTGGAAAATACCCGGAAACCAAATTTTGTGTTTGATTGGTAGGTTTAACATTGTGTATTCCTGCTACTAGGTCTCCATGTTTTCACACACTGTTAAAAATCTGTAGTGTTTATTGCACAGTCACCTCACCGCTTTTATGGAAAACAATTACTTGACCATATTTTGGAGCATTCTCATTGGTCAGAATAGAGATATTCTATAAAATCGATGGAGTGACTATGCAGCTAAAGCTGCAGGTTTTTAGCAGTGTTCGTTTGGGTGCAAGAAAACACAATAATAAACCTTCCGCGATCAACCACTAAAATCGTGTCTGCAAGTAATTTCCGCCAAGATATGACTTGGCAGGCCAGTTGAATTTTAATATGCGGATCAAGTTCTGACTAATCCTACAATTTCAGCAGTCAACTCGATGAGATGGTGGTTTGTGAAGCCGCCTCTCCGTCTATTATACTCAAAAATATTTTAAGTTTTATATCAAGCCATTTTTTTAATATCCTTTTAATTTATAAGCCGTTAATGGTGAAAAATGTGCCATAACCTAACGATGCCAAGTGTTTCTTTCTTGTTTCATATTGTTAAAATACTTTCACAAAGTTTTACGCAAGAAAAGAAATATTCTGTTTCTGACAACAAAAAATAATTCCTTCTGACATCTTATTTCTTCCAAAACATAAATGTATTTATTGGCTTAACGAGGCTTTATGAGTACGCGACATTTACAGAATTTCATACTTTGTAAAGAGTTTTTAGCAATGAGTTATATGAAAAAAAAATTTCGAAATTTTACAATAAAACGATTATGGTTTTACTCGAAACGAATGTCGAAGAGAAACATGCGCAATGGAAGCATTAGCAAAGACATTTTATTAAAGTAAAATAAAAGTAGTTCAATTTTTTAAAATTATATTGCATTCGAAACATTTTTTTAATACTACAACTACTATTTTAAATACTACACTTTTAAATTAGGCGAATGAAAATATATTAAATTAGCAGTGATATTTTTTAAAAATTATATTGCATTCGAAACATTTTTTTTAATACTACAACTACTATTTTAAATACTACACTTTTAAATTAGGCGAAAGAAAATATATTAAATTAGCAGTGTTATTCAAAGTAAAATTTTTCACTACCAAAGAATATCCAGTTAACTTTATAGATCGTTACGCTAGATAATGTGTTATAACCTACGTTAAATATTTCTACGATATTTCATATTGTTAAGATGCATTCATAAAGTTTGGCCTACCAAAAGAAGTATGCTGTTGCCATCTGAACAGAAAAAAGTCTCCAGAAATTTTGCTTCATGCGAAATATAAATATTTTATAGGCTTAAAAAGACTCAGTACTGAGGATTTTTATCAAAGAATTAACACAAATATGTTTGGAAATTTTAACAATAGAATAAATGCGACGTTACATATAAATATTTAGATGGAAATTCAGAATTTTTTCACTGCACCAGAGAAAATATTTCTTTAATCGTAGAATACAAGCAACGGAAAGTTTATAAAGTTAAAATTACATTATATTAAGAAAAAAATATTTTAAATTGTTGTATAAATCAAATTTTTTAAGATCCCTGTTAATTTCTAAGCTGATAATGGTGAAGATGTGTCATAACCTAGTGATGACAAAAGTTTCTTTCTTGTTTGATATTGTTAAGATACAATAATAAAGATTTATGTATGAAAAAAAATATTTTGTCTCATTCCCAACAAAAAATAATTCTTTCTGAAATCTTGTTTCTTCCCAAGCATAAACGTATTTATTGGTTTAAAGAGGTTTTATGAGTACGCGACATCTATAGAATTCGATAATAGTTTGAGACTTTTTAGCAATGAGTTATATAAAAAATATTCTTCAGAAATTTTGCAATAAAACGCGTATGGTGTTATTCGAAAAGAATGCCGAAGACAAATACAGTCGAACCTCGTTATCACGACACTCTAATGGCCAGAAAGAAGTGTCGTCACAAGCGGAGTGTCGTGGTAACCGGAGTTGAAGAAAAATATGTTTATAAAAATCTGTATTTTTAATTAAGTTAAAGCAATTTTGAATTCATGAATGTTCTTGAAGTTTTAAGCAAAAAAACATTATTATTAAACAAAATAAACAGAAAAAGAAAATTGAAAAGAATAAAAATTAGATTTATGATGACTTTTTTTTTTTTTTTTTTTTTTTTTTTTTAACTGTTAAATGAAATATTGATGAATTAAGGTTTGCTTATCCCTCGATGTGCTTCCTATAATTCTTTTTTCAATATTATACAATGAATTGTATTCAATATTCGTTGTTTCAAAAATGGATGTTAGATAATTTCTGATCATTTCAATGCCATGCAATGCTTCGGTTTTAGTCGGATGAAAAACGCCACGTAACCACAAGAAAACGTCGCCTGACCAGAATAAAAAGACCGCGAGTAGACTGATACGTCTATCTGGAGCTTAAGTGGGTCATTCATAGTGTGTGGGTTTATTCAGATAAAGGATTCAAGTAAAATTTCTCTTTTATATCAGTGGGTATTTTAGACAATTTTGTGAAAAGTTTGGTTAAGACATTTCTTACTGCTTAATTTTCGTGCTTATCACATGAATTATGAAAAATGAACAATTTTCCTAAACCGTCGGGAAATCCGGAGTTGAAAAGTATTCAATGACGTAAAATCCGGAGTTTATTTACATTAAAATCATATACAGAAAATCGGGACTTTGAAAAGCTGACGTGATAAGCGGAGTGACGTCAAAACCGGGTGGCGGGATAACTGGGTCCGACTGTATGTGCAATCACTGCATTAGAGAAATTTTCTGAGAAATTTAGGCTAAAAATTGTTTACATGTGTACCTTATGAATTTAAAAAAAATTAAGACAAAACTCATATGAATCGTGAAAAGCAAAATGGTACTGCTTAACTTAACTTATCCATGGCTTAACCTTTTAACTTAAACTTAATAACTTAACCTTTTAACTTAAACATGGCAGTGGTCCGAATACCGGCTACCTAGAGTGGTCTAAATACCGGCTAACCGGTATTTGGACCTCTCTCGGTTGCTCTTCTTGAAGAGGAGGAAAATGAATTAATTTAAATAGTTCCATAATTAACAAATTAATTTAAATGGTTCAGAAATAGTCCCCGTCCCATTTCGCAATATGAAAAAAGCAATCATGGCCGTAATTCTTCAGGACCGACACTGGTTACCGGATCACTTTCCAAAAAGGAGCTGTTGGACACTACAAAATTGCCTGTAATAAATGTAAAGAGAAAGAAAAAAATGACGGAGTAAACCAGGCGAAAGAGGCAGAAATTTGATTTTAACCCTCTCTCTGCTCAACCCGAGATTTCCTTGGGCATCGTAAAAGAAGCAAAATTTGCGCAACCCGAGATTTCCTCGGGGATGCATTTTTTCCGTCTAATTAACCCTCCTTGATTATTCCCACCAGTTATTTTTTTATTGTAAATTATGCCTTATTTAATCGGAGCATTTTCCCGGTTAAATTAGGCAAAAACTTTTGTTTTGAAAAACCGGTTTCAAAAGAATAAAAATTCTTAAAAGACGCTCGTCACGAAGGGGTTAAATACGCAATTTTTGAAGCTATTTTGATAAAACAATTACTCAGCGAGAGGGCTAAAAATATGAAAAAGGAAAATATCGAGCAGAGGAATATGATAAATCTGTGTCTTCTGCATGGGTGCTTTCTCTGTGGACAAGAATGGGGAAGGGGATACCGGGTTCAATGTTAAGAATGTGATATGAGGGCTGATAGGGACTATACCGACGCAGAGAGTGATATTATGCTTTTGATTTTTTCAGACAAAATAATTCTCATTTCAATCAGCAAGCATTTTTTTTTGTTTTATACATTAAAAAACAAAATTAGAAACATAATGGGAAGAAGACTGTGAGAGATAGTCGTAAAGAATTTCAGAAATTTGACAAAAATACTTATTTATTAAAAATTGCGTATTTTTTCTGTACATAAGAAATGTTATTAATCAATACAATTTATTAAAACAATATTCTTACTGCTTAATAATTGTCATTAGCTCTATTTGTGTGATCTTTTGGAAAAAAAAAACTTAGGTAGCCGGTATTTAGACCCCATTTTAAAAACTCAAATTTTGAAGACTTTCGGAATTTGGCTTCTTATAAACAGAAAAAGCCTTTTAAACTGATTTTTTTTCTCTAAACAGGTGTAAGACGTGTCAAGGTACCCTGCTGTCACTTTTTATTTCATTAATTTTGAAAATTGTATGATCTAGATTGAAAACAAAAGTGGTAGAAGGTATTTGGACCTTTTCCTCTATATATATCTCAGTAAAAATTTGAAATTGCTTTGAATCTCCAGCCCTATTAAATTTCGGAAAATTATGAAGTTGATTTTAGCAATAACGATAAAAAACCTCTCAAATGATAAATAAAACTTTGGCAACTCAGTATTGTTGTCTGTTGAGACATTTGTGACAAATTATATAACTGCAGCGTTGCGAGATAGCAGCAATAAATAAAGCGGGTTTTTTTTAAGCCCACTGTATATAAGTAACAATGACATTTGATTA
This sequence comes from Maratus speciosus, assembly GCA_963932465.1. Lineage (NCBI taxonomy): Eukaryota > Metazoa > Arthropoda > Arachnida > Araneae > Salticidae > Maratus > Maratus speciosus. Next base: position 211,746,747 of record OZ010790.1, read on the forward strand.
TGTTGCAGATATGCAACGTAATTAAAGAAATTCAAATTATTTTAAAGAATGAGATTAAATTATACTGTAAAATTAATAATGCAGTAAAAATATGTATTACTAAACTATAATAATATAAAAACCCTAATCTCGTTATGTCAGAACACTTTCCAAAATATTATATTCGTACAATGTGAAATATTGTGTGGAGTTACGAAAAATATTCTCAAATAATAAATTTCAAATTTTATGATTCAATGTAAACAATTTTACTCTTCTGCGTAATTTAATCCAATTACCATAGCTTCTAGAAATAAATCAGATGAAATTAAACATTCCTTGATTAAAAGTGACTTCAGGCACTTAGTTAATTACAAAAGCAGGTCTTGAGGATATTACAGTAGAAGTGATATAAAATAGTTATTTTTAAATCTTCCAGTAACTTTATATATTTTCATTATTTCTTACAAGTATTTTTTATGTTTAAGGCTTTCCGACATAGTCAAAAGTGTTTATGATTTTTTTTTTTTGTCTGTGGCCGTCTGTCTGTCTCCTAGTACGCTAACTCGCTTAATTATACTAAGGTATCCATGTAATTCATGTGTGTTATTGGTGTTTACTATTGTATTAAGAAATAAAAACGACTTTAGAAAAAAGCACAAATGGGAGTGTTCTATAAATCGCAAACAGCTGTTTCGAAGCGTCTAAGACTTCATCACCAATGCTTAAAAATTAAAATGAAGACAAAAAAAATGAAATGTAGATTAAAAGGACCAATATGAACGATGTCAAGGCGATGTCAACGGCGAAATGGCATTTAGAGTTTGAGCTATGCCTCTCTGTCTCTCTGCATCCTGCCTTTTTTATCTACATTTCATTTAATTTTATCTTAATATTAATTTTCAAGCACTGGTGATGAAGCCTTAGGTGCTTCGAAACAGCTCTTTCCGATTTATACAACACTCCCATTTGTGCTTTTTTCTAACGTTGTTTTTATTTTTTAATGTATTGGCACAAAGTAACATCCTCCCCCCCTCCCCCTTATATTTACCAAGGTAATGTTTTATATTGTGAACGAAGTGTATAGGTATTATACTAGTTCGTTTACATGAACAGTCAAAAGAATTTCGTCACAGTATTGCCTATTAGGTTTCCAATGTATTTTAATGACGTTATCCTATTTCAAATATATTGAAATGGTAATACATCATGGACGTGCCCAGCAAGATACTAAATGTGGAATATAGTGTGCAAAGCATTTGTCGCTCTTTTACAGAGACAGACAAAATAATTCTGTTACAGTATTGTCTATGAGTGTTAATTGATGGAAGTCCGTTTTCAGTTAAATATAAATCAGGGTTTTTAAATATAAATATTTTATAAATTATTTATTTATAATTTTATTTATTCATTATATTTGTTCATAATAAATTGATATATTAATTATAAAGTTAAATATAACACGAGGTATTTAAATATAAATATTTAGTTAAATGTAACTCAGCGTAATTAACTATAACTATTTTTTTTTCATGTTACTTGATGCATATAATATATTATAGTTTATATACAGAGCTGCCCAAGCAAATTCGAGAAGAATTCGGTTTATGTAGGTAATTTCTGCGTTTCCTGACTGAACTAAGTTTTAGCATAATATGTAGTACATATACAAATCTAAAAATTATATACAATGATGCATAAATAAAAATTTTATCGTATTGCAGATGGTAATTACCTGCTGAAATCGAGTTTTCCAATGTACTATGCACTTTCTAAATTGTTTACATGGACACACTTTCACATTTGATTTGGTGAAGTTTTGTTACAGTAATTTGAATGTGTTGGAAAATTTTTCAGAATCTATATTTGATATATGATTTTTCTTTCTTGTTTATTTATTTTCTTTATTTTTTTTCTAAGTAAGATTTACTGTAACGAGAATAAATATACAGATTTATATATATATATTTTTTTTTTCTATAAAATTAAAATTTTAATAGAACCATATATGTGGAGCAAACATTCAAACCGTGTTTTCTCACACACAAAAAAAAAAAATGAGTTATTGTTATTTTTATGAACTCTGTGTTAAATTCTACAGAAATAAATGGTATTTTTTACAAAAAAAAATTTTCTCCGATTATAAATCAATTTTAAAACTTGACGCTTCAATCAAAGAATGTTTCCTCCAAAGCCTGCATTCAATCAAGCAGTGATTTCTCCAGTCTGCCAATCACAGTTGTCACTTAATGTGTACTTTCGAAACCTACCATACATATCACAATTGAAACGGATTGTTTTAGAAAAAAATAAGAGAACTGTTAAAGTTAAAGGCTTCCAGAATTATAGATTTCAATATCTAAATGAAGAATATGATGTAAATCCTCTGAAAAAGGGAGTTACTGTTGCCTTGTTCAAAGGGTTGTTTTAGAATATCTTCCTCTTAGCCACGCCATACCAGTTGAAAAGAACAAAGATGTTAAAAAACTTTTGAAGGTAATGTATAGTGAACAGTGGCAAAATCAACCTGATGATATATTCAAATGATACAACCACATTATCCATGATTGATAAACCTGCAATAAAGAAGAGGGGGATGTGTATAACTGTCTAGATGAAGATATTGGTTTTAAAATTTGAAGTGGATTTCTGGCAAACGAGTATTTATTTAGTAAATATGTAATGAATTCTACTAGGTACCATAATCTGTCATTTTATTTTAACAATAATCAACTGAAATTCGGTATTTATTCAAATAAAATAATGCTATTGTATTATTTGTGAGTTAGAACTTATTTCATTCAAAAAGCGTTTTATCCACTTGTCAAACAATCAAAACATTTTTCCTCCTCTGAATTCGGTCAAAACGTGATTTCTCCAAATATTAAATGCATTTTATTAATTTGTTTTATGTTTAATATCTTAGGTATGCTTGCAATTCTTTCTAATAAACAGTAATAAAAATACACAATAAAAATGAGAATTAAATACAAATTATTTTCTTATTTATCAGTTTTTTGTGTTTTTTGAAAATTTGTATCAAAAGGAGAAAGCATGGTTCGCATGTTTGGTCCACATATAGAAACTATACAATTTTAGCCTAAATGAAATAAAAATGTCACGATTCGAAGCAAATTAAATCTCTCATCAAAGACTAAATTCTTAAAAGATATGTGAAAGCTCATGTACAAAAAGACATCAATTTTCTTTCTTAAATTTTCTTTCTGAAAACTGATCTCATTTGGATTTATTACAAATTTATTACATTGTATTCTGTCAGAATAAATATGGATTCGTTTTGTCTGTAATAAAGGTTTTTAGATTTTGTTTCGTATATATAATACGATTTCCTCATTTTTTATGATGGTCATTTGCAGAATTAACTTCACACTGCACTGAAAAAAAAAAAAAAAAAAAACTACATGGATGTAATATAACCACACTGCAAATTAAAATGTCTGAAATTCAGACACTTAAGTGTCTGAAAAGGAGTGTTCAATTTTCAGACATTTTAAAATGTCTGAATTTTTTTAGACACTTTTTGCGTCTGAATTTCAGACACTTCAAACGTCTGAATCGCACCCATTTTTTGTAAGCATCATACGTAGCCATGTTTGACCACGTTGAATCCTGAAAAAATATTTGGCTGTGGTCCTGCCCCCTCCACCCCCATACAGCCTGATTTTCTTCTGTGCTCCTAATTTTGGTATGCAATTTTCGTTAAGATGATAATTTAAATCTTTTACCACATTGTATTTATTATAATCAATATTTTGAACTTCAGGAGTAGAACAAAATTAAAACAAAAAATATTTATTTAAATATTAAGATTTTTTTTTATCTTATTTTACTTTGAAAGGTCAAAATATTGATTATAATCAGTACAATTTCGAAACAGATTTAAAATATAAGCTCTACAAATATTGCACATCAAATTTGGTGGCACTAAAATCGTAGGGGGGGGGGGGTGGCACTGCTCAGTATGCCCATGCTTTAATCAAGAAGTTCTTTTGAAAAAAATGCAACCCTGCATTATTGTTATCTAAATTGAGATGTCCGGTATTCGGGAGTATCTGTTGTGGATGTTAATAGACATTCCCGAATAGCGGACACCTCTATTTAGCGAATACTTTTTTAATCCGCAAGGCATAGATATTTGTATATTTTTTTACTTCACAAAAGTAGACATCTTCGATTATCGGGCAAATTCAGCTGCCCCGCAGTGTCTCTATTAAGGTACACGGATAAATATATGCATATATATTTTATAATCTTTTCCCACTCTAAAAGTTCAAAATATTTAATATACTCGGCGGTTGAATGTCGAAAAACATTTAAAATATCAGATGTAAGAAAATTGCAAGTAAATTCCCCCCCCCCCCCAAGAAAAAAATGAAAATTCATAATTTTAAAATTAGATTTTTTAAAAATTATATTGACACATAGGCACTTTTACATATGCATCAGATGATAATCACAACAGCTATTTAACTATGAATAAAAAAATAAATATTCTACTTTAATAACATTGAGAAAAAAATTACTTCTGTATTTTGTTAAATATATATTGGGTTTTTAATCTTGTCCTACTATAAAACTTCAAAACTTTAATTATAATCAGTGCAAGATTTAAGATATCAGCTTTACGAAAATTTCAAAGAAATCCCGACCCCCTCCCAGAAAAAAAATAAAAATAAAATCCTTATCATTTAAAAATTAGATTAAAAAAAATTTATATTTCCACATGGGCAAGTTTTTATGTAGATCAGAGGGTAATCACAAAGGCTATTCAACTATCAATAAAAATAAATAAATATTCTATATTAATAACACGAAGAAAAAATAACTTATAGTCTCCAAACTTCTTTTGTCTTAAATATATATCTTAACATCTGTCATTTTTGTATTTTTCGTATAAGTTTATGTTTTATCTTCTACATACTTCCTTTTATTTCCTGTTAAAAAAGTTTTTGAATGACTAAATATTTACAATATTAAAAAGTAATTATTATGACAAATTAAATTTTACATTATTCTCATAACCATGTAATTAAAGATTACAATTCTACGATAGAAAATCCTTTTCATTAGATATCTTCAAAGAAAAATAAATTTAAAAGCACGAAAAGAAACAAACGCTTATCAGTAAACGTTAATCTCAAAATGACTCATGGAATCGAAGATCTTTCTACACGCAGCAAATTCGAAATAAAGAAATGATTTCGTTTTTCCTGACTCATCGCTGTGACGTCTGTAAGGTCAACAGATTTACACGTTAAAATGTTTAATCGCTTATAAATATATGTAAAAAATACTCGAGATATACATAAATTTATAAAAATTGATTTTTATTCCAAAAGCAAAAGTCTATATTTTTTTTTTAAATTTCAGTTGAATATTGTTCTGTTAAAAAAAAAAACTCCGAAAATCCCGGGATTTGACAGAAAAAATCCCGGGATTTTCGGGATTAAAAATAGAGCGGAATCCCGGAATCCCAGGATACGGGATTGTAATCCCTATGTAGGAAGTAAGAAAGAATTAGGAAATCTTTCAAAGCTTTTTTTTTTTCTTTATATCATTGTGGTCGTTTAGTGATAGATAAGAATTAGAATTGAAACAGATAAGAATTGAAACTAAGAACTCTCATGGAAAACAAGAGAATGCATTTAACTTAAAATGTGATATTATTACTTTAAATTAGGGGAAACATATGAGAATTTAAAATATATAATTTGTAATAAAAGGCAACGTCATAAGTTAAAAAATATATACTTCTAGAATTAGCGGGCTTTTTGCAAACAGATTCAAAACTAATACCATTTTATGCAAGATTTTGATCAGTGCTATTTAGAAAATCATAAAAAAGAACACTAAATTTAGTACTAAAAAGAAAAATTGTGACACTTACTTTAATCCTGTTGCAAGAAGTAAGATAAATTCCTCGATTTGAAATTTTAAAAACTATTACAGTGAGGAGCAAAGACTTGCATCTTTTTAGAAGGGGCGTTATACATCGTTATAAGAAGACGTTAATACATCCGACTAAGCATACTCAGAGAATGAAATGCTTCATCCTCAGAATATACTCCGCCAGACAAAAGTTCTTTTTTACCAGCTTTTATAAAGACGAAGTACAATAACACTAAATCTCGATACAAATTAACACTAAGTACGTTCCATACCACACACACCTTGCCACACACTTTGTAGAGTTCCCGGATGTAATCTTCAAGTGTTGTCTCTATCCCGAATTATATCGACGACAGCTTATAAGAGTCATTGGGTGTCAAGCACGTAAGTCAGATGTATATATTCAATACATAAATAAACTAAGTGAATACGACTTAAAATCACAGAACTTGAAATTTCGCAAAAAAATAAATACGCGTACATAAAACAAACTTTCAGTTACTACAACGTACGTTCCAACGAAAGACATCTAAAACGCATGCGCAACTACAGTGCCCCCTGGTGGATACATTCTCTCTCCCAGTATAGTGAAATTTAATCAATTATGCTTTCTTTATGTCTGATAATTAAAAATATATGATATTTCTTTTCTTATAAATGGCTATAGAATAATTTTACGTTAAGGAAAATGTTACTAAAAATTTTACTTCAGAGAAATCCACCTTCCTTTGAACACTTCGTAGAAGACAATTTTAATTCTTTTCTTCTTTTAATATTGATATATTTCAAATTTATCTCAAAACGCGGTGTGTGTGTGTGTGGGGGGGGGGGGAAGAGTCCATTGAGAAAAAAAATTTTTTATTTTCAAAAATGTCGTTTGAAACTTATTTTTTTGAACGATTAATTTTTATATTTATTTTTATGTTTGTATCTTTAAACATTTCTTGCCCGAGGAGTTCTGTCAAAATATTCTTAGTTTGCCTATTTCATGTTTATGTTCTGCATTTTAGAAAAGCGGATTACGCTGTTGACCCCAGACCCAACTGTTCCAAAATCTTGTCCCTCCCTGAATTTCTTTCCACCGGTACATCTCTTAGTATTTAACGGGAGGGTGTGGCTCTTCCTTGGACATACGTCCATGATTGCGAGTAATTTTTGAAAATAAATATTTTTCATGAAAAGCAATTACTGAATTATTTATTGCGCCAAAAATAACTAAGTCCCAGAACTTTAGTAAGCTAACTATTTCAATTTTCCAGACGTCCCATAATCTAAACAAATTACTTTTTTTTTTTTTAATATAAAATACCAAATTTAATGGATAAAAATATTTTAAACATCTGTTATCCATTCGAAAACAATTTTCTGGTGGTGCTGGCATACATATTGCAATACAGTTATACATACAGTCATCACACATATGATACAATTGTATCGCATTTAGACACTTAGGTGTCTAAATTTCTAAATGTCTTAATTTCAGACATATCGCCATTTTTCAGACATGTTTATCAGTTCATTTATGCCATGATCATAGTAAGACACTTATGTGTCTAAAATTTAGACACCTGTGATGTCTGAAATTTCAAATTTAGACACTTAAGTGTCTGAATAACTTTTTCAGTCACATATGTGTCTTAATTTAAGACGCCTCTATTTGCAGTGCACGTACGGAAGTATACATTCTTTGTAAAAAGTAAAAGGAATTTATCATTTAAAAAATGCTCATAAAATATATTTCGATTTTTTTTCTGGGACCACTAAACCGAGTTACAATGTGTAGTGTCAGCGTCATCTATGGCATAGTGTGCTGACAACAGCTGTTTTTTACCCGACTTCCAAGAAGGGCTATATGTTTCACACGTATCTGGGTATGTGTATTTCTTTATATCCTCGAAACATCCCAACGGCTGGAGGGATTTTAATGAATTAGATCTCTATCGATTCGTCTTAACCGTACAATGGTTATAGGCTAGTTTGTGTTTTTATAAATTCAGAATGGCGGCTGTAAAATACAAAAGGGCAGTAGAGACGAAAAAAAATTGTACGCACCCTATTGAGTGGCGTATCATTGGATAGGTCTTTCAAAATAAAGACGATGTTTCATTACTTATTTTACAGTGAAAAGCTCCGTTTAAATATTACACAACCTGGAAGTTATGTAGGTAGGATCTCTAACTTTACTGCAACTCTGACCATCATAGACATCTATAGGCCTCATCAAAACAGTGTTTATAGATACGAACTAACAATTAAACAGAAATTAAAAGTCAGCAATAAAAGTAAATAAAAAAATTGGTAAGTAATATAAAAAAAAAATAGTTTCACATTGATGAGAAATAATTAATTAGTTCGCTTTTTACGCAGTCGGGTTTTTTTTATTTTCTTTATTTAATTCCATTTATTTAAGATCCACTTTAGGGTACTTTGCGATTTTTGAAATGGAAAAATTCTTTAAACAAAGAGTTTGGATTACATTTTGTGTTCCAAACAAAATTTCGGGTACCGAATCACTGAAAATGTTGTAAAAGACCTACGGTCAGTCCTGCAAGTTGAAAACACAGTCATATGAATTGTATAAAGCATTTACTGGGGGCCGAGACGTGGTAGTGGATTTAGCTCGTTCTGGTCGGCTTTCAGTGCTTACGAACAAATCAATCATCAATAAAATAATGAAGGTGGTGCTTAAAAATTGTCATAGAAAGTTTCCTTAAGACATTTCGCATATATTTTAAGGGGAGTCTCAGTGATCTTAAAGCTTTAAAGTTTTCCAAATTTTATTTTTTTAGATGATCAAGAGATAGCTTTTCATTTTTTTTTCTTTTGAGAATCTATCCCCTTGAAAAAAATACCGTTTGAGATTGAAAGACCCACGGGTTAATGTAACATCTTTCTTTATATATTTTTTGAATATCAATGGTTTTAAGTTTTTAAGACCAGGTTATATATATAAAGAAATAAAATTTTAAGCTCCTTTTTAGTTAATCAATAATCATTTTAGTTATATAAACACAAGGGGCATGTGACATTACGTTTAAAACTCTTTTGAGTTTTTCTATTAAACATAAAGAGAATTTATATTACTGTTATTATTATTATCTTTACAAAATGCTGAAACTTTATTGAAGTCATAATAATAAATGTATTGACATATACTATCATTACTACTTGAAGATAATAATAAAAATAATTGTTAAGACAAATTATTACTTAATACGTGAAATGTCCTCTTTATAGGACGCCAAAACCGAATGTGTTAAAATGTATTTCTACTTCTTTTACTTCTTGCAATAAAATTAAATATGCTATATGGTTTAACCTTGTTTCGTCGCTTTTTTTTCAATAATGCTAGGAACACTGTTTCACTTATGTTTATTTCTGTGAGTTTATTAAATGTAAAGAGAATTTGAATGTTTTTTTATTATTGTTATTATTATTATCTTTACAAAATGCTGAAACTTAATTGAAATCATAATAATAAATGTATTGACATATACTATCATATTTCTACATGAAGATAATAATAAAAATAACTATTAAGACAAAATAATATTCAATACATGACATGTCCTCTTGATAGGACGCCAGAACCGAATGTATTAAAATGTATTTGTACTTATTTTACTTCTTGCAATAAAATTAAATATGCTATTTTTTTTAACTTTGTTTCGTTGCTTATTTTCAGTAATGCTAGGAATACTGTTTCACTTACGATTATTTCTGTGTTAGCTTTAGTTTGATTCTCACAATAATAATAAATATATATTTAAATTATATCTAATATATATATATTCCATTGTATATAAAAATAAATATATATTTTAGTACAAATGGGAAAAAAAAAAAAAAAAAAAAAAAAAAACACGCAATTCAAATTCGATGAAGGATATTATATGTGAAAGGGTTTTTTTTTCTCTTTACGGTACAAGAAAGCAGTTTTTCTTTTTTATCATTCTTGCATTTTTCCTCTGAAAGTGTTCCCTATCGGATCTATTACAAATTTATTTCCTTGTATTCTTTAAGAACAAATGTGAATTTTCTTTGCCTGAAATAAATTATTTAAATTTTTATTATATTAATTTATCATATTCATTAAATATTTTCCATTTTATGGGAGCTCCGACCACTTTGCCTGCCGGTTTTTTTGAAACGAATTTGGGTTTAAGGTCTCCATTGCCTTCTGCAGCGTACATGTGTGAGCACTACGCCTGATCCGATCTCGAATCAAACGAATTTCGAATTATTGGAATTTTTAATTCGACCCAGATTACATTCGAATTTTTTTCAAAACCGTCGTTGACATTGTTGTAGGAAATTATATCGCATTCTGCCGACTTGAATTGAATGAATGTCAAACAACCGCTGTGGAATGCGCAAAAAACGCTAAAATTCGCTAGAAATTTAAAAATAGCATAGGACAAAATTTACTATAAAACTACAACAGTCAAACCTCGTTAACACGAACACGCTTAACGCGAATAACTTTTAGCACGAACTGTTTCCGATTGCCTCGCCCAGTTGTAATGTAATGTAGATAAGTTCTGATAACACGAACAACTTGTAACAGGAACAAAAAAAGTTCCCCCTTGAGTGTTCGCGTCAATGAGGTTTGACTGTATTTAAAAGAATGAAATTGAATTTCTTTTGCGAATTAAAGAAAAAACACGAAAAACAGCTAAATGTCGCATAAAAAATAGCGAAAAATTTTAAAATAACAGAGAATGAAATTTAATATATTGGGCTAAAAGACTGAAAATGGATTATTTTTACGAATCTCAAGAAAGCGCTACAAAATGAAAGAAAAGTTCTTACACCCTCATGAAAATATTCAGTATTACACTAAATAAATTTCTTTAATTACAAAACATACAATGGTAAGTGTGAATACTTTGCCTATGTCAAAATTCATCTGACTTTAGAAAAATTCACTACCTTATGAGGTAAGAAGTGTACTAACATGGCATAGCTGGTTAAAAGATCGTATTATCTAAAGGTAAACTAGCTTTTATTTAATATCTTGATCAACCAATGGGCAAACCTAAGGTCGTTTCACTCAGATGACAAACGTATAGTACTTACATTCGGCAAGAAATTACTACTCCTTTCACGATGGACCTTTTCGTTGCCGTCGGAAATGTGCTGTATACTTTTGGATACCTGCCGATAACTGCTTCCTAGTACGTAGATTTCGTAAGTAATACTACCTATTACATTCTCTCCTACGTTGGAATTTCTCAGAAAATTTTGCAGATCTACGCTGATCATAACGCCTAGAACTCAAAGCTACCCACAGTTCAAAACTTTATCTATCTATCTATCTATTTATCTATATCAATTTGACGGACACGATAACTTTCATAATTCTGCACAAATCTCTTCCAGATACATAAAATCAAGGCGTAGAAAATCTCAATCAAGTTCGTTAATGGAAAAAATAGGATCAAGGGGGTGAAAATTGGGAGGAGTTTTGTAAAAACCGAAAAAAAAACCCACCATAACTTCTTAACTATAATCCATATCAAATTAGTTTAAAATTATTATTAGTTCTAGGAAAAAGTCCAAAAAATAATGTATAACAAATTTTTGATAAAATTAAAAATGAGCTGAAGAGGCACAAAAAATAGAGTTTTAGGGAGAAAAAAATTCATAACTTCGTCAATTCCCAAGATATCAGATCCAATTAAATTTATTATAAATCTTATTAATATTATCTACAACTTTTATATTGACATGTTTGTGATAGGATAAAAAAAAAACTAAAAAAAAAAAAAAAAAACGCTAAAAACTAAAAAATTTCGCTAAAAAACGCTAAAAAATTTCGCTAAAATACAAAATTAAAAACAAAATAAAAAAGGTTGTTGAAGAAAAAAAAAATCATAACTTCGTCAATTCAGACGATATAAAATTCGCTTACATTTATTATAAGTTTTCTTAATATTATGTTATAATTTTTATATTTACATTTTTTTCATAGAGCAAAACACAAACACAAACTTACAAAAAAAAAATAAATAAAATAAAATAAAATAAAATAAAATCAGATAGCGGTTGAAGAAAAAAAAATTGCATTAAGGGTGTAATGTACTCAAATCCAAACTGCTTATTTTCTGACTCATTTTTAAATTTATTTTTGTTCTGAAACGCATCAAATTGGTAATTCTCTTATTCAGAAAGGATATAATGTGCCGTGCTTGTCGATTTTTTTATAAAGGCAGGATATATTGCAAAAGGTGCTGTTAAAGTTGCTGTTTTGAACGAATTTCCCGAAGCCACAGAGCTGGGAACGAAAAAAATGGTCGTTCTGAGAAAAAAATTGTTTCTCTATGAGAGAGAGATGGAAAGGATCTCTCAGAACTATTTTTATGAGTCGAGGAAACTCACTGCTTAGTGGAAATTCACGAAGAAGAAGAAGATATATACATACTATACATATCACATATGAAAGAAAATTCCGTTCGTTCCAAAAAGACAGACGAAATGCTACTGAGTAGGTAAGCCATATCATAAAAAAAGACTCATTACAGAGACCATGCATTTAACCACTTTAAGGGCGGTGATGCCGTCATGGCATCACATAATTTTAATCCCTAATTGCCATATTAACACCGGAATTTTATAATGAAAATTTCACGTTTATTAAGAAAATATGCTTTTACTTGTTTACAAATAAATTCTCTTGTAAATACTGGTGTCAGTAAATTATTTGAATATTTTATGAATACAAGTACCTTGCCCCTGAAAGGGTTAAATATAAGAGAAAAATTTCTACTATAGCAGTCTAAATATTTTTTTAATAATAAACAAGGACAGAACAGGCTGAAATGTTAAGTTTCATTAAAGAGAGAGGGAAAGTAAACCTTCATTATCAAATCATAATGCATACCTAGGCCGAGACTTCATAATCTGGCAACTCAGCAGTTATTTCATTAGGAATATTATAAACAATTTTATAAAATACATTTAAGGGTTCACTGATATGTTTTTTGAGGAAAGTGGTTTAGAGATCTCTACGTATAGTAGTATTCTTGAGGTAAGGATGACGTCCCTGATGACCCGAAGATTTTTATTGTGGTTCTCTTAATTCATATTAGCGTTGTTTGAAAGACCTTAGATTTTGACATGTACACTGTAAAAAAAAAAAAAAAAAAGACTTAAATACGGAAATTGTACTGGCAATAGAGACGCCAGTACTATTTCCGTATTTTAACGGAAATTTTCCTCGTAAATTCCAGGAAAATGTCCGTTTTTTCTGGAATTTACGGGGAAGGGGGAATTTCCGTTAAAATACGGAAATAATACTGGCGTCTCGATTGCCAGTACAATTTCCGTATTTTAGTCCTTTTCTTTATTTTTTATTTTTATTTTTATTTAATTTTTATTTTTTTTTTTTTTTTTTTTTTACTGTGTATAATGTATCAAAAATATATGAAGTTACTAAGAATTTTCTGTGAAACAGAGATGCCTAAAACTTTTTATCTAACGGCAACAAAAAAAAATTATATAACAGATACACAATTTCACTGTAAATCAAAACATCTGTAAGGTTGCTAAGTATTTTTTAGGAAACTGGACTGCCTAGAACTTTCTATGAACTGCAACACGGGTTACAGATAAAATTTTAGTAAGATTTCTGTAATTTTAGAAAATTGCTTTTGTAAAGCTACAGATTTGTAATTTTACATCTTTTTTTGTAAAGAGTATATAAAAAATTTTAGTAAGCATACAGATTTCCATAACTTTACATCTGTAGAATTTATTTTTATTTATTTATTTTTTTTTTTTACAGTGTATAAGTAAGAATAGAACGAATTCAAGAAGTAATTTATCTTTAATGGAGATAGTGTTTCTTTTGAGTGGAGATCTTTTTATTTTTTGTTCTTTTTTAACATGTTTATTTTGATTATTTCATCAAACATTATTTCACTTAGGATTTTTTAAAGTTAGTTTTTCATAATTTTTGGCAATGACAATACATATCTTTGTATATTTATTTTCTTTTTACTCTTTCTATATAAATAAAATATTTATGGAACCATGAATAACAACTATATAGTTTCGGTTAAAATGGAACAAAAATGACGCATTTTGAAGTCAATGAAATTTCAGATCAAAGAATGAAATCTCAAAGGATTTTACATTTGAAAAGTTTTGTCCTAAAATGTATAAAAAAGACATTTTTCTACTTACCATCTCAGAACCGATCCAATCGGACCTATTACAAATTTATTTCCTTATATTCTTTCAGAATAAATGTGGATTTGATTTGTCTGGAATAAAGTTTTTTCCATTTTATTCCGTATACATAATATGATAAATTCATTTTTCGTGATGTCTGGTTGAAGAGTTAACGTTTGTAAAAATATTCCATTAATGTAGTTTAATAAGAAAATTTAACATGTACCTATTCCCGTAGCATATAGGGGAAGGTAGGGTAAGACGACGAATGGGGAAACATGACAAATTCAGCATTTCTCACAGTCAATCACAGACGCTATCTCGTCGCAGCCACCAATGAATCCCCTGGAGACGGGGCATGTGCATCACTAGGATAAACTTCCCAATTTGAGGGTAATTATCTACATTAGTTCGTTTTCAGTGTGCTTTCCTAAATTGTGTGATTATCACAACCTAAGGGATTACCATTCTACCCTAATTGTTTCAAATTTTTCGCTAAACTATTTCATAAGCAGAACTCAGGACCTACAAACTCGTAGGAGATACATTTATTTTCGAATAATCTTGGTTACTGGTTAAAAAATGGTAATTTTCTTCATCTTACACTGTAAAAAAAATCTGTTAAGTTTCTAAGAATTTTCTTAGGAAACTGGGATTCCAAGATCTTTTTGTGTAACGGCAACAACAAAAATTCATGTATCACATACACTTTTGCACTGGAAATAAAAAAATCTGCAACGTAACTAAGAAATTTTTGGGAAGCTGGGATACTTAAAACTTTTTATGTTACTGTAACCCGGGTTACCGATAACAGTTTAGCAAGATTAGCGTATTTTTTGTAGATTTTTTTGTAAAGCTACAGAAATCTGTAGCTTTACAAAAGCTAGTTTTATAGAGTTACATGTTTTTTTGTACATTGTACAGATAAAGTTTTAGTAAATGTACAGATTTTTGTCACTTCACATCTGTAGAATTACATCGGTTTTTTTTTTTTTTTTTTTTTTTTTTTTACAGTGTACACTACGGCTGGGGAAAGGTGACAAAATTTACCTTTTTTTTATAACCTCATGGTTTGCCCATTTAAAGTTAAAAGAGGCAATTAAAAATATTCATGGTATCAGGCAAGATATGAACAACGTTCCCAAGTAATTAACAGTTCATAAATATATTCACAGTGGCTAGGAAAAATTGTAGCATCTTAACTTCGTCCTCTTTCCTCGCTTTCCCCTATTTATATATTAAATCACCGAGAAGATGCAATTATCTTACTAGAAAATACTTTGTATCTTACATACGCTAAATAATAATAATAATAATAAAAATAATAATAAAAGTAAACAAACAAGCATTTTTAACAATTTCGAACATAGTCGAAAAACATTTACGAATTCGGTTTGTCTGTCTGCCCTGTGCCATTTGTCATGAATGATGTCGGATTGTCATGAAATTTTTATGTGTTATAGAATCTTCGATATTGAAAATGAAGTGAGGAACAATCCTTGTAGTTAGTTTACAGGGCTACAGGAAAGAATCTCGTTGCATTGCGATCTATGGTGAAAAGTAGTGCATTTTATTGGTGTTGCGATATTTCAAATATAATGAGATTGATATGCATCATAAAGATGTGCCAAATTTCGTAGCCCTGCGCTCTGTGGTTTTCGAGTTTTTCAGGTTACATAGATACGCGCACGGATTTTATTAGGGTAGATGGGGTGAATAACTTTTATAGTTTAGTTACATAAAAGCACAAAAAATTTGGATAAAGGACTACTAAGATCTATAACTACTGGAAAGGCATTTTCCGCTTTAGTATGCATTTTTAAATTTATCTCGTTTTGAGTGCATCAGTCATTGTGCATACATTCTATAGATCGCATACATGGCCACACGAAATAATTCGCAAAATTTACTTTGATGTATATATATATATATATATATTTTAATTTTGCTAGCTATTTTACTTTAAGTTACTTATTTAGCTATCTCATTTCAATGTATAAAACAAGAACGAAAAATCATGCGTTTAGTATAGGAAACACTTTGCAATACATTCTGAATAATGTAACGAATCTTTATAATTTATTAAGATGAAAAACATCTAAATAAACAACTTAGAAAATTGATAAGGCATTAGAAAATCGATTTTCTACAATTACCATCAATAGTCGAAAAATATCTGATGTTTTTGTGCAGCCCTGTATGTAATCTTTGGATTTATACGTATACTACATAGCATGTTGAAAATCAGTTCAAATAAACACATTGTACAGTTGAAAATTCCAATTCAGCAATATCCACCGATAAACGGAAATGTACTTGAGATCTTTAGTGTAGCCCTGTATATGATCTATAGAATTTATACACACCACGTAACATCCGAAAAAAAGTTAAAATTTTAAACGTGTACTACAACTTAAATCGCACTTCCAGCATTTATTCTTCATAGGCAGTACTGCTGCCAAATACTTTTATGTATCCCTGTGAATGAACGATACATTATATGCATATCAAATTTTGTATTAAGCGTCTTCTAGTACACCTCAGTGATATGCAGGGTGATTCAAAACTTATCGTTCAAATTTCGTGGGGAGGTAGGGAATACGTCAGGAAACCGATTTTACATAGGAATGTATGTCCGCAAATGTGCGCATACGTATTTAGAGGGCGTTGTGTGTACCCAAGCTTCCATTGCTTCCCAATCATTGTTTTGACTTTCCTAAACCTAGTATCATTTCTACTCCTATTTCTACTTCTCATTTGGACTTCCACGAAGCCTTTTACATCTTTACACCACAACTGGTGTTGCTTAATAAAGATAAATAGAAACTTTGTAAACAAACGCCATCAAATGCAGAAATTCGCAACAATTGTTTCGGTTCGAAATAACGAAAAAAACTGGTAAGCACGAGTGCAGTAAATGCTGCAAAGCATACGAAACTATTAGGAACATGGAACATGAGATGTAGATATGGATTGCCTAGATGAGAGCATCTGTACATCCAGTCGAGAGGTGAGGTCGTCTATTGAGGCATGATAGGGAGCCGTGAAAGAAACTTATAAATGTGGTTAGGCCACTTAAAGTTAGTGATAATAATAGAAAAAGAGAGGCATAGTAAAATGGTAAGTAAAATACTTATAGGGTAACAATATATAAAAGAGAGAAAAAGAGAAAAATGTAAAGTTCCAATGATCCGAAAAAAGGAGACGAAAAAGCTACCGAGACGTGCCCCAGAAAACAAACAAAAAAAAGACTCTTTACAGAGACCATACATTTTAAAAGTGTAACATTATTTTGAATGCTTAAGAAGCAATGCAACAATTTTTTTTTTTTTTTTAATTAAAGACAAATACAAGACAGAAAGAGAGTAAAGTAGGAGAAGAAAGAGGGAAACTCAATCTTCATCATCTAACAAAGTAGAAAACCTTGGGCGTTTACGATTAGGGGGGTCGGAGACCTCGTAGTCTGGTAACCCAGCTATTATATCATTGGGTAAATTATAGATATTTTTGTAGAAATTTTTAGCAAGTTTACTTATGCGTACTTTGAGAGAAGTGGTTTTTAAGTCCCTTCTAATGGTTGTGTTTCTTAAGTATCTGTGACCGTTTCTGATGGTACGAAGATTTTTATTGTGTGCTTTACTAAGAAAATCCATGTTGGTTTTACAGGCAAAACCCCATATGGGGCTTGCATATGTAAGAATTGGTCTAATACAGGCGTTATAGAGGAGAATTTTATTTTTGATAGAGAGAGTTTTACCTTTTAATAAAGGGGAAAGGGTTTTTGAGATACCGGCCGCTTGGCCTCTGATGTTGAGGAAGTGTTTTTTCCATGTTAGTCTTTTATCCAGAGTTACCCCCAGATACTTGGTGTGGTCGGACCAGGGTATGGTTGTATTGTTGATAGTAATGCGGTTAGGGTTAGTAAGCTTCCTAGAGAAGTAAACTGCAGCAGTTTTTTGTTCGTTGAGTTTAATGCGCCATAAGGTGCACCAGGCCGTGAAGTCGTCAATGTGTTTCTGTAAAATTTTGTATAAGGTGTAAGCAAAGTGAGCTGAGGCGTAAATTGCCGTGTCGTCCGCATACAGGGCAAGAAAGGTCCCCAGGGTGCGCGGTATATCATTAAAGTAAATGTTGAATAATGTAGGGCCGAGGACAGAGCCTTGAAGAATGCCAGCAAGTATACGATATAAAGTGGAGAGTATATTGTTGATGCGGACGCAGAATTTGCGATTGCTAAGGTATGAATGTATGAGGTGAATAAGTCTAGCATGAATTTTGAGCTTAATTAGCTTGTATATAAGGCCCTCATGCCAGACTTTGTCGAAAGCCTTAGCAATGTCCAGAAAAACAGCAGCTGCTGGAATATTCGAGTTGAGTTTCTCACTGAGAAACTCCACAACCCGAAGAAGTTGATGTACAGTGGAGTGTTTGGCTCTGAAGCCAAATTGTTCAGGGATCAAAATGTGATTAGTGTCAAGAATATCATTGAGCTGGGCCCTTATGACACGCTCAACTACTTTACTAAGAGAGGGAAGCAGGGATATAGGTCGAAAGTTAGTTGGATCAGATAGATTACATTGAGGCTTAGGGATAGGAGTCACAACAGAAATTTTCCAAGGGTTTGGAAAGTGATAAAATTTAAGGATAGCGTTAGTAAGATCTGTTAGATAGTTAATACAATTTTGAGGAAGGTTTTTAATAGCGAAGTTAGAGATTTTGTCGTATCCGGGGGATTTCCTGTTTTTGAGTTTTTTGATTATATTAAAGATAGTTACAGGTTGTATTTCTGGGAGTGGTTCCTCAGGAGGGGTACTTAAGAAGTTGTTGACAGTTTCATGGACATCAAAGAAATGATCCGGGTTTGCAAGATAGGGATTAGGAGAAAATTGATTTGCGTAACTTTTAGCTAGAGTTTCAGCTTTATCATGATCAGTGTAAGCAGTGATATTGTTGGTGTCTGTTAACGGTGGAATGGGGGTGTGATGATTGTTAAGTTTTTTCTTAATGGCCCAGAGAGAGTTGTCTTCCGGAGAGAGAGAGCTGAGGAATTTCCCCCAACTCTTCTGCTTTTCTTTGGCAATAAGGGTTTTGATTTTATTGTTAAGACGATTAATAATTGGTTTTAGAGTTGGGTCTCTATTATTTTGATAGCGACGCCGTAAGTTATTACGATGTCTGCAGACAGCGTGAATATAGTTTGGAAGAATGAAGGATTTAGAGTTTTTGACATACTGACGAGTAGCCTGCTGTTGGGCATTAGTGATAAGATCTTGAAAGTGAGTAACTGCATTATCAATATCACTGGTGTTCTGAATGGTTGGAAAAGTTAAATCGGAATTGTTCAATATGTTTTTAAAATTGTTCCAGTCCACTGCAACCAGAGGAGGGGGAGAGGGGGGGTCAACAAGGTCAATTTTGAAGCAAACAGGAAAGTGGTCAGACGTAAGGTCATTAATAACGGTGGTAGTAACAGGAAAGGCTAAGTTTTTGGAAATGCCAAAATCAATGATAGAAGGATGAGTGTTATTGTACCCAATACGTGTAGGTTTGTTTGGTGCATGTAGACTAAGATCAAGGTGTGAGATGAGGTTATGTAATGATCTGCCAAAACCAGAGGTCGAATGACAGTTCCATCGCCGGTTACGTGCATTAAAATCACCAGCAATGAAACTGTGTGTGTGTTCAGAGAGAAGTTGTGTAAGGTCGTTGACTGGGAATTGTCGCACATGTCTGATGTAAGCAGAAGTAAAGTTAATATTAATGTGTGGCAATTGTACAACAATTCCCGTATAGTCAATACCAGCGAGTGTAGTTTGTTGTGTAGTGTAATGTGGGATGTGTTGTTTAATGTAGATGGCAGTACCCCCGACGTTGGAACCAAGACGAGGGGTATGGTATAATTTATAGTTAGCGATTTTGATACTACCAGAAGTCTTATGGACTTCCTGAAGTAAGATAATGTCAATATTGGGATTGTTAGTAACGAAGTCATAAAATTCAGAAAATTTGTTGGAGAGAGAGTTACAATTCCAGGTTAAAACAATGAGAGAATTAGGGGGAGAACTACTCATGGTTGGAGGGGCTGAGCTCATTGGCAAGGGTGTCGAACTCTTGTATGATTATAAACATTTTTTCAAGTGCGTTATTAGCGCGTTTCGTTTGAGAGGCAATATTTTTGATACATTTAAGAAATTTTGAAATTTGGAGGATCTCCTTCATGTCTTTGAATGTCTGAAAGATGTCCTGCAATTCATTAGTGTAACTAGTGGTAGTGGTTGTAGTGGTCGGAGCATTAACATTGTCTGTATTTTCTTTGGAGTTATTAGTGTCAGCAGTGAGAGGAGGGAATTCATCTTCGACATTAGAGGTGCTTCTTCCCGGTGTAACAGTTTTGTTTTGATCTTGTGTTGTTATGGTTTTTGCTTTTTTAGTATAGTTATAGCCTTTAAAAAGTTCAATGAATTGTTGGGTTTCCTTGGAAACCTGTGTATTGCTGTTTTTGCTATTGTTTGTGTTTTTGCCGTTTCTATTTTCCAGTCTGTGTGGGTTTTTTACACATTCCCTGAATGTGGCTGGGTGATCTTGGCCGCAATTGGCACAAGTGGGGACGATACGTCCCTTGTGTGGACATGAAGGTGTTAAGTGTTGACCTGAGCACTTTGCGCACTTGGCATCGAACCCACAAACTTCCGATGCGTGGCCAAACCCTTGACATTTATAACATTGTTTAACTCTTTGTTTGCTGTTAAAAGCCTCAATTTTGACAGAAATGTAGTGGATTTCCCTAATCTGGTAAATTTCTTCAAAGTTAGCACGTGGCATGACATTCACCATGTACATAGGCATGGGGTTACCAGTTTTTCTGTGCTTCATCATTGAAGCTCTAGTGACTGTGAATCCGTAATCTTTAAGACTGTTAATAATTATGTTTTGTTCAGTGTAGCAGGGGAGGCCCCTAATGCAGACCTTTTTAGGTCTTTGCTCCTTGGGATGTAATGTAGTGTATTTTTTTGTATTTGTATCTAACCAATTTTGAGTTGCTCTAAAGTCCTCATCATTTTTGCATAGGACCATCAGACGGTCACCTTTTAGTTGTATAGTTGGTTTTTCCTTGTTAATTTCCTTAATATCTTTCGCTAAGTTTGACCAGTTTTCTTCTAATTCAATAAAGAAAGGGTTTATCTTGTTTTGTTTTGTGCTACCTGAGCTACCAGGACGAGATCCCGTGGGCTCAACGCTAGAAGCGTCAATGTTTTCATTAGTTTGGTCCATTTCGACGCTGTTGTCGAGACTGGCCTCATTGGCTAAGTTTTGGAATTTATTATTCAGGGGGAGAGTTGAATTTCCCTCGTCATTTCGTCTTTTTGTACCTCTATTAACTGTTATGAAGTCGTTAAGTTTAACTTGTTCTAGAATAAAGTGAGCAGATTTTTTGTATTTTGAGAAACAAAAGACAGTAAAAACAGTAGAATTAAGTAAATTGTAAATGTTAGTAGGCTCCCTAACAATTAATAAGGCCTCACGGCAAGTTTCACTCACCTCAGACTGATCGCCTAATGATGTTGCATACTCAGCCTTGCTTCTAGTTTCCAGGATGTAGTTATCGACGTAGCTGAAAAAGTCGATAAACAGTTGTTTAGCAGATTCGTCAAACTGTGTTGGAGTGTCCAGAAACTGGTTAACAAAGTCCGGTTGTCGCGTTCCATTGACAATAGTTGCCAGAATACTGATAGGCTGGTTGCCATTTTCAACCGCCGCCATACTGCGCAATCATAAAAAGAATCACCACTCAAACAGAAATGTTCGTGGAATCACACAACTATTCATTACGAACCGCTATATAACCACCAGAACACAATACGTAACCAGTGCAGTAACACTCTATGAAATACCGCAAAAAAATCACATAAAGAAAAGAGCAGCACAAAAGTACGTCTTCTCTCAACGAGAATCGCAATTGAAGCAGAACAATCAATTAAAAAGATTTTTAAAGAATTCTGGTGTGAAACCAAAATTTAAAAATTCGCGAATGAAGAAAGTTAAAAATAAAGGATAAAATAAACTAACAAAAAATAAAAATGAAAACAAAAAGTAAAAAACAAACCAATAATAATAAAAAAAGGTTAACAGAACCGGAAAGAAAAAATTAAACTAGAAGTTTCCAGGCGTTGAATAAAGGTCATTAACGAGATTTTTGGACTTTTTAAAGATGTAAAAGACTTCGTGCGTACACTTGCAGGCATACTTTCCTAAGTAAAATGGGTTTCCTGAAGTATTTCCTACCTACTCACGAAATTTGAACGATACGTTTTGAATCACCGTGTATATAAATTTCAATGTGGTTAAAATAGTGTAATATGACTAAAATACAACGAATTTTCCCCATTGACCGTAATGCAACGGAGTTATTTTGAGTGTCCCTGTAAAAGCTACACACTTTATTTTCAATACCGAACACGCCATAGTAAGCCCCAATAACATTTATAAATTTCATGACAATCGGATTATATTTACGTGAGCTAGAGCACGGACAGACAGACAGACAGATCACCGAATTCATGAACAATTTTCAACTATGTTGGAAAGTGTTAAAATAAGATTTCTAATAATTTTCTGTTAGTATAGAAAAATGTCTCCTAGTCTATGCCTGATTTTTCGTTCTTGTTTAAAAATAAGTACAATAATAAATATAGCATATACTAATAGTAGATATAAAAAAGTTGTTACGACTAAAAAATTTCAAATCATATTCTGTTACAATCGGAAATCGATTAAACTCTCGGATGATTTTTTTTTTTTTTTTGAAAATGATAAAAGAATGAATTCATCGCTATCTTTCTTCCATTCTGCCCTGCAACAGAATATCTCAGATTTCAAAAATCCCTTCTTTTCTATACTCTTTGATCCAAGGAGGTTTTTTTTTTTTTTTTTTTTTTTTTTTTTTTTTTTTTTTTTAAAGGAATTTAAGTAAAAAGAGGATCCAGAATGTAACTTTAAACCAGTTCTTTTTATATATATAGATGATTTTGTACTCTAAAATAGTATTCGATATTTATTTATTTACTAGCTGTTTAACCCGTTCTACGCACGGGAGTTCATGTTCAATAATTATCAGATTTAGAAAAATATTTTTCTACTACTGTGCATTTTTTTAATGAAATTTAATTTATCATGTTGCTATGGCAGCAGGCGATAAAGCGATATCTTCTGAATAAGGAATAAATAGAATAAAACAATTTGTTAATGTTTGTGATAAGAGGATTTTCTTTATTTTTTAAAAATGGTAATCATTAACCCTTTATCTACTGACGGTACTTATAAGTACCACTCACTTTAAACTTTCATCCCATAGCTAATATTACTAATATTCTATTGGTACTTAGCAAAAACACTCTTTATCAGGATACATGGCAGCAGTAGTTCTATGTTTGTTATTTTACCGAGGAAGGAGGCTATCTTTGAGTCGATGTGTTTTGTGCCGACATTTTGTATAGATTGTCACGCTCATCTTTGTATTGCTGCAAACACAGTAAAGGATATAAGATAAGTGTTGGATTTTTTTTATGTGTTCATTGTGATCTTAGAATGCAGTTTGACTAGCTATTTTAGGTAAACGGTGTATGTATTTGATTTAACAGTTGAATTACTGATTGGTACTTATAAGTACCATCAGTACACTGAGTGTTGGAGAAAACTTCTTGTTTATATTTCGTCTGTGTAGTTATCCATCGTTTCATCTCCTTTAAAATGTAATTACTAAAATGTAGTGTAGTAATAATTTTCCTACTATTTCTTTTCTGTTTCATTATTATTTTTTGCAGGAAATCGAAAAAGTTGTGGCACCTGCTCTTTTTTTTTTTGCAATTCTAGTAAAGGCTTTTGTTAATTCACATGTTGCATATGTGGAGATGCGAGAGAACATGCTGTCCCTGGAATATAGACGTCTCATAACTAAAGGGCTGCTAACAAGATCTAAACCTAATATATATATATATATATGTGTGTGTATGTATTTTTTTTAACCCTGTCAGGGGCAAAGCATTTTCAATGCTAAAGTGTTGAAATAAATGATTGGCACAGGAATTTGCCAAAAAAATTATTTTTAACTAGGAAAAAGGCTATACTTGAGAGACGTATTAAATCAAAAATATTTTACCATAATTCTGGTGCCAATTGAAATAACTTGCGGGTTTTCTGTTACGATGTTTTAGTCATAGTGTATTGACGGTACTTTAAAGTACCACTTTAAGTTATTACCTCTAAGGAATTAAATTTTTCACGGGTGATTATTTTTTTCATATTTATCATTTAATTTTCATTGTAGTAAATGAAATAAAAAATTGCAGTAGATAAAGGGTTAAGCGGTATTAAATAAGCTCGAATTATTTGCATGCGAGATAAAAGAATTATCGTAAATGCCCTCTACATCTTCTTAGTATTGTAGCGTGGCGTACATAATATGTATATGTCACATTGCAGTAAACATTTAGAACTGGTTAGAACTTGCTCGATTATGGGTCGAAAACATACAAAAAATTCGTTTAAAATTTTCGAATTTTTTGCCCCAATCGTTCATGGGCCCCCTACCAGTAACCCGTGTGCCAAATTTCGTAGCCCTATGACCTATGGTTTCTGAGTTTTTTAGGTTACATAGATATGAGCACAGATTTTAATAGGGTAGATCACTCTATATATATATGGTCGTTGCATGAGTATTTGATCAATTAACCTTAAACTGCACATTTTTTTTATTTTCGAAATATGAATTTCTATACTAATATTTAGGGAAAGCTACCACGAATTTTAAAGAGCTTTCTTCTAGTTATTAACAAGTTGGAAATTGCTCGTCAAAAGTGGCAAATGAGGTGCGTTCGTACTATAACTAGTTTTATAATTATTTTTTGCACCCCATATTGTACTGAATGTATAATTTTTTGCACTTCATAAGGTGCATAGTCTGTAACATCATTAAAATGCACTTCCAATAATTTTTTTCCGATTCCCCGTAATGTAACGGAACACTTTTGACTGTCCCTGTAATTAAACTATACATTCGATTTTCATAAAATTTTAAATGGCTGGACAAAATTTTGCAACAGTTATACATTTAAAATTTCAGACCATTCGGAAGGCTGTAACATCATTCAAATGCACTTGCAATAATTTTTCCCATTGGCCGTAATGTAAAGAAAAACTTTTGACTGTCCCTGTAATTAAACTATACATCCGATTTTCATAAAATTTGAAATGGCTCGACAAAATGTTGCAACAATCATATATTTAAAATTTCAGACGATTCGGTTGGGTAGTTTCTGCTCTGTTACATGCGGACAGACAGACAGACGGACGGACGGACTGAACGATGACTATAGGTGCTACGTATTTATATAATTACGAACGCACCTAAAAAGCAGACTTCTGTGAATATTCAGAACGCTGCCTTTGGCATTCTGTTTTTAATTATTGCTACAGTCGTACCCGGTTAATACGCGTACCTGCTTAATACGCAGATTTTTCCTGGTGCCTTGAACATCGCCCATAAGGCCAATAAAAAATTATCACGTTTAATTTGAGAACGGTTATTGCGCAATCCCTTTTAATACGCGAAAATTTTTCGATTCATTTGGAAAAAAATCACGCATAAGATGCGAATTCATTGATCAAGTTGCGAATTCATTCTCTCTTCTCGGGTGCTGCCAATTTAGCGGATTTTTTTTAATTAGATAAAAACATTGTTCCCAAATAGTGTTATTTACTTTATTTAATAACAAATTAATTAAGGCGACAATTACTAAATGGGAATAGCGGTAGATATTAAAATAAAACAAAAAGAAACAGCTAAAGAAGCAAAACTGCATTTCTTCTTTGATCCCGCCTCCTAACATTCTTTGTCTCTCGATTAGTGTACCTTTTTACTGTAGTAGAGAAGTCTAGATGAATTCAAATATGTCATAAAAATATTATGATTGGCGATGAACATAAATGTTGTTAGTGGTTTTCTTAAATGTAAGTTATATCAGTACTATATTTTATAATGTATATCATAGACAACAAACAATGAAACTGGCAAACATTAATCTAATACGACTGCGGTTCGATAATTCTTTTATGTTTTCTTTACTTTTTACTATGCAAAAAATATTTATACACAAGGTTTAATAAAGATAGTTTTTTTTTTTTTATGAAAATGAAGGATAGATTATAATGATGCCCATATTGTATATATGCAAGTTCTAAATATGATTTAAAAAACTGGTTTGTGCTTCAAAGATTTAATTTTTTTTTTCTTTCTGTTAACAAAGTTAGTGTAGTAGTAAAATTATTGTTGTTTTATTTTTAGTTGCAACGCATTAATTGACCATAAAGCCATCTTGTAATCCATATATACTTATTTTCCGTTATTATGCCACTCGGCGGGGTAGGTTGGCGCACAATTTTCCTTTTATTTTACGCTTCCGCTAAACATAAACTACAAAAGCTACAAACTCAAAACTCCGGGTATTTATAGCCCAATGCCTGTTCTTTTAAGAAAAAATGCCCCTGTGCACCATTGATGTTTGACGTGATTTTTCGAGCTCATTTTCAAAGTTCCTTTAAATCGGTAAATATTTATTTAAATTAGCTTATTTTTGCATTCATGGTTAACTTATTCATTTCAGTTTCATATTATGTATTTATTTTGAGATTATTTTGATATTTAGGCATATTTTGAACTTAGTTTATTTTTCCGTTGCCGAAGCACATGTGAAAGCATTGCGCTTTTGGCATTTCAATCTTTTTACTAATATTTTACTACTTTTACTTTATTATATCAGTTTAATAAGTTTTCATAAGTACTCACTTAGTATTTCTCTTTCTCTGGATATGTATATTATTGTTCTGCATATATTAATTACTTGTTAATAGTTCTTTTAAGTTTTCGGTGGGCATTTCTTTTTTCTGTATTTACGTCGCCATTTTGAGCTCAGTGTCGTGTTGAGTTGTTTTCCTGCTTATTAAGTTAGGCTTACTTGTTTTTCTTTGTGTTGAGCTGTCTTTAGGTTTTAGTTTAGTTTGGAGTTTTGTAAGATGGAGTTGTCCTGAGTTTCTTTTTTTTCAGCGCTATTACGTCATAGTTTTAGCTGGGCTCTCTTTTGTTTTCTTGTTGTGTCCCAGCCTGGCTAAGTCTGGGTCACGTGTCGTGGGAGAGTCGTTCTGAGTTTCTTTTTTTTTTCAGTGCTATTGCGTCATAGATTTAGTTGGGCTCTCTTTTGTTTTCTTGTTGTGTCCTAGCCTGGCTAAGTCTGGGTCACGTGTCGTGGGAGAGTCGTTCTGAGTTTCTGTTTTTTCAGTGCTATTGCGTCATAGTTTTAGTTGGGCTCTCTATTGTTTTCTTGTTGTGTCCTAGCCTGAGTTAGTCTGGGTCACGTGTCGTGGGAGTGCTTTAGTTTGTTTGTTTATGAGTTGACTTGGTATTGTTTTTGAATCAGGGGTTTATCAGCTGTCTATGACGTATTTCTTTGCTGACCCGTTTATCCGGCGTTGGTATTGATCCATTTAAGCGGCGGTTGCCTAATTACTTTTAACTCTCTTTCTCTAGTTGCTTTCTGCTGCGTTTTTTTTTTTTTTTGTTTATCAGTTTTTGTTGCTATTTGGGTTAGAGACTAGCTCTACATATATAGTGAAAGTTAGTGCTGTTTGTAATCAGCTTCATATTCATCGACGGTGGCTTTTTTCTTTATGTGATTTTTTGACAGAGGGTCTCTGGCTCGGGTTTATCTGATTAATTTTTAGTCATTTTTATAAAATTTTGGTGGTCTTTTGTGGTCTATTCTGGCGGTTAAGTTGATTTTGATCATGGCGAAAGTGGATAAGTTTCTGGAGGGTTTGGTGGATGATGAGTTCCCGGAAGCTGTGCAAAAGATAACTCATATATGTATGAATTATTGGAGGGTCAACAGGCCAAGAGTAGCGGAGGTAAAGTAACCCGTGAAATCTTAAATACTATAAAGAAATGCTTGGATTATGTTAATCTAAGACTGGTAAAGGCACACACGGATTATGTATCTAGTGAGACGAAATTACGGACAATGATTACGGTTAGCAAGGCTTACGAGGCGTTGTTGATGAGAAGATCAGGTACTTTGGACTCAACTCCGGTTTATAGATTGGCGGATTGTGCTGATAAATCTAAGCCGTCAAGAGTGGATACAGGGTTCTCGGTTTTGATAACACCCAGTGAAGGCACGGTGGATGATATCAGGGGAGAGCTGAGAAGGTTTTCCAAGCGGGATATGGAGTTTCCAAAGCTCTCGGATGTGGTAACAACAAAGAGTGGCCAGTTGGTGCTAAAGGTGAAATCTAAACAAGAGTCAGACAAGTTGATTAAGAAAATTGAGCCACTGGGAAATAAAGTGAAAATATCAGCGCTACAGAGACGAAGATCAAGATTGCTATTATTGAGTCTGGATCAGGAAATTGACGAGAGTATGGTTCTTGATTCTGTTAGGGAGGCATTGGTTTGTGAGGGGTTGGATCAGGACAGAGATATTGATGTGGTAAGAAAGATTGGTACTAGAATGGGTAAGGTGAACTGGGTACTGGATGTCGATAATGATGTGTTTAGATGTCTGATTGGAAGAAGACGTATTTGCATAGATTTTAATCGTTATAGAATCGTGGAATTTTTACAGATAATAAGATGTTTTAAATGTCAAGGATATGGTCATCTCGCATCCAAATGTCAGGGCGATCAGAAATGCTCGAAGTGTGCGGGTGACCATCGATTGAGTGATTGCACAGTTGAAACAGAGTCTTGTGTAAATTGTCAAAAAGAAGAGGATGTGGACACGGACACTGGACATCGTGCTGACAGTTCTGACTGTCCGACTTTTAAAGCCTACCGTGATGGTTTGATGGCGAGGAGATTATAACATAGGTCATGTCAAATGATTCACTATCTAGTGGTGTTGGAATCGTTCAGATTAATCTTAACCATTGTACCGATGCTTGTGAAGCTTTGTTTGACTATGCGGAGAGGGAGGGCGTTTTGTTTTTTCTTTGTCAGGATCCACATGCTTACGGTGGTAAAGTTTCTGGGATTTCACCAGACTGGTTAATATTTTCTTCTTTAAATAACACCTCCTCCATTCTGTGTAGTAATAAAACCATGAATTGCACTATAAGCTTAATCACCCCAAACAGTGTTTTTATTACGGTGACTTTTGAACAGACTTCACTGACTCTTGGCTCAGTCTACTCAGCCCCTTCGAGTAATATTGATTCTGACATGTCGTGTTGGATCAATTATTTTGAAGATTGCTCGTCACTTATTGTTGGTGGTGATTTCAATGTTTCTCTGATGACATTTGGTTATACCAGAGAAGACGATAGATCGGAAACATTTCAGGATTACTTGATGATGGGTAATCTCAGGATTCTGAATGATCCTAATGCTCCTCACACTTTTGTTCGTGGTGAATGTAAAGGCCGCCCGGATCTCACCTTGGCTGGTACGGACGTGGTGCAATACCTGAATTCTTGGCAAGTTGACGATCAGAATTTTTCTTTCTCGGACCATAGGTACATAAAGTTTGATATGAAATTGGTACCGTTAAATGTTACAAATCTGAGGTATAAAACTAAAAATAAGTCTATGAGGAAGTTCAACAAGTATTTTGGAAGAATGAACGACAGATTGCAGAGCACTCTTGAAAGAGTACAGGGAGTAGATGGATTGGAAGATTGGCTGACCAACTTCGATGACTTTTTGCATTACGTTTTAGATAACTGTTTTCGAAAGGGTTCACTTAATCATAAGCCAACGGCTACATGGTACACAGATGCTCTTCGCATAGAGAGAAATAAAGTTAAAGCATTGTATAAAAGGTATCATAAAAATTTGTCTAATATAGCATATAGGGATAGTTATATCTCTGCTCGTCGATCATATAAACGTCATCTTCGTCAGGCAAAACGCGCTGGGTGGATCAGCTTTTGTCAACGTACGGACAACGCTTACGGTAATCTGTACAAATATCTCTCAGGCAAGAAGACTTCACCGTCAGACATGGTTTTCACGACTCTAGAGAATTCTTCGGCATTTGCGAGTTACGATGAAGTGGCTTCCCAACTTATGAACGAGCACTTTGGCATCACGAATACTGAGCACAGATTCATAATTTTGTTAGTGATGAGGATTTTTTGGATCACCCTGATTATAAACCTTATACCCGACGTGAATTACGCTTTGCTCTACAGTGTCAGAACAACAATAAAGCTCCGGGAGCTGATGACGTTGATGCTTTGGTAGTAAAAAATATGTGCACAAAATATAGATCTCTTATGTTAATGTTATTTAATACTTGTCTGAGGTTTGGCCATTTCCCGGCAAATTGGAAGAAAGGCGTTATTATTTTTTTCAGGAAGAGAAACCGTCCACCGAATCTTCCGAAGTCATATAGGCCTATTACTCTTCTGCCCATTTTGGGTAAAGTTTTCGAGCGTCTTTTGAAGATGCGAGTTCTAACTATGTTAGAATCTCTGAATTTTCTTGATAACAATCAACATGGCTTTCGTGAGACTAGGTCAACGCTCACAGCTTTAAGTTCTCTCAAGACTTTGGTTGCAGAAAAGCTTACGAAATTCAAGTACTGTTCTGCCATTTCATTTGATATTGCGGGGGCCTTCAATGTCCTGGACTGGTTGGTTGCTTCTCGGATTATTGATGACCTACCGATTTACAGCTATATAAAGTATACTTTTAAGAGTTACATTTCTAATCGGCAAATCGGTTTTCGTTTTCTGAGAGGCATCCGATGGTTCAGGATATTTGTGGGCTGCCCGCAAGGATCATGCCTCGGCCCTTTGATTTGGACGATAGTGGCTGACGAGATTTTGAAGAACGCACGTAAGGTGCATATGGATTTGATTTCATATGCAGATGACTCTGTTGTTGTTGATGGTGCAGATACAAGACAGTCGCTTGAAGACAAAATGAATAATCATGTGGAAAATTTTAATAATATTTGTAATAATTTGAATCTCACCATTAATCCATCAAAGACTGTTGCTATGATGTTTGGCACAAAAACGTTGAAGAAAAGAAGACCAATCTTTAAAATTTTACATAACAGCATTCCTGTTAAAGATACAATGTTATACTTAGGTTTTACTTTGGATAACCTGTTTAATTGGCTCCCTCATTTGGAAGTTGTCAGATCTAAAGTAACAGATTTTTCCTGTAACATCAAGAAGTCGAGGATTCGTGACCGGGGTACTCCTCTTCAATATCTTAAATTGTGGTATCAAACAGTTCTTCTGAAACAAATAAGTTATGGCCATGAGATTTGGCTGGGGGACTTGAAGTATCACGGTATTAAGCGTTTATCCTCTTGTCAGCGAGTGGCTTTGTTCTCATTTATTCATGGCTATCGGACAACTTCTACAGATGCGCTTTGTGTATTAGCTGGTGTTCCTCCAATTTTTCTTCAGCTTTCGATCTCAGCCTTAAAATACAATGTGCTGCGTGGCGGAACGTCTATTGAATTGAGTGGCTGTCGCATGGATTCGGATAAACTAGTAAGAAGGATACCAACTTTTGATTATCCGTATTTTTATTCTCCTCATAATGTTAATTTTATTCGTCCAATGATGAAATATAATACATTTGCTGGTCACCCGGTTCTGTTTACTGACGGATCGAAGATGGATCAAGGGGTTGCTGCAGCTTATGTTGTGTTCAGGGGCCATGACTCTATATTTGAAAAAAGGATAAAACTTAAGAATTATAATTCGATCTATCAGGCAGAGCTGGTTGCAATTGCTGATGCAATAGATTGGTGCAGGTCATCACAGTTTTCAGTTTTCTATTTGTTTACGGATAGTTTTTCATCGTATTGCTCTCTCCAGCGTCTTTTCCCTAACGATGATCTTTTAATGAGAATTTACGATAATCTGAGATTAATGAGTGATAAAATTATTAACATAGGATGGGTTAAGGCCCATATTGGCACTTATGGAAATGAAAGAGCGGATTTCCTTGCTAAATCAGTGATTCTTAACGATGAGTATGATATTGAAGAAAACATTCCTATGCCGATCTGCATGTTAAAAGCCGGTCTGTCTAAAAAACTTATTTGTGATTGGCAAACTGATTGGAATAATAGTAAAAAAGGTCGTTTTACATATGACTTATTAAGTAAAGTTAATTTGGATTATGTATGTTATTCTCAGATATGTGTTTATTTTTACACAGAGCATGGTGCCTTTCCGGCATATCTTAAAAAAATGGGAAAAGCAGAGAGTGATAAGTGCAGGTGTGGTACTAGGGGCGATGTTCGTCATTTTTTATTTGACTCATGCCAAGTGTCTGCTGAGAAATTTGATTTTATTAGGAACCGTCCAGTGGCATGGAATATCAGAAGAGTTCTTGCTTGTCGTGGGAACTATAATAAGTTACGAAATATCTATAACACGTTAAATAAGAATTTTTCATTTATTAAATATGTGTTTTGAATGTCTACTTCTTGTGGTTTTTACTGCAAGCTGGTGAAAGTAAAGCTGTGCCCTTATTGTGACATTGAAATACTTGGTCTGCTGGTCGGAACTATCTTTTTATCTTCGGTGCTAACAGTGATTGGCAAGTTGTGCGGCTACACATGATGGTCTTTTAAAAACTTTTTAATAACATTATTATGTCTGTTTACGAACATTTCGGACTACTTTCTACAGACTTTGTGTTTCAGAGTGTATGTGGTGTCCTTCTTAGGAACTATGATACGAACAATTATTTTGTAGGACTTTGGCGATGGACTCGTTTATTTTAGTCTAATGCAATTTGTATATTTGCAGGTCAATTTAATTTATAATTTAGTTCAATATGTGATTCCAGTTTTGTGTAAGTTTTCAAGTCAGTGACTTGGGCATCTGTGATATTTTTGTTTTGGTACTGTTGGTGTTTAACGAGAGGTGTTCTCGTTCTTTGCTTAAATTTTATTTTGGTTTACAAATTATGTAACCTTACATATGTAGATTTTATTTCTAGCGCGGGTCTCACTACTGAACGTTAGTCTATGTTTAATTATTTGCCGTCTGGTTTTTCTGGGCCTGTTTTCTTAGCGGTGGTTTTTCTTGGTGGTGCATAGGGTTTTCCGCCGGAGCAATAGAACCTATGCCAAATTTGGTGGGTGCTCCGGTTGGGTGATTCTGCCTGTTCTTTTAACGTGCAGTTAAAGTTTCATAAAAAACTTAAACAAAAACTTAATAAAAATTAATAACTAAAAACTGCGCCTACTAGCCCAGGTCTCCCCTAATACAATTTAGTATGAGTTATAGTTGCATTACTTTATCTTGTTCCAAAAGCATTATTGATTACAAAAAGAAAAATATTTTTAAAAGGAGGGCGCTGGGGGGCGTGAATTTTTCAATTCGGAGATATTTCTACATTTCTATCGCAAGTATATTATATTTGTACATTTCCTAATTCTACAAAATAATAAGAAAAATATTTAAAATAAAAGATTTGAGTGTGGTTATAAATATTGCACAAAATCTCTATAAATTCAAATTTAATTAATTCTTCTAAATCCTCCAATCCTTCTATAATCCTTCTAAAATTTATTAAATGATTATGTAAACCTTCTGATGTATTTCAAAAATTCAAGACAACTGCTTCAGAAGATAAAAGTTTCATGAATTCATAATTCAGTACATAAAGGGTTAAACTATTATCATTGCATTCCTTTTTGCTGGATAAAACTATGTACGTTTTCTCTGTGTCTTTAAAGGGTCTCAGGACTCTTAAAGCTTTAAAATTTTCGAAATTTTAATTTTTTTAGATATTAAACTCCTGTCTTTTCTGAACATTTTGATATAATTGTTCGCTTGAAATTCCTATTAGAACTGAAGTTATGGCTTTTAAATTTATACACGTTCAATAGCTGAAGCGTCGTTTCGGAAACTTTGAAGCCATTTTTCTCCAAATGACGTTTTTGTGCATAACGCGCACGATATCTCAAAAACTTATGATTATTTTTTCATGAAATTTTCAAAATATATATTTCATGTTAGTTTGTATAAACTGAACCTAAAATTGCCTTTTTATTGTTCAAAACAATATATTTTTCAGGTGATTATACTGTTGAAATTTTCTTAATTTTGCATTAGCTAAATACAACTTTGTATTAAAAATATAAAAAAGCTTTAAATACAAATTTATTTAGGTTCAGGGTAATTATTACAATCTGAAGTATGAGTAGACACGAAAATTTTCATTGTACTTGCAATACTTATTTTGTAATCGTGCGCGTAAGCTCTTATGCCGATTTTTTGCTCGGCAAATGTCTAACAGTTTGGAGTCCCCTGTAAATGCTAATTCTGCGTCTTATAATTTTTTTAAATACAGGAAATGAAAGAACATACTTATATCTTTTATTCCAATTAAAATTGTATCTTAAAATAAAATACATTGTAAGATATTAAATGTTGAAAATGGTCTTTATTTTTCATTTTTTCCAATTTTAAGAGTCCTGAGACCCCTTAACTACTGATGCTGTACTAAATATAAAACACCGAGTTTCGGTAACATTTGATCACTCACTGTTACTGGTTAATTAATTACTCCAGAGAAGATTTTAATACGTATGAAATAACTATTACGAAGCAAGCAGTAAAAACCGTGAGACCATGACTGATAGTAGTGCACGCTTCTGAAGCTTTGAATCCGAAATATCAATGCAATGCTATCATAGTTGCTACATATACAAATGTCCATACGGTGCTAAAATTTAAAGAGAAAATTCTTAAAATTAGAGGGTGATAGCAAATTTTGCAACTACCTCTTAGCTTTCTAAAGTATTAGATATAGGCAAAATAAGTCGAGAGGCAGAAAACTACGCTATTTAATGTTATGTTAATTACTATATATACAAACATCCATACAGTTCGAAAATGAAAGTAAAATTTAGGATCATATATCATTTTAGACAACATTTTGTTTTTCGACCCGTGAAATCTCTAAAATCTATAGGAAACAAGCAAAGCATATCGGCCAGCAGAAAGTCATGTTTGCTAATGTTATCGCAATTGCAATAAAAATGCCCACTTTGTCCAAAAAAATTAAAGCAAAATTTCTTAAAGTTGGGCAGTGATAGAACAGCCTCCTAAAAGACATTTTAAATAAGCAATGTATATCGACGAAGAAAATGTTACATTTTCTATTATCGAAATTGCTACTCAAATAAACATATAGTCAAAAAATTATAATTAAAATTTCATAAAATTGGAGGGTGATAGAAATATTTTCATAACATTTTTCTGTTTTAGCACCCTAAAATCTATTGGATACACGTAATGTATATTGAAAAACTGAAAGTTCTTTAAAATATCTTGAACGATGTTTATTGTTTCAAACCCAATAACAGATTATTTTACGGCAATATGGAAAAGAACTTATGATAATCTATTTGAAAAAAAAATAAAATAAAGGAATATCTTAAGGCTACCGTTCGATTGATTTTATCTATTTACTTAAAGTATAATAAATACATTGCATAGAAAGATGTTTCATCTTCTTCTTTCGAAACTTCATTGATTGCATTACGTTTTATCTTTCTTTTTGTTTTTGTGATTATAAAAAAATGGAACCTAAATTGACCCGTTATATGCAATTTAGAAAATGGAAGAATAATTATTTGTTTCCGGTCGAAAAGTACTTTATTTCAGAGTAGCGTAAAACAGCACTTACGATAATCTATTGAAAAAACATAACGAAATACCTTAAGGCTATATTAACTGTTTGTCTCAACAAATGCATAGTCTGCACGTTATCATTGTCTTCATTCTATTTTCTCTACTTTTTTACTGGTAGAAACACAATATCTGTCACTTACGAAAAAAAGCAATACCTGACAATTTGTATAACCTTATTGTGAATTTCTTTTTCATTAGAAGGTGAACGGGTGTGTCTGTTATTCAGTCTACGAACCATGAAACGTAACGATATTATTAGAGGTAAAAAAAAAAAAAAATATATATATATATATATATATATATAATAAAGATTCTTATCAAGATGTAAAGAATAAGTCTGTGAAAAAAGAAAGAGTAGCGATGGGTTTTTTCTAATAGTGTTTATTATTATCCTTGCATGCAAAAAGAATTAAGCTGCTACTAATAAAAAAGTGGGTAAATGCGGTAGATAAATATAAAAGAATCTTGGACTAACCCCGTCAAGTGTGAGGAGTAAAAAAATATGTCTTAAGTGCAAGTTAAATAGGAAAATTTATCCAGTTATAATTTCTGAAAACGCTTGGAAATCTTTGAATACATATACTGAAAATAATGCAAAAAATTCCTAATTATTTAAAATTGATACATTTTATTCAAAACTATCACACAGACAAAAAAAAAAGTATTATGTTTTCGGATATATACATATTTTTTTTTTTTTGGGGGGGGGGGGGATGGAAAAATGTGGGCTCATGGAAAGGTTAGGCGATAAAAATAAAATTTGTCGACAGTAAAGTAAGATGAAAGTTTAAATGCGACGGGGAGTCAAAACGTTCAAATACGACGAGCAGTCAAAAAGTTCAAATACGACGGGCAGTCAAAAAGTTCAAATAAGACGGGCAGTCAAAAAGTTCCCGGAATTTCGTTGTAACTCTTTATTACCACAATATAGGTACACATTTACTTAATCGTCTTCAAAATAGGTTCCGTAAGGACACACACACTTTCTCCTCCACTCCTGATATTGCTTGAAACAACGATGAAAGTCCTGTTTTGGTATCTTCCCAAGTTCAGCCGCCGAGTTGGTTTTGGTGTCTTCTACGGTGTCAATCGGTTACCCTTGATCGGTTACAATTATATCTTTCTTATTACCGGAATTCGTAACACAGCCAGTGTGACGGCATTGTTGCTGAAGGTAGGAGTGTGTGTTGATTAGTTGACGCGATGTCGAAGTTCAACCAAAAAGCGAACATCAAGTTCTTGTGAAGAAATTGTTAGCCTGACAAAGAGAAGACAAATTAATACAATAAGCATGACGAATTCTCACTTTTCACCAAGATCAAATTGAGTATACATTTTGACACGGTAGAAGATATCAAAACCAAAACAACGGCTGAACTTGGGAGGTTATCAAAACAGGACTTCCATCGTTAATTCCAGTAATTGCAGGAGCGCTGAAGTAAATATGTATGTTCTTACGAAACCTACTTTGAAGGCTATTAAGTAAATGTGTACCTATATTGTGATAATAAAGAATTAGAACGAAATTCCGGGAAATTTTTGACTGCCCGTCGTATTTCCATATAATGCTGTAAAAAGTAAGAGTAAAAAAAATCTAAAAACAACTTAAGAAAATATTCAATTCAGTAAATATTTGAATATTTGACATAAACATTCGGTCCTGGTACAAGCACACGCACACTCACAGACACAAATAATGTTAATTAATTTTGCTTCAAAAGAAGACATAAATTGGCGACGAGCTTATGTTTTTTTTTTTCTTCCATTTTTACAAAGCTCTCATTTGGCGAACTATAAGAAATGTGGAAAAATGATTATACCATATTAGAGATCATACTTTTCCCTTTAAAACGCCGTTTTCGGTTATAATAATTGGTAACTAATATTTACAACCGTGTACAAAATTTAAATATAGTAGCGTCAAGCCACGCTTCTAAAGGAGGTCGTAAAGCTGTAACATCACCTTCAACCGTGCCCCTGTTTTCTGGGTATGTTTTTAATTAATGTCTCATTTAATTATCTAAAATTTTTTTGGAAAATCATTATCAACAATCCTTGGATGATTCTGCATCGATAGATAAATCAAGCGCCCCTCAAAACCCCGCTGAAAGCCCAGAATGTAAAGTCTTTGTGTAACGGATAAATGAGATTTTCTCAAAAACTATGTGAACCAGGATAATCGCTATATAGTTTTACTGAAAGATTTAAATAAAATGCTAAATACCTAACTTTTTCATAATTTTAGTTTCAGCAGATTCGGAAATAGGGTGTAGGGGAACATATTTCTGCAGTATATTTTCGACGATTTCTCTTAAAATAGAATACGTAACATTAAATCAAATATATTTATCAGTTCGGCGTTACTAGATCGTTCAATCCCAGACTATATACAATTTTTTTTCAAATAACCTAATTAGCCCCCCTAAATGTTTGCTAAATATATTTATGATTTGCTAGTCATATATAAAGGTGTGTGTCAATGGCCTTCATAACTCTGTTTGAACTTTCCACGCTCCGTAGCTTTCTAGAAAAACGCCTTTGACAGCTGGACAGACAGACACATGGATGATCTTATAATGGCTCCAATTTTACTTCTTACGTACGGAACCCTAAAATATGATAAGAAGACACTTCTTAGAAGCCCTAGGTTCATAGAAAGATTTTTCTTTTAAATAGATAAATACATTCCACGCTGATTTTAAGTATATTTAAAGTTATTATCATGGACCCGAGCAACGACGGGCAAGTCAGCTAGTACCAAAGAAGATATTTTCTGACCTTCTAAATTAAAACTTAAATAATTGAAGCTGTTATAGGCCGAGAACATACTAAAACATATTTTAAGTTTCTACTTTTTATTCAAAGTGTACTTTTCGGTTTATGCAAAAAGTAATTTAATGTTCATTTTGCAATTAATACTTTTTTATTAAATACAAACAGAAGAATAAACTCCTTTATTGATCTCTTCCTGCCTTTAAAACCAAATTAAAACCAATTCGCGTCACAGTATTCTGTTTTTTTTTTTTTTTTTTTTTTTTTTTTTTTTTTTTTTTTTTTTTTAAGTTTAGTCTGTTTTTCCTTGTTGATTACAGAAGATTTTTTTAAAGAATCTTTTTTCTCCGTTCGCTGCTATATTTTTAATTTTGTTCAAATTATTGATATTTATTCATTAGAATATGGAGCGTTACGTTTGTATCTCCAGAGAAGGATTTTTCGGAAAAATCAACGAATTAAAGAAAAGCTAAATTTCTTCTTATTGTATAAAATTATGTATGTGTTTCTTTTATTAACAAGTTATTAAAATTAGAAAACAAATTATGAAAGAACAATCATAGCTATGAAAGCAGTAATAAGATTGAAAGAAGCTTCTTTACCTTCTTTATTGAAAAAAATAGAACTCCGTTAATTAGAAGTTTAAATTGTAAATAGAAAATATTTTTCAGTTTGGCGTTACAAGATCTTTCTATACCACAAGACATAGAATATTTTTTTCAAGTAACGAAATTAACACCCTTACATTTTATTAATGTCTAATAATTTATAAATACAATATCCTTCAATATCCTTCATAACTATGGCAAGTTTGAAGTTTCCACGCAACATAGTGTCCCAGAAAAATGGCTGTGACAGACGGACAGACAGACATGCGAGCGATCTTATAATGGTTCCGTTTTTACATTTTTAAGTACGAAACCCTAAAAAGAGACAAGAAAAGTCTTCTGGGAAGCCCTTGGTAAGATAGGAAAGATTTTCGTTTAAATATATAAATTCATTGAACACTGATTTTCGGTAATTTAAAGGTTTTATGGCGGGTCCCGGCATCGCCGGGCAATACTAAAGAAAGTGAGTATTGGTAACTTTTGAAATTAAAACTTAAATATTTGAAGCTGTTATAAGCAGAGAAAATATTAAAACGTAAGTAAATTCTGAATATCTATCTACACTTTTAATTTAAGTAACTACTATTTCAAATGAAAATCAAATTTCAAATTAATTGCTTAAAAGTCGAAAAGGCCTTCATAGCCGAAAATATTCCATGCCGGGACTCGATCGCGGGCCATCAGTATAGCGCACTAACATTCTACCGACTAAACTACATGGAACGTTACCCAGCTAAGAACTTCTCACTATTACATGTTGGCAAGGTTACAAACGCAGCACAAAATGGAATATTTTTCGTGAGCCACTGACATGGGGTTGCTCACGGAAAATAGTCCATATTGTGCTGCGTTTGTAGCCTTGCCAACATGTAATGAGAAGTTCGAGGTTGTGTATCGTTTCATGTAGTTTAGTCGGTAGAATGTCAGCGCGTGATACTGATCACCCGTGTTCGAGTCCCGGCATGGAATATTTTTGGATATGTTGTCCTTTGCGCCTTTTCAGCAATTATTTTGAAATTTGATTTTTATTTGAAATATTGAATGCAAAGCGAAATTTTCTCTCTGGAAAAATTTCCAAGAATTAATTCAGTAGCTACTTTTTTTTTTTTTTTTTTTTTTTCGAAAAGTGTATTTCTTGGTTTATGCAAAAAATAATTTAATGCTCATTTTAAAATTAATACTTTTTGATTAAATCTAAACACAAACAGAAGAATAAACTCATTTATTGATTTCTTCCCGCATTTAAAAGCAAATTAAAAACGAATCGCGTCACAGTATTGAGTTTTAATAAATATTTATCTTTATTGTTTAATGAAAGTTAAATCTGTTTTCCCTTGTTGATTACGGATGGAGCGAGACTTTGAAATTTTTTTTAAGAATCGCTTTCCGCCGTTCTCTGCTATATTTTAAAATTTGTGTAAGTTATTGATATTTATTCCTTAGAAAATGGAGCTTTTCGTTTATATCACCAGAGAGTGATTTTTCTGAAAAAATTACGAATTAGAGAAAAGCTAAATTTTTTCCTATTGTATAAAATCATTTATGTGTTTATTTTTATAACAAGTTATTCATATTACAAAACTAATTCTGAAATAATAATCATAGTTAGGAATCGTAGTAAGATTGGAAGAATCTTGATTTCATCCTTAAATGAAAAAAATACGACTGGGTTGTATTAGAAGTTTAAATTTTAAATAAAATACATTTTTTATTTCGGCGTTGCCAGATCTTTCGACCTCACATGATATAAAATTTGTTTCAAGTAACTTAATTAGCCCCCCTACATTTTCCCTAAAATATTTGTGAATGGCTAATAATATGTAAATGTTTGGGTTAATGGCCTTCATAACTCTGACAAATTTTAACTTTCCACACTCCCCTTTCGACCACTATACTCCACTTTCCACACTCCACTTTCGAAAAAACGGCTGTGACAGAAGAACAGACAGACACACGAGTGATCTTATAATGGTTCTGTTTTTATCATTTAAGTACGGAACACTAAAATGTGATACGGAAACACTTCTTAGAAGTCCTAGCTTAATTTGGAAATATTTTAGTTTAAATATATTAATTCATCCAACACTGATTTTAAATATATTTAAAATGTTTATCGAGGCAAGTCAGTTAGTACAATTAAAAGTGAGCATTTGGGGATTTCGAAATAAAAATTTAAATATTTGAAGCTGTTATAAGCTGAGAAAATTCTAAAACATAAGAAAATTTTTAATATCTACCTACTATATTTAAATTTCTACTTTTTCACAAGGTATACTTTTTGTTTTATGCAAAAAATAATTTAATGCTCATCTTGAATTTAATAGTTTTTGATTAAATCTAAATACAAAGAGAAGAATAAACTCATTTATTGATTTCTTCCCTTATTTAAAAACAAATAAAAAACAAATCGCGTCACAGTATTTAGTTTTAATAAATATTTATCTTTGCTGTTATTTGAAAGTTTAGTCTGTTTCCCCTTGTTTATAAAGGATGAAAAGAGACTGAAGATTTTTTAAAAAGTATATTTTTCCTCCGTTTGTTCCTACAGTTTTAATTTTGTGCAAGTTATTGATATTTATTCGTTAGGATATGGAGCTTTTTGTTTATATCATACGAGGGAATGATTTTTCGGAAAACTATAGGACTCCGTTTCATTAGAAATTTAAAAGTTAAATCGAATATATTTTTTGAACTCGGCGTTACTATATCTTTCTATTCCACAATATATAATTTTTTTTTCTTCGTGTAATTTAACTAGCTCCCCCGACCACTAAATTGTTTCTAAAAATATTTATGAACGGCTAGTATTCTATAAATATAAGAGAGACAATGGACTTCATAACTCTGACAAGTTTGGACTTTTCACGTTTTCGAGAAAAATGGTATTGGCAGACACACGAGTGATCTTTTAATGGTTCCTTTTTTATTTTTTAAGTACGAAACCGTAAAAGGTGAGAAAAAAACACTTCTTAGAAGCCCTAGGCAAGTTTGCAAATGTTTTCGTTTAACTATATAAATTCAATCAACACTAATTTTAGTTGTATTTAAAGTTTTTATCAGGGCACGGACAACACAAGGCAGGTCAGCTAGTACTAAAGGAAGTGAGTATTTGTAGCTTTCGAAATAAAAACTTAGATATTTGAAGCTGTTATAAGCCGAGAAAATGTAACATAAGTAAATTTTGAGTAACTACTTTTACCTATATTTAAGTATTTAGTTATTTTTTAAGTGTATTTTTCGGTTTATGCAAAATGTAATTTAATGCTCATTTTGAATTTAATACTTTTTGATTAAATTTAAATACAAACTGAAGAATAAATTTGTTTATCGATTTTTTTCCCGCATTTAAAGACAAATTAAAAACAAATCGTGTCGCAGTATTCAGTTTTAATAAATATTTATCTTTTCTGTTTATTGAAAGTTTAGTCTGTTTTCCCTTGTTGATAACGGATGGAAAGATACTTTGAAGATTTTTTTAAAGAATATTTTTCCTGCGTTCGTTGCTATATTTTTAATTTTGCATGAGTTATCGATTTATTCATTTGAAGATTGAGCTTTTCGTTTGTATCTTCTGAGAATGATTTTATGGAAAAATGAACGAATTAACGAAAAGCTAAAATTCTTCTGATTGTATAAAATCATATATGTATTTATTTTTTAACAAGCTATTCAAATTTGAAAACAAACTCTTAAATAACAATCTTAGCTTGAAATTGGTAATACAATTGAAATAAACTTATTTTCCTCCTTTAATGAAATAAATTGGACTTCAGTTATATTAGAAAATTAAAATATAAATAGGAATATAATTAATTACCCATTATGAATTATATTTTTGTTTAGAAAGCTAATTAGAAATCAAAATATGAAATAATAGTAATAGCTTAAAATCGGCATCACTTGTACAAAACTGCACAGACAGTCATTGTGACGTTAGAACTGTAATGTAGAGTGGCAGTCACACCGATGACCAGAATGTGGCTTTTTAAAACTTTCCAACATA
The DNA here is from genome assembly GCA_963932465.1 of Maratus speciosus. Lineage (NCBI taxonomy): Eukaryota > Metazoa > Arthropoda > Arachnida > Araneae > Salticidae > Maratus > Maratus speciosus. Next base: position 211,789,923 of record OZ010790.1, read on the forward strand.
GTTTGAAACTGTTTGTAATTTCAATTTGCCCAGCCGTCTGTCCGTCTCCCCGTACTCTATATCTCGTAAATATACTCGGATTGTTCTGTAATTACACATAGTCGTATAATTTTATGTGTCATTGGCGCTTACTAAGTTATCAGAAATACTTTTTTCCATTCGCGGAAATTTTCCTGGCAGCACTGGTACCAGGATTTTCCGGTTAATTGAGGCATATTCATTTTTTATCCGTTACATGAGTTAAAAGGTACAGTCGTGGGGAAAAGAAAGTAAACACCCTTACTAACTTTGCAAAAAAATATCATAGAAGAAAGTTATTGGTACCACTCGATTGGTAATAAAGTCTACTTTTAAATGATGCATATAAAATTTGCTTAAGAGGCCATCTACATATTAAAACAAACCATAACTTTGTTATTTTCATTAGCAGTACCACAATTCTGACAGCATAAATGAACTCTACATCCTTCAATTAGCCTAACTACATATTTTTTAAGCAATTCGTACGATTAGTTTCCGAGAAATTAATTATTTTAAAAAGAGTGTATTTTAGCGACTGTATCCAAATTGAAGTTCGGTTCTCGATTGTTGACCGATTATTGCTCCCTTCTTGATCAAGGCGTCTTAAGCGCCACTCAAACAATCGTTGAGGACTGCTAGATTACAGGATAGCATAAGAAATTTCAAAATATCTAGTCACTTCTATCATAGATGGCCCCTTAAACCATCATTTTGCCGTTTTTGAAGCAAAATTTGAGAAAATACTTGGAAGAAAAATGTTAAATTTTGGATTTCCATAAAGCAGAACTTAATAAATCTAAATCCATTAAAAAAATTGTAGGTTGCAATTCATAATTTTTTCGAATATTAATTTCATAATTCATATCATAAAATTATAAAAAATGCAAATTCAACGTATTTGTGTTAGGGTATATTAGTATTATTGCTACACAAAAAATTAGCACTTTAGGGCTATAATTTCAGAAGATATAAATAAAACTATGAAAATGTAATTTAACATAGAAGTACTAAATTTTAAATGTTTATAATTCATAAACTTATTCAAATGACTTGAAATTTTGTGTCTAGGCATAGTTTGAACGAAAGATTTTAAATATTTTGTTGATTTTGAGTACTGCCATTGAAAAAAATGAAAATTGGGTTCGTTTTAATATGTAGATAGCTCCCTAAGCAAATTTAATATATATCATTTAAAAGTAGACTTTTTTTCCAATCGTTCGGTACCAGTAAATTTCTTCAACGATAATTTGTTGAGGAGTTAGTAGGGGTGTTTACTTTTTTTCCCACGACGACTGTACGTCAATTGCAGAAAGTGGGAATAAAACAATAGCTGCGGACTTTTGAGTAGAACCAGCTACCTTTGTATTATGAACCAAGCACTCTAACAACTCGGCTACAGTTGGGCAGTAGTGAAACAGTTCGTAGTAAATATGTTTGTTTTAAATGGGTATGGCTTGATTAATTTATTTAAAAAGTATTGAATTTTTAAATTAATTTCGGAATATTTCGTCTTTAATGAGATTGTGTATTTAATACTTTTATTATTAATATGGGATAAAAATAAGAATTATACCTATTTTTATGTAGAGTGCTAGATGTAAAATATGAATATGATATTTTTATTTAGGAAGAATTTGTTTTGGGGGTAAAATTGATTTTCTTTTCATTTATTATTTTAATTAAAATATCTATCTTAAATGTGTTCATATAAGATACTTCTTATAGCTTAAAAAAATTATGAGTACTTTTAAATGAATGAGAAAATCAATTGTTATTTATTTTTAAATTGGAAAACGTTTCTTTTTTCTTTTTCTTCTTTTTAAATTAAATTAAAAATCTTAATTCATAGAATTTTCACTCTTTCATTTTAAAAACAAATTCGAATTTTAGAATGAATAACGCCAATTCCCATGCGTTCTAGCAATGAACGGAATTTCTTTTTCTTTTTCAGACTTTCGGGCGGATAAAACATGTTTTCTAGGAGTACGGAAATTGTTAAAAAATGAGGAATAATTTAGTGTCTATAGACGAATTTTTGTGACGCTTTTTTTTTTTTTTTTTTTTTTTTTTTTTTTTTTTTTTAAGAAATACAGTAAAACCACCCTAAAGCGACCACGGTCCGTTCCAATAAAAATGGGCCGCTCAGAGAGGTGGTCTCTTAATGGAGATTATGTTTAAATCTAGATTTTAATTATTGAAAAGGGTAACAATTAATGATACTAAAATTTATTTTGCACATTAGAAAATAAAAAAGAAAAGTGCCCAGCTAAACTGATGGCATTGAGCTCACAGACTATTCACACTAATTGTATATTATACTCTTATTTTAAAGAATAATGCCACTCAAAAAAATAAGTGAAGGGGAATTAGCCCCCGTTTCCCCCTTTATACTTAACCAGTGAACCTCCAAATCTAATCGGGGAAGCACCTTATCATAATAAACCGGTATACCAAATTTGGAGCAAATCGAATAATCTTGCAAAAAAAAAACATTTATCTAAATTAAGGGGGTGGACTAACCCCCCTTTATCCTTAACCAATTAATCGCCAAAACGAATCAGGGAAGCTCTTTAACATAATAAACCGGTATACCAACTTCGGAGCAAATCGAATCATTCTGCATGAAAAACACATTCATATGAATTAAGGGGGGTGGACTAACCCCGTTTTTCCCCCTTTACCCTTAACCAATGAACCCCAAAACTAATCAGGGAAGTTCCTTAACATAATAAACCGGTATACCAAATTCGGAGCAAATCGAATCATTCTGCATGAAAAACGCATTTATCTGAATTAAGGGGGGGGGGACTAACCCTGTTTTTCCCCCCTTTATCCTTAACCAATGAACCCCCAAAACTAATCAGGGAAGTTCCTTAACATAATAAACCGGTATACCAAATTCGGAGCAAATCGAATCAATCTGCATGAAAAACACATTTATCTGAATTAAGGGGGTGGACTAACCCCGTTTTTCCTCCTTTATCCTTAACCAATGAACCCCCAAAACTAATCAGGGAAGTTCCTTAACATAATAAACCGGTATACCAAATTCGGAGCAAATCGGATCATTCTGCATGAAAAACCCATTTATCTGAAATAAGGGGGTGGACTAACCCCCCTTTTCCCCCTTTATCCTTAACCAATGAACCCCCAAAACTAATCAGCAAAGTTCCTTAACATAATAAACCGGTATACCAATTTCGCAGCAAATTGAATGATTCTGCATGAAAAACCCATTTATCTGAATTAAGGGGGTTGGACTAACCCCGTTTTTCCACCTTTACCCTTAACCAATGAACCCCCAAAACTAATCAGGGAAGTTCCTTAACATAATAAACCGCTATACCAAATTCGGAGCAAATCGAATCATTCTGCATGAAAAACACATTTATCTGAATTAAGGAGGATAGACTAACCCCGTTTTTCCCCCTTTATCCTTAACAAATGAACTCCCAAAGCTAATCAGGGAAGTTCCTTAACATAATAAACCGGTATATCAAATTCGGAGCAATTCGAATCATTCTGCCATGAAAAACCCATTTATCTGAATTAAGGGGGGGTGGGGGTGGACTAACCCCGTTTTTCCCCCTTTATCCTTAACCAATGAACCCCCAAAACTAATCAGCAAAGTTCCTTAACATAATAAACCGGTATACCAAATTCGGAGCAAATTGAATGATTCTGCATGAAAAACCCATTTATCTGAATTAAGGGGGGTGGACTAACCCCGTTTTTCCCCCTTTACCCTTAACCAACGAACCCCCAAAACTAATCAGGGAAGTTCCTTAACATAATAAACCGCTATACCAAATTCGGAGCAAATCGAATCATTCTGCATGAAAAACACATTTATTTGAATTAAGGGGGTGGACTAACCCCGTTTTTCCCCCTTTATCCTTAACCAATGAACTCCCAAAACTAATTAGGGAAGTTTCTTAACATAATAAACCGGTATATCAAATTCGGAGCAAATCGAATCATTCTGCATGAAAAACCCATTTATCTGAATTAAGGGGGGGTGGACTAACCCCGTTTTTCCCGCTTTATCCTTAACCAATGAACCCCCAAAACTAATCAGGGAAGTTCCTTAACATAATAAACCGATATACCAAATTCGGAGCAAATCGAATCATTCTGCATGAAAAACATATTTATTTGAATTAAGGGGGGTGGGTGTGGACTAACCCCCCTTTTCCCCCTTTATCCTTAACCAATGAACCCCCAAAACTAATCAGGGAAGTTCCTTAACATAATAAACCGCTATACCAAATTCGGAGCAAATCGAATCATTCTGCATGAAAAACACATTTATCTGAATTAAGGGGGGTGGACTAACCCCGTTTCCCCCCCCCCCCTTTATCCTTAACCAATGAACCCCCAATACTAATCAGGGAAGTTCCTTAACATAATAAACCGGTATATCAAATTCGGAGCAAATCGAATCATTCTGCATGAAAAACCCATTTATCCGAATTAAGGGGGGGTGTGAGTGGACTAACCCCGTTTTTCCCCCTTTATCCTTAACCAATGAACTCCCAAAACTATTCAGGGAAGTTCCTTAACATAATAAACCGGTATATCAAATTCGGAGCAAATCGAATCATTCTGCATGAAAAACCCATTTATCTGAATTAAGGGGGGGGGGGGTGGACTAACCCCGTTTTCCCCCTTTATCCTTAACCAATGAACTCCCAAAACGAATCAGGGAAGTTCCTTAACATAATAAACCGGTATACCAAATTCGGAGCAAATCGAATCATTCTGCATTAAAAACACATTTATATTAATTAAGGGGGGTGGACTAACCCCGTTTTTCCCCCTTTATCCTTAACCAATGAACTCCCAAAACTAATCAGGGAAGTTCCTTAACATAATAAACCGGTATATCAAATTCGGAGCAAATCGAATCATTCTGCATGAAAAACCCATTTATCTGAATTAAGGGGGGGGGGGGGGTGGACTAACCCCGTTTTTCCCCCTTTACCCTTAACCAATGAACTCCCAAAACTAATCAGGGAAGCGCCTTATCACAGTGAACCGAGGAAAAAATTTTGAAGCGAATCGGATGTTTCTATCAAGAGTTATCGCGTTACGTACATACGTACGTACGTACATACATACATACATACATACATACATACATACATACATACATACAGAACGGGCGGGCACATTAGCTCTCAGGCTTTGATAGCCTGTGAGCTAAAAATATGAAAATTTAAGTATCAAAATAAAAGTTAATTACATAAGTCAATTACTGCAGAGTTTAAAAAATGAACACATTGACGTTTGCTTTGATTTTACGTTTTTATCTTTTATAACTTTTATTTCGAAGTTCAGTAAATAAATGCAATTTTTTTTTTTTTTTTTTTTTTTTTTTTTTTTTTTTTGGACGGAAAGAAATAATGACGATTTCATTAATTTATCTATTTATTTGAGTATTTTCTGACAGAATAGCACAGGGGAGTTTATTGACCGTCATTATTAATTTGTCATCAGAGTCATTGCCTAAAAAAGGCACAAAGGGGTTTAAACACTTAAAAATTACCGTAATAAAAAGAAATCTATCATTCATATCATAAAATTATAAAAATTGCAAATTCAACGTATTTATGTTTGGGTATTTTAGTTTTATTGCTGCACAAAAAAATTAGCACATTAGGAGTATAATTTAAGGAGATATTAATAAAAATATGAAAATGCAATTTAACATTAGAGGCACTAAATTTTGAATGTTTATAATTCAAAAACTTATTATTCAAATGATGTGAAATTTGTTGTCTAGGCATAGCTTGAACAGAAGATTTGAAATATCTTGTTAAAATTGGGTATTGCTATTGAAAAAAATGAAGTTTGGGTTCGTTTTAATATTTAGATGGCCCTCTAAGCAAATTTTATACACATCATTTAAAAGTAGACTTTATTTCCAATCATTCAGTACCAGTAACTTTCTTCTACGATAATTTGTTGAGGAGTTAGTAGAGTGTGTTTACTTTTTTTTTTCCTCGACTGTATAATTTAAGTTGCTTAGAGAAAAGTATGTTGTTCATTGCATTTATAGTTCATTTACAGGGGCAAACAAAGTAATTCGGTTTAACTAACGTCTATGAGCAATAATTGCTGGAAGCGTGTTTTCAAGTTTGGTTTATGTTTTTAATTTTAACCAAGTTTTATCCGAGTACGTGATGTGTATATACTCTGTTTGTTTAATTAGCGCTACACAAAGAAATTCTCAAGTATTACGGACTATGGGAGTGCATTACTTAACGGTAGTTTTTAATTGTGTTATACATTTTCCTGCTGCACTACATTTAGTATAGTAATAGCAATTTGTGGAATACAAATAAATTCGCTTGTAGGGCTACACAAAGTGGCTTTCAATTGCAAGAAGTGCGTTTTAAGATTTCTTATGCGTTTTTCTTTTCTTCTTTTTTTTTTTTTTTTTTTTCTATGAGTTAAATTTTAGCTTACTATGTGGTGCGTGTGTACAAATGCTTTATATATATATATAAAGGTCTGTAGAAAATAATTCGAGTGCATTTCAATCTATTTACAAAAATGGCTAAGAGTGAATTTTATAACTGAACTACATTTTAGTATGCTGTATAATATATAGGCCACTTTATAGATCATATACAGGAGTTACACAAAATAATTTGACTAATATTTTTTATGATAGACGGTAATTTCTAAAACTGCATTTTTATATGTATATGTTTTGTACTTATACATCTCTTTCACTTTATTTAAGGGTGATGTTGCGTTTCAGTTTTCTGGCTGGATGTTTATGTATCTGCTTTATAATTTATTTTTGAGGCACGATTTTTTATTCGTATTTTTTAATTAATCATATATCGATTCAAAAGGGATGGATATTTGGTGACACACAGGTCAAGTCACCGTGACTAATTTTTTTAGTAATTTTGAAAGTTGGTTCACAAAATGTCGCATTTACTTCAAGTAAAACCACCTTTTACGTCAGTTGACAACAATGTCAAAATTAAGATTTGAATTTCGATCACGAAACTATAAGTGATACATTAGTTAATATTAAGATAATAATTTTTAAGTAGAAAATTGAATATTCAAAAATAATCACAGATAAAAATTGGTAATAAGATTTATTGATTTTTTTTTTTTTTTTTTTACAAAAGTTAAAAATTATTTAGTTCTATAGGAAATTTAATTCCTCAACAAGAATGTGTTTCTTTTAGAAACTCAAAATCAGATAATGAAATTCAGTTTAAAATCTTTTATACTTTGTTAATGAGTTTATAATGAGGTGAAAACATCATCTTTTAAAATTTTTGTTTAGAAATTCGAACACAAATAGTTATACATTCATATTTAAACGCCTTAGAATCCGACTGTAACCAGGCAACGAAAATTAAAAAAAAAAAAATGTTTAAAATTACTTTCAGGTGGATTACTTTTGAAATCACTGTACACGGGTTAATGTATATTTATTACCGTCACACTTAATTTAAAAAAGACATGTTGTTTATTCTAAGAAGGTTGTTAGAACTTAGATTTATTATAAAAATAGTTTTTTCCAAAAATAATGATCAGTGATTCGTTTAATAAAACAAATTCATCTATGCAACTCTTTTAAATAAGTAATTAGCTTACATTTTTTTTTGGCCGTTATGTTTTTAATACAAGACAGAACAAGTTACAACAATAGCGAAAAGAAACTGCAATAATAATAAAAAAAAATCTAATTTGAAACCAATCATAGAACAATGAACACATTTTGTATACCCTAGAAAAACATTAATAGAATAAGCTATTCATTCATATATTATTATTGATTTAATGATAAAATGTACTGCTTAAACCACCGGAAAAGGAAAAACCTTAATGAATCAGAGCACGTTTTCGGTGCTGGTTAATGATAAAACAATTATCTTAAAGCTTTCTACAAATTGAAATAAAAGTGTTTTAAACAAAGAAAACATTTATTATGTAATGGCTTAGCATACATGAATATCACAAATTAACTATTTGTGAAACAACCAATTACACATATTAAAATGATACAGTTTCATAACCATAAAACTAATCTTTCTGAAGAAGAGTCATTTATATTCTACCGGAAACTTTTAGGCGATTACAGCAGTCTACAGCGCAGAAAACATTGTCCAGTCGCCACTCGTAGAATATTTGATGTCCCCTAACAAAGAATCTCTTATGACAGCGGGTAACAAACACAAGGTACCTTATCTGACATTTGACAAAGCGCAGCTGACCTTGTATAATATGCAAGTCTAAAAAAAGAAAGCTGTTGTTAAAATTGTTCTTGAGCATAATATTATGAGAATACACTTTGGATTATGTATAAAAGAAAACAGATAAAACCTAATTTATGTGTTTAGCCTTAATAGATTTTCTACATTTTTACCTTGTCAGACGTCATTTAAATCGAGATAATATAAATCAGAAGATTTCGATTTATGATGATTTAACTGCTCTAATTAAACATTTCTCAAAAAAAAAAAAAAAAAAAAAAAAAAAAAAAGTCGAAAATTATGCGTCAAATGTGGCGAATTCGAATAACTAGTTTTATAAATATTCAGATCCTGTCGCAATAGCTGTTGCACACCTATGCAAAAATGCATGAATACAAAATTTATTATGATTTTTTTTTTTAAATTCAGTAATACGGAAATGATATTACGGGTATGACATTTGACTCCATCTTAAATAGGGCGTTAATTACCATGGAAACCTAGAGTCATTACCTAACATGGGATATCATTAAATTAATTACTTATGATAGGATTTAATACAATGAAGAAAACTTTTATTAATACCTTTTTCAGTTTTGATTAGCTTTTCATAAAATTTGAAATGACTCGACAAAATTCTTCAAAGGATATATATTATATTAAATTTCAAGCCATTCAGTAGGACAGTTTTTGCGCTGTCATATGCAGACAGACAGACAAACGGACGGACGGATTAGATGACGACTATAGTCGCTACGTATTTATAGAATTACAAACGATCCTAAAAACTGGCAATTAGAATTTTTTTTACTTTAAATTATTAAAACATAGAAATTAAATTTTGGATATTAAATGATACTTAAAAAGAAAATATTGCGAAATTTTTCCCCTTTAATCTAAGAATATATTTTGAAAACTCTATAAATTTCTATAACCTGTATTTGTTTTCATAGAAAGACTAGTTTTAAAAATACTCTGTAAAACACCAGGGTATTTTTATCGAATCAGGGTACGCATACAACATCAATTAATGCTAAAATAATTATCAAGACGCTTTCTACAAGTAAAAAAATGTTTTTTATGTAATAGCTTGGTATACAGGAATCTCACAAATTAACTATTTGTGGAACAACCAATTACATGTTGCAGTTTCATGACCATGAAACTTACTTTTCGCAAGAAGCAACATTTATATTCCACCGGAAAATTTTTGCCGATTATAGCAATCTATCTAAAGAGCGGAAAACATTGGCCAGTCGCCATTCATAGAATATTTGATGTCCTCTAACAAACAATCTCTTATTACGGCGTGTAACATACACAAATTATCTTTATCTGACATTTGACATAGCGCAGCTGCCGTTGTATAATAAGCAATTTTGTAGAAAGAATGCTGTTAAAAATGCTCACGGGCAGAATATTATGAAAATAAACTTTGGATTATGGACAAAAGAAAACAGATAAAGCAAATTTATGTGCTTAGTGTAGTTGGATTTTTTTGCGTTTTACGTTATCAGAGCGGATTAAATCTGCTGAACAGGAAATCATGAAATTTCCATTTATGATAATTTTGCTGCTATATCCAATATGGATTTCTCGTTAAAAGCCGCAAACATAAATTTTAGATTTACGTAAACATTTGTATTAATTGTGTCGGAGTTAATTAGTTAATATTTATGTATAGCAAACCTTGTATGTATTTGTATTAAAACGTAGCTAATTATCCCTAGTTAAGTCGGATATCCATTATTTGTCAATAAATTTTACCTCGTAAATCATCCTTTTTCATCGTAAATGCATTTATTAACAAACTTTTTAGGTATTTTTACTACAACTTACTTAATTATCCCAAGCAAAGTCAGGTAACAGAATTTGTCAAAAATTTTTAATTTCGAATTCCACCTCTGCATCATAGGCAAAATTATTATTGCGTTTAATATTGAATATTTTTATAATTTTTAAATATTATATGTTATATATACATACCTAAATATATATATATAAATTTGTAGAAGTTGTTGTTTGTAAAATGCTAATTTATCAACGACTTGACTAACTAGACGTTGGAGTAGTTACACATAAACTTTAGTACAATTCTATACAGATAAATTTACTTCACTTAGTCGATGGCTTATTCAAATACATTACATTTCTGATACAAAACCTATGAAATACTTCCTTTTAAACAGGCCACTTAGGCCTAATAGTGCCTCCCTTGGCATTGCAAAAGCCGATGCTTCATGAACAATATAATTTTACAGACTGATTCTTTTCCAATCTTTGAATATATCCAAACATTGATCTCGTGATCGTGAATTTTCATAACTCGTGCTTTGAAACCGTGGATAATAAATATATCAGAGCGTCAGTTAATTTACTGATCATGCACGTCATAAAGAAAATAAACGATGCTTAAATTTAAATCCTACAAATCGGTCATCCTGACATGATGGCGTCTCGACATTAGCATCTTGGCTTATTATTTTTTTATGCTTAAACAGCTAAATTTTGGAAACTTTTATATATTTTTCTGTCACATAAAATTTTCATGACTTGTTCAATACACATACACATGTACTTAATCTATTTGACTTATCCAGGGGTTTAACCCATAGACCATGGTTTCATGTATTCGGCTCCGGTTGACGTCTTTCCTGTACCTTCATGATCTCCTACTTTTTCTACTTCATACCGATCATGATTCTTGGCGGCCGTTATTTCATATGGCCCTAAGTATTTTTCTTTAAGTTTGATAGCATTGTCAAATTGTGTTCTCTTTATGGCGACGATACCTCCTATTTTACATTTTCGTGGCTGTTTTCTTTTCTTAACAAACTGCACCTTGTTTTCTTCTTGTGTTTTGAGTATATTTTTCTTTGCTTCTTCTCTCATGGCTTCGCGTTCTTCCATAATACATTCGCTAAATTCTTCTTCCAAAATCTTCTTAATGTTTTGCATGTCACTATCTTTCATCTTGACTCCTGTCATTAATTCGAATGGACTATACTTGGTGCTTCGTGTTACTGTGCTATTGATAATTCTTTGTAATTTTGGTACATACTTATACCACTTGCATTCATCATCACTGGATAATTTTGACAAAACGGATATCATCACTCTGTGTATTCTTTCCACCTGTCCATTTCCTCTTGGCATCCCAGTTGTTATCGTTAGAGGCTCAATTCCTTCTTTTGCACAATATTCCTTGAATTTTCTTTCAGTAAAAGCTTTTCCTTTATCGGTTACAATTCTAGTAGGGTTCCCGAAAGTTGTTTTTTGTAGTTCTAATTTGTCTATTACTTCCTTGGCCGACTTTGATTTCACTGGATAAAACCATGCAAACTTTGTAAATGCATCTACTACGGTGAAAATATATTGATATTTTTTATTTGTGAGAGATAATGGGCCTATGTGATCGATGTGATAGGTTTCCAATGGTTTGTCTCCTTTTGGTATAGGGTTTAGAAAACCTTCAGCTTTTCCCTGCTTTCTATTACATAAGATACAATCAACACAGTTCGCGATTACTGTTTCTACTTTCTTCCTTAATTCAGCTATGTAAAATTCTTGCTTCACTAGATCTTTCGTCTTTGATATAGCAAAGTGTCCTCTTTCATGAATTTTTCGCATAATTTCTCGTTGCATCTCTTCCGGCACCACCAATATTTCTTTTCCATTCTCGAATCTATATAATACATCATCTTTTACTGAGTAATTAACGGACGGTCCATTTTTAATAAGCAACTTGATGCATTGTATAGATTCATATAGCCTTTGCGCTATTTCGATTATTTTCGTTATTTCTCCTTGCGATCTAGTTATCACTAATACTGATTGTGTTGTCGGAACGTTTCGGCTTAATGCATCTACATGCTTCATTTTTGTTGCTGCTCTATGTTCTATCTCTTAGTCGTATTCCTCGATGAGTAATGCCCATCTTGCTACTTTAGGTGCTAAATCTCTTTTATTTAATGTTTTCTGGAAGGCAGCGCAGTCCGTTACTATCTTGAATTTATTTCCCATTAGGTAATTTCTGAATTTCTTCAGAGCTTCTATTATGGCTAATACTTCAAGTTCATAACTTGAATATTTCTCCTGTTGTGGTGAAGTTTTCTTGATCATGTATTGTAATGGATGAAATTTTCCATCATCTCCTTTCTGTAATAAAACTGCGCAAAATTCTTGGCTGCTTGCGTCAGTATGGAGTTCTAGTGTGGATCCTTGTTTATATAATTGAAGAACTGGTTTTGTTGATAATATTCTCTTTAATTCATTGAAAGCTTCGAGCTGCTCTCTTTCAAATTTGAAACAATTTATTTTCCTTAATAAATCGCTTAGAGCCTTGGCGATTTTGGCGCAATTCGGGATAAACTTTCTGAAGTATCCTGTTAAACCTAAAAATGATTGTAATTGGTTTGTTGTAGTTGGTTTAGGGAAATTTTGCACAAACTTTGTTTTCGCTTCGGACGGTTTTATTGCCCCATTTTCAATTATATATTCCAAAAAATTCTATTTTCTTTTTAAGGAATTGGCATTTTTTGAAGTTAATTTCTAAACCATACGCTAATGTTACTTCTAATACTCGTTTCAGCTTCTTTATCCCATCTTCTTCATCGTTTGAGGGAATCACAAAATCATCCATATATACAATAATAGTTCCTTCTCGCAGTAAATCTTGGAATACAGTGTTTACATATCTTTGAAATTGATTACCTGATATGCACAACCCAAACGGACAACGTAAAAATTCGTATTCCCCTTCATGTGTTACAAAAGCTGTATATTTACGACAGCTTTCTTCTATTTCGACGTGAAAAAAGCAGTTTTTGAGATCTAATGACGTAAATAGTTTTGTCCTCTGTAATTAATCAATCACATCCTCAATAAATGGTAGTGGATAGCGATCTTTTAATATTTTTCGATTTAATTTCCGATAATTTATACATAATCGATGTGACCCATCTTTTTTCTGACTCAGGACTACTAAGGCCGCAAAATCTGAGTAACTTCGTCTAATGATCCCATCTTCCAACCACTGTTGTATTTGCTTACTGATAATTTCCTGCTCAACTAGAGGTAACCTCCATGGCCGTTCACAGATAGGTTTTTCATCTGCCAATAGTATTTTCATCTTTAACCCAGTATCTTTTGTTTTATTCGGTTTATATGATTCTATTAATTCTTGTATTTTTCCTCTGTTAGTTAAATTTGTAAAATTCAAATCCACCTCGGCATTTATGCAGTTGATGTTAACTATATCTTCCCAACCTCGATTATCGTTGTCTATAATTGATGTGGCTATTTCATCTGTTTTGAAAGAGATTTCATTAATTTTTATTTATCGTACTTGCTCTGTATTGTCGTCTATTATTCTAACAACATCTTCCACTACTTTTAATGTCAAGCCTTCGAATGCTTTTCCACCTATTATTAGATCATAGTCGGTTTCTTGCACCACGTAAACGTAAAATTTATCCAGTATTTCTATACCATCTACATAAACTTTATGCAAGAAAAAACCCATTGGCTCCACCTATTCTTCTCCACCTATGCACGATATAGATGTCGCTGGTTTACTTTGGCGCGTTTATTGCAGTATGATATCTTGAATTAACGATTGAAATATCAGTCCCTGTATCAATTATTATGTTTGTTTTTATTCCTTGAATATCCAGGATTCTTCCTTTCTTACCATTTAACGTGCCCATATTAACTACTTTTCTTTGCGTGTTTTGGCTCCAATCTTGGTATTTAGTTTCTCGTAAATTTTAATTAAGTTGCGGGTTATAATTTGAATAATTTGAATAATCTTGTTGTGTTTTATTCCCCATGTTACATTTCCAACTCACGTGACCAGATCTGCCTCAATGATGACAAATCATATGAGCCTCGTTTCTTCCATGGTTCGCATTGTGCCTATTGTCAACGTGGCACCTTTTCGAATTGGCGTAGTCAGCCACCCTCGATCGTTTATCCTCAAAACTCCCACTTATAGACTGTTTATTGCAAATCCTTCGTGCCGTTTCAGAAATATCTAATTTGTTTATTAATTCGTCTATCTTTTTTATTACTAACTATTCTCTGCAAAATGTGTCTTTGTTTCTGCAGGTAAATTATGCCTAATTTGATTAACTACAATTAATTCCGATAATTCCTCAAAGTTATCTATTTCAAGGCCGTCAATCTATTGTTTGAAATACACTTTAATCTCATAGGTGAAATCGCGCCAATTTGCCGATTGCTCCTTTTTAAGTGAGAAAAATTTTAGCTTAAATTCTTCTGGAGATAGTTTGTATCGTTTTAAAAGAATACTTTTTATGTAATCATAATCATGCATCTCGGGTATATTCTCCCTGGTTATTATGTTGGTTACCCTGGTTATTATGGCATTAGGTTAATTAAATAGTTGACCCACTCTTTTTTATCAATTCCGTCTGCGACATTTATCTTTCGTACATAGCCAAATATAAACTAATATCATTCGTACTATCATATTTTGTTAATAATCTGAGCAATTCATATTGCTTACTTGTATTTGTTCTTGGGTTCATATCGACGCGTTGTCTTGAATTTTCTTGTAGTTGAATTTTCTTAATTTCAAACTCTCTTTCGCGATCTTTTTCTTCCAATTCTTTTTTCCATCTTCTCTCCTCCATTTCCATCTTCAGTTTCTTTTCTTCAATCTCTGCTTGTGCCTGTAGTTTCTTTTCTTCAAGCTCAGCTTTTTCTTTTCTAACCTTCTCTTCCATCTCAGCTTTTTCTTTTCTAGCTGTCACAATTACTTCTAAGCGGTCCTTTATAAAATCTTCGTCTAAATTCTCCCAGCTTTTAATTAGTTTTATTAGTATAGGGATCGTCGGTTTTTCTGGTGTCTCGATTCCGCATTCCTCGCAAAGATTTATTATATCAATTCTTTTAGCCTTGTTTAGTGTTCCCATATCTATTTTTCAATATTGTACTTGACAAGTACGATCACAGTTTTTACGCTTGTATTGCTAATTCACAGTCCAACCTTTGGCATTAGTAACTTAAATCAATTTCGTTCTGATTCATATTTGACTACTTAATTTGTTGCTTTGCATAAAATCCCAATTATTTATTTCACCATTAGTTGCTTAAGATTCCGGCACCGAGCCCCCAAATTTGTCGAAGTTGTTATTTGTAAAATGCTAATTTATTAACGACTTGACTAACTAGACGTTGGAATAATTACACATAAACTTTTGTACAATTCTATACAGATAAATTTACTTCAGTTAGTCGATGGCTTATTCAAATACATTACATTTCTGATACAAAACCTATGAAATACTTCCTTTTAAACAAGCCACTTAGGCCTAATAGTGCCTCCTTTGGCATTGCAAAAGCCGATGCTTCATAAACAATATAATTTTATAGACTGACTCTTTTCCAATCTTTGAATATATCCAAACATTGATCTCGTGATCGTGAATTTTCATAACTCGTGCTTTGAAACCGTGGATAATAAAAATATCAGAGCGTCAGTTAATTTACTGATCATGCACGTCATAAAGAAAATAAACGGTGCTTAAATTTAAATCCTACATGTATATATATATATATATATACAGGGTGATTCAGCTCGTCGGTGACAAACTTTAAGGATCGATAGAGCACACCTAGACGAACATTTTTGAATAGGGAATGTAGGGTCCCTGACGCGATGGTAAGGCGCTAGGCGCTTTCGAAAATTTGGGTGCCGAAATTCGAAACGTCATAAAAACTAGGGAAATGGTTAGATTTTCTTGCTTGTTGCGTCGAAATGATTCTGTTTGTTTAGACTTTCTTCAGTACCAATTTGATAAGCGTATCTCTTAAAACATGGATAGGGGGCGCTGCAGACTTTGGAGAGCTAGACAACAACTTTAAGCCCGTTATTTTGATAATTTAACACATGCTCGCCAAAGTTTATACTCTAACTTAATGTTTGAACCGAAAAGTAGAGCCCTGCAAAAAGCGTAAGAGCCGGAATAAAATGTCAAAGTACAGGGTGGTCGAAACTCGAAGGCTCCTAGGAGATAAACAAACAGATTTCTTGACTTATGGCATGCATTTTCATGATTCTGTTTGCTGGGGCTCTCTGAAACTCAGTTGAACGGTACAAAAAGAAACATCGATAGGGGGCGCTTTGGGCAAAAAACATAATTCGTTGACATTTCGGACGCTAACTGGAAACGGGGCGCTACGATCAGTTAGAAACAAAACAAGAGAGTAATTTACTTATCATAAGAAGCTATTAAAATTGCAGTTTGTTTGTTTTTTTTAACAAACATAGCTGGTTTCAATCATGCACAATGCGCGCAATAAAATTTACATAAGGTGCTTTTTTCTGATTTATGCAAAAGATATCGTACCATATCGATATGCAAAAGATACGTAATGCGTAGACGACAACGCGAGATGACGTAGTTGTATGCGCAGACACGTCTTTTGAACGTGCGGTACCTACTTAAGCTTCGGGTTACTTGTCTGCAGATCGGTAGTAGGATGGAACGGTACACAAACTCTGAATTGGCTGACATGCATTTGGCGTATGGCGCTGCTGGTTGTAATGGACGAGCCGCTCAGCGGTTGTACGCCGAGCGTTACCCCAACAGGCAAATCCCCTGCCATGCCTTCTTCGCTCGAGTACACCAGAGGTTGTCCACAACGGGATCTTTCGACGGAGGCAGGCCTGAACGGGAGCGATCAGTGAGCACCCCCGACAACGAAGAGGCTGTGCTTAACCTGGTTGAGGACAACCCAGGTCTTAGCACGAGAGATATCGCCAGACATGTTGGCATTTCGCAAGCAACTGCGTGGCGCATCTTACGTTCCCGGAATCTGCACCCCTACCACATCCAGCGGGTGCAGTTGCTCAGAGAGCAGGATTTTGGCCCTCGAGTGGAATTCTCAAGATGGTACTTGGCGATGAGATCCAGGGATCCCCGTTTTGTAAACAGCATTTTGTTTACGGACGAGTCCACCTTCAGCCGGGAGGGAATGTGGAACGCCCACAACAGTCATGTGTGGTGTGATGAAAATCCACATGAAACCAGAAGCCGAGCAGCCCAGGAGCGTTTCTCAGTAAATGTGTGGGCCGGCATTCTGGGGGATTGCCTCATTGGCCCTTATTTGTTACCTGAACGGCTGACAGGTGGAAATTACCTGATTTTCCTGGATCAAGTGCTGCCGCAGCTTCTGGATGAGGCGCACGTACCCGAAGGTTCGCGTCGCCAGATGTGGTTCCAGCACGATGGAGCTCCGGCCCATTACACGAACGACGTGCGTCTCCATCTAAACGCAAGGTATGGCCAGCGGTGGATCGGGCGTGGGGGTCCAGTTCACTGGCCTGCCCGATCACCAGACCTCACCTGCTTGGATTTCTTCCTTTGGGGTTACCTGAAGGCCGAGGTATACCATACACCTGTCAGCAGTGCTGAAGAACTTGTGGCGCGCATTGTGGCAGCTGCAGGGCAGATCAGAGATACTCCTGGCATTGTTGGAAACACACACTCCTCAATGCGACGGAGGTGCGAAGCCTGCATCATGGCCCAAGGTCGAAATTTCGAGCATCTTCTGTAGTGTTATTTTTTGTAAATAAATTTCCAGTATCATTGATGTTTTTGGTCTAAATTTATTCAGAAGTGTTGAGCAGAGGTAGAAAATGTGTTTTCATTATTACTAACTGATCGTAGCGCCCCGTTTCCAGTTAGCGTCCGAAATGTCAACGAATTATGTTTTTTGCCCAAAGCGCCCCCTATCGATGTTTCTTTTTGTACCGTTCAACTGAGTTTCAGAGAGCCCCAGCAAACAGAATCATGAAAATGCATGCCATAAGTCAAGAAATCTGTTTGTTTATCTCTTAGGAGCCTTCGAGTTTCGACCACCCTGTACTTTGACATTTTATTCCGGCTCTTACGCTTTTTGCAGGGCTCTACTTTTGGGTTCAAACTTTAAGTTAGAGTATAAACTTTGGCGAGCATGTGTTAAATTATCAAAATAACGGGCTTAAAGTTGTTGTCTAGCTCTCCAAAGTCTGCAGCGCCCCCTATCCATGTTTTAAGAGATACGCTTATCAAATTGGTACTGAAGAAAGTCTAAACAAACAGAATCATTTCGACGCAACAAGCAAGAAAATCTAACCATTTCCCTAGTTTTTATGACGTTTCGAATTTCGGCACCCAAATTTTCGAAAGCGCCTAGCGCCTTACCATCGCGTCAGGGACCCTACATTCCCTATTCAAAAATGTTCGTCTAGGTGTGCTCTATCGATCCTTAAAGTTTGTCACCGACGAGCTGAATCACCCTGTATATATGAGTTCTGGTTTTAGAGTTCTGTTAGCACTCTCATGCTAACAAGATACGCCAGCAGTTTCCATGAGAATCTAGCAACCTCAGAACCGCAGATGGAATTAAACTGCTGATGCACATTTTTGCATTTCTGAACTTGGGAACAAATTAAGAGCCTAACCTGAAATTTCATTTCGAAAGTGACAAGATCAGACGGATCTATTTAGCTCTAGATGAGGGCTTAAGTCGCTACGAAACCGGACACGAGTCAAGCAGAATTCCCCGATGCCGTGGTTGGATTGCCGTAAAAGCCCCTATACCCTCCCGTAACTTTGTAAGTATCTCTATTAATCTGAAGTGTAATAATAGTCCAGAACCATTAAATACCTTTAATTTATAAAAATATTGCCTTATTCATCTATCATATGGGGGATCGGCCAGTTGAATCTAATTAAATCCCCCTAGATAACCTTGCCATTGGATTTTATGAGCAGCCAACTACTTGATTTTTTTTCCTTCTCCTTTCCTTCATGACTGAAACTCGGTCAGTTCAGTGATTGAATGCTTTAATGCTTTTTTTTTACCTTTTCATACTGAAATACAACGAGAAAATAAGGTCAGCTTGGAAGACACGAGTTCGTTTTCTTCTGTGCGTACTGGTGATTCGGAATTTTTTCTTTCTTTCTCCCGTTGCGCTGCGAACTCAGCGTGGAAAGTGTGAGTTGTGGTTTTAGAGTTCCCGAAACACTCTCATGTTAGTAACAAGATACGTCAGCAGTTAACATGAGAAACTAGCAACCTCAGAACCACAGATGGTATTAAACTGCTGATGCACAATTTTGCATCTCTGAGCTTGGGAACAAATTAACAGTATAACCTCAGATTTTATTTCGAAGTGACTGAGATCAGACGTATCTAACTAACTCTAGACGAGAGCTGTCGTAGCTACGGAACCGGACAAGGGTCCGGCAGAATTCTCCGATGTCGCGGTTCGATTGCCGCAAATACTCCTATACCCTCCCGTGACTTTGTAAATAATAAGTACAAACTGTAAGCATTGTATAGCGTTGGTTCAAGGTCACATATAAAGATTAATTCAAAAAATTTTAGATAAGTGCATGCAAATTTAATGTAAATTTAATAAAGATTAAAAATTAATAATAATGTAAAAACAAGATATAAAAATAAATACCAAATATAAATATTATTTAAATCGAAAAATAAAAATTATATGTTACAGCTGATCAAGTGTTTTCAAGTTGCAGAGAACATAGTAGAGTTAGATTTTTCCTTAGCAAATTGGATCCCACAAAATTTTAGAGGCCAAGGCCCGAGCCTTGTAGGTAGGTCTAGTCACAAATGAGATCTTGGTCATGGGTAAAATGCTTGATGAAGTACTGTGACAAGTACTTATGTTGATATAGTATATATGTGTTGATATGATATTCACGTTTTGTTTGTAAGATTTTAGGCGATCATCGCAATTAACAATGGGGAAAAGATTTTCACTACATGGAATCTCAATGTTTTCGGATATTACAAAAGCTTTATTATGTTGAAAAGTACCTTTATAACACTTGACGAATTACAGATGTCGTAAATGTTGTAAAAGAAATTTTTCTTTAAAACAGTATAAAGGATTGAATTTTATAAAATAAAATTTTGTTTTATTTGAACAAGTATAAAAGTTATTAACAATAATGGAAAATTTTATATATTCTACTAATTACATTTTCTTAGATAAATCCTGCATTGGATATACGATGGGATATTGTAAAAGGAATAAAAATACATCACATTATATGTAACATTTTCGGTACAATGAAACCAAACATATATTTAAAAAAACATGCAAAAAAATACGCCTTTGATAATTCCATGTGCAATATTCTTTTCCTTAAATTAAAATGTGATTAATAAAAAAAGAAAGAAAGAACGAAACTTCCAAAATGCCTGTCTATGAAGTGCTCAAAAAATTTATCATTCTAAAATTTATGTTCCATGCTCCTGAAGCGACGTTGCGCTGAAGAAATATTTGATACAGTCTTTTATGTTAATTATAAAGATTATATCCTTCAAATATTCATAATTCATAATTATATACTGAACTATTATTAAGATTCAAATAACAAACTTTTTTGACAGTTTAGAAAGTTTTAATTAAAATACAAATATTAGTAGCAATCACAGTGTTTTTGTATCTTCTGTTAGTTTTAATTTTCTTGGTAAGTTTCACATTGTATAGATGTTTGGCCATTAAAATATAAAATGAATAATAGAATTTCAAAAGTACATCATACTCATCAAATATATTGCGAGATACATCTAAACTTCCATGTAAAGAAAAGCATACATCTTTCTTTTGAAACACACAAAACTGCGTGTTTGATAATTCCATGTTCAACATTATCTTCTTTTAATGAAAATGTGAAAAAAAGAAAAGGAAAACGAAAGAAAGAAATCTCCAAAAGGTCAATTTTATAAGTGCTCAAAAGAATTTAATATTGTAAAATTTATGTTTCGTGCTTTAGAAACGAAGAAGTGCTGAAATAATATTTGGTAAAGTCTTTCATTTTAATTATAAAGATTGCATCTTTCAAATAATTATATAGTAAAATATATGTATATTAAACTCTTAATAAGGATCATGTAATAAATTGTTTGGATACATTAGAAACTTTTATTTTAAATATAAATTTTAGTAGCAATACTGTTATTTTTGTATCTTCTGCTAGTATATTCCGTTCTACTTTATACGTAAGTTTTGCATTTATTCATATTGACAATCTACTAATATATGGAATGCAAATGGGAATTTCGTTTCGGTCGCTTATAGCTTGAGTTTTCTGAATAGATTTTCCTGGTACTTACACTGTTAGTAACATATTTTTTTCAGGAAAGTTTTTATTATATAATCTATCGTTCTGCTTTGCTCAGTTATAGAGTTGTGGGTGGATTTTCTATAATCAGAGGAACCTGATTACGAAAATTTAGCTTTTTTAAAAGATTTTGTTGAATGGATTTTGCTGCAATTCGTACTGTTAGTTAGATCATTTTTGATGAAAGGAAATAGTATATAACATATAATTCTACATTATTTAGTTATAGAATTAACGCGGAAAGTTCTATAATCAAGTGAACCTGATTATGAAAGATTAGCCTTTTATAAGATACTACTGAATGGATTATGATGGAAATTGCACTGTTTATTAGATAACTTTTCAGAGAAAATTTAAGTATATAATATATTGTTCTACTTGCTTAGTTATGCAAATATGGTTGAAATTCTATAACTAAACTAACCTACTATTAGGCCAACACGATTGTATAACATTAGCTTTAAAAAATTTCTACTGAAGTGATTTCATGGGAGTTTCACTATTAGATAAATTAAAGAAACAAAAAAAGAAAAAAAAAAAGAAAGAAGAAAAAAAGTAAAATTTTCAATCCTGATTGTAAAACTTACATTTTGCGTGAGTGGGGCTGCAGCCAAAAGATAGTTAAAACATATAAATTAAAAGAAAATTGCAACAGTACATCATACTCTTAGAGGCATCGCAAGATACATGTATGCATTTTTGATAAATGTAAAGCAAACTTCCAGTTTTTGAAACATACTTAAAATGATTTTCCGATAAAATCCATGTTCAATTTTAGATTCTTTTTAAAGATAATGTGATAGAGAAGTGTAAAACAAAAAATGAATTTCCAAAATGCCAAACTTTAAAGTGCTCAAAGAAATTTAATACTCTAAAACAGGGATGGCGAAGCTATGGCACGCGTGCCACGTTTAGCACGCGAACGAATAATTTTGGCACGGCATTGCTTGTGGCTCTAAATGAAAATAAAGTGAGATTACACAAAGGTGCGTCTGATCTTTTCTAAATTCGATTAAATGAAAATTGAAAAATTTTAATTGCGGCATATTATATTCCAATCTAATTAATTATGGTCTCAAAAAAAAAAAAAAAAATTCAAACAAAGACGATATTTGAAAAGTATCGACAAGAACTGGTTATTAGACATTACTAAATTCTAATGATACAGTTATGGAAACTTTGAATTTACTTCAGAGCTATTCAAAGAAACTGGTGTTTGCCATTTTATTAGTTTTTATGCCTATCTATGCTTTCAAGCGACTGTTTTCACAAATGAATAATATCAAAACTCATATTGAAAGCACTTGTCAGATAAACCCGGCGTTTAGTTTGCATGAAAATTAACCTGATATTAAGATGCAGGAACAGAAATCAAATTACATAGCATTAATTTTTTTAAATATATTATCTTAATAGAAAATTTTAAGCAATTTTAATCCATTATTTTTCCTCCTACTAAATTTGTTTTTAGTTGGCACGTCATAGTCACGTAAAATATTATTTGATCAAATTTGGCACGCGGCAACGAAAAGGTTCGCCGACCCTGCTCTAAAATGTAAGTTTCATACTTCAAAGGCGATGCTATAGTGAAGAAATATTTAACCTAGTCTTTTTAGCGAATTCTAATGATTTTTCACAACTTTCATTTAGTGTAAAATTCATATAATAAACAGTGTTGGATACTTTAAAAACTTCTATTTAAAATGCAAAACTCATTAGCAATTACTGAAAAATTTATATCTTCTGTTAGTTATAATTTCCTGTGTACTGCTTTTTACATTCTAGCTATGTTTAGATATTAGAAATAAAGAGTGAAAAATAAAATTTCAAACATACATCACATCATACATATGCACGCATTTTGATGCAAGGAAAGAGAACGTCCTTCTCTTAAAAACCTACATAAAAATGCTTTTTCGGTATATTCCGTGTTCAGTTTTCTCTTTTTTAAAAGATAACATAAAAGAAAAGGGTAAAATAAAAAAGAAATTTCCAAAATGCCATGCTTTAAAGTTCTCAAAGAAATTTAATATCCTAAAATTTAAGTTTCATACTTCAGAGGCGATTCTATACTGAAGAAATATTTAATCTTACATTTTATTTGAATTCTAATGATTTTTCATATCTTTCACATAGTGTAAAATTCATATAATAAACATTGTTGTAAACTTTAGAAGCATTTTTTTTAATGGAAAAGTCATCAGCAATCACTGAGAAATTTATATTATCTGTTAGTTATAATTTGCTACATACTTCTTATATTGTAGCTATGTTTCGGTATCAGAAATAAAAAAATTAAAATTAAAATTTCAAAAATACATCACATCATATATATGCACTGCTTTTGATACAAGGGAAAGGAACTACCTCGCTCAAAACATACATAAAAATGCTTTTATGATAAAATCCATGATCAGTTTTATTTTTTTTTTAAAGATAATACGTTAGAAAAGTGTGAAACAAAAAAAGAAATTTTCAAACTGCGCAGCTTTAGAATTCTCAAAGGAGATTTAATGTTCTAAAATTAAGTTTTATGCTTCAGAATTTACGCTATGCTGAAAACAATATTTAATATAGTCTTTTATGTGAATTCTAACGATTTCACATGTCTTATACATAGTTTAAAATTCATATAATAAACTATAACTAAGATTCATATAATAAACAGAGTCAGAAACTTTTAACACTTTTATTTTAAATATAAAAGTCATTAGAAACCTCTAAGAAAATTATATCTTCTGTTAATAATTCCCTATATAATTCTTACATAGCAGGTATGCTTCGATATTAGAAATAAAATATGAAAAATGAAATTTCGATAATACATCACATGATACATATGCTCATCTTTATGTACAAGAAAAGCAAGCTTCACTTACGGTTGTTAACAAATCCAAAAGGGCAAATTTATGACATAAGTTTTAAATTATTTTTGTTTGAAAATGCATGAAATTAGAAGGTGTTGTTGTACAGAAATTGTGTAACAAAACTGTTTTTTCTGTTTTTTTTTTTTTTTTTCAAACGAAATAGATCTTTATGAAAATTGTGTCAAAGTAGGCGTTTTGAACCGAATTTCAGCAAAGAAAAACAACCATTCAAAAAAAGGGTGAAGAACGTGCTTGGCACGTGATCAAAATCGCTTATAACTCAATTTTATTAAAAAAAAATGGAAAATACAGTTCAATTCCAAATCGCTCCCATAGTCAGGCCTTCCAATTTTATATTTTTCCGTTAAAAAAAATGAATTTGTAAATGCGTCAAAACGTTTTGCGCTTGTTGAGCAGAACAGTTGAGAATAGCCTTAAAATATACCTAACTAGTCGGATGTGGCAATCCCAAAACCTACTTATATCTCATACATGTTAATAGTTCCTGAAAACTGCAGCATATCAGCACCACACCGGTTAGATGATTTACACCAAAATCTAATTATCAACAACTTTGACAACTTCTAACTCAATCTGAAGTTTGATGAAAATCCATGCATTAGTTTTTCAGATAGAGCTATTACGGAAATTGTGAAATAATTCTGAATAGCAGCGCCACCTATTGGGCGATTGACTCCAAAACTAATTAGGATCAATTTATAGCAGGAATTAACTGAATCTGAAGCTTGATGAAAATTCATGCATTAGTTCTTCAGATACAGCTATTGCGGAATTTGTAAAAAATTCTGCCTAGCAGCGCCATCTGTTGGGCTATTTACACCAAAAATTAAACATAACTATTATATCAGGGACTATTTGAATCTGAAGTTTGATGAAAATCCGTGTATTTTTCCTGGAGACAGAGCTATTGCGATAATCATGAATAATGCAGCATAGCAGTGCCACCTGTTTGGCGATTTTCACCAAAAACTAATTAGCAGCAAACTATATCCTGAATTAACTGAATCTGTAGTTTTTTGAAAATCCGTACAGTAGTTCTTGAGATATAGCTATTGCAGAAATCATGAAGATGCCACGTAGCAGCGCCACCTGTTGGGCGATTATAACCAAAAACTAATAAGGAGGAGTTTAAATCAAGGTCTAACTGAATCTAAGGTTTTGTGAAATTCCGTGCATTAGTTCTTGAGACAGAGCACCCACAAAATTTGTGTTACATAGAGACTCACAGAGTGACAGAGTGGCAAAGTGACAGGCAGATATTTTCTAAAACCCACCAAATCGTGTTCAGGACATTCTAAAAGGTATAAATCCGTCGAAAACTGGAAGTCGAAAATTTTCACGAAACCACTACTTTCTTCTTGTAACGATAGAAGTAAGTAAAAATGCAATTTCGATAAAATGTAGGTTCCATTTTCTCTTCTTTTCAAGACTATATGATACAAAAGGGTTAAACAGAAAGAAATTTCCAAAATGTCAAGCTTTAAAGTTCTCATAGAAGTTTAATATTCTAAAATTTAAGTTTTATGCTTCAGATGAAACACTGGGTTGAATAAATATTTAATCTATTCTTTTATCTGATTTTCTAACGATTTCACACATCTTACACATAGTTTAAAATTTATATAATAAACTATGATTAAATTTCATATAATAAACAGCGTTACTTTAAAACCTTTTATTTAAAATATAAATGTTATAAGCAGTCACAGTGAATTTTATATTTTCTATTAGTAATAATTTTCTATATGATTCTCACATCGTAGCTATGTTTGGATATTAAAAATTAAAAATAAAAAATGAAAAATAAAATTTCAAAAATACATCACATCATACATATGCACTCTTTTTGGAAAAAGGAAAGCAAATTTCTTCTCTTAACACATACATAAAAATGCTTTTCCGATAAAATCGATGTTCAATTTTTCTCTTCTTTTAAAGATAATATGATATGAATAGGGTAAAACAAAAAGAAATTTCCAAAATGGCAAACTTTAAAGTTCTCAAAGAAATTTAATATTCTAAAATTTGAGTTTGATGTTTCAGAGAAGACCTTGTGCGGAAAAAATATTTAATCTAGTCTTTTATGTGAATTCTAAAGATTTCTCACATCTTTAACATACTGTTAAATTCATATTAAAAACAGAGTTGGAAAGTTTAAAAACTTTTATTTAAAATGTAAATGTCATTAGCAATCACAGTGAAATTTATAACTTCCGTTAGTTATAATTTACTATACCAGTTTTTACATTGTAGCTATGTTTGGTATTAAAATTAAAAAATGAAAAATAAAATTTCAAAAATGTATCAATTCACACATATGTACTCTTTTTGGTACAAGAAAAGCACACTTCCTTCTTTTAGAAATACATAAAACTGCTTTTTTGATAAAATCCATAGACAATTTTCTCTTCTTTTAAACATAAAAATGAAAAACAGACTCCCCCCCCCCCCAAAAAAAAAAAGAAAAAAGAAAAAAAAAGAAAAAAATCCCAAGCTCTGAAGTATACAAAGAAATTTAATACTCTAAAATTTAATTTTTATTCTTCAGATATAACTGTGCAAAGAAATATTTAATCTAGTCTTTTATGTGAATTCTAATGGTTTCACACGTCTTTCACATCGTTTAAAATTCAGGTAAAAAACAGTTTACGAAACTTTTAAAAAATTTTACTTAAAATGTAGTTATCATCAGCAATCACAGTGAATTTTATATCATTTCTTAGTTATAATGTTCTAGGTAATTATCCCATTGAATCTATGTTTGAATATTAAAAATAAAATTTTAAAATAAAATTTTAAAAATGTATCACATTATATTTCCTTTTTTGTGGTACAAAGAAAGCAAACTTTCTTTAAAAATATGCATAAAAATGTTTTTCTGATAAAATCAATCTTTAACTTTTTCTTCTTTAAAAAGAATATCATACATGTATATGCAAATATATATATGTGCAAATCTCCAAATTGCCATTTTTTGAAGTACTGAAGGAAATTGAATATTCTAAAATTAACATTTAATGCATCAGAAGCTGCGTTGTGCTTAAAAATTTACTCTAGTCTTTAATGCGAATTCTACGCATTTCTCACGTCTTGCAAAGTTTTGTATTATCAAATTCATATAATAAACTACCATGAATATTCAAATAATAAACATTGTTGCAAACTGGCATGCATTTGAAATATAAATGTTAAGAGCGATCGTAGTGAAATTTGTATCTATCTTCTTTAGCTGAATTTTTCTAGATAATGTTTTTATTTATTTATTGTCGCATTGTATTCTTGTCTAGATATTAAAACTAAAAAAAAAAATGACAAATAAAATATTCAAAAATATATCAGACTTGCTCAAAATGCAACACGTAATACATGTGTACTTTTTTCGGTACAAGTAAATCAACTTTCAATAAGTTCCTTAATTTTTTAATTCTCACATAGTATTAATGCTTAGATATTAAAACTATAAAATAAAAAATAAAATTTAAAAATACATTATACTTTTTGTAAATGTATCACATCAAACATATTCTCTTATTTCGGTACAAGTAAGTAAACTTACTTTTTTTAAAACATACAGAAAAGAGCTTTTCCGATAAAATCCACGTCCAAATTTTTTACTTTTAAATCGAAATACTACATTAAAGAAGAAAATGAAAAAAAAAAAAATCTTCTAAATGAAATTTTAACTAAAAATTATAATAATCACTAATAATTATGTACATAGATTTATTATAAAATTTATGTTTATGCTTCATAAGCATCACCATCCTCAAGAAATCCTCAGTCTAGTCTTTTATGTGAATTCTAAGACATTCTTGAAAAAGATTCATTTAATAAACTGTATAGGAATCTTTTAAAACTTCCATTTAAAGAAGTGCATAAATGTCTTCACCAGTCATATATAATAGTGAATTTTGTATCTTCTCTTAATTGTAATTATCTATAAATATCTCGTTTTATATCTGGTTTGATATTAAAAGTATAAAAAATAATAAAATTTCAAAAAGAACCGTACCATACATCTGCACTTTTTTTAAGGTACAGATTAAAAGAACTTCCTTTTTTAAAAAAAATATACATAAAAATGATTTTCCTATAAATCCATGTTCAAGTTTTTCTCCTTTTGAAAGGAATATCACAAAAAGAGAAAATATAACAAAAAATCTCCAAAATGCCGCGCTTTAAAGTACTCAATGAAATTTAAACTAAAAATAAGGATAATCAATAATAAGGTATAAATTCATATAAAGTATAAATAATCAATTATAAATTTATTATAAAATTTATGTTTCTTCTTCAGAAGCAACATTGTGCTGAAGAAATCTTCAGTCTATAATCTTTTATGTGAATTCTAAGGATTTCTTGAAAAACATTCATTTAATAAACTGTATCGAAATCTTTTATAACGTTACTCCAAAAAATTGGTAGCAGAATTGCTGCCTCCATTTTATGCTATAATATGCCATATTTACACTTTTCGATGGTACAATATTCAAAATTGCACAGAAATCGCTATTAAAGCGCCTCCTTCTTTCCAAATTTACTGGTTCCTATAGAAAAAAAAAAAAAAAAAAAAAAAAGTTCAATTTTATGCATAACTTCATACACTTTTCGATGGTGCAATCTTCAAAATCGTACACAAATCGCTACTACAGCGCCCCCTTCCGGCGGATTTTTTTTCAAATGAAGGAAGGACCTTCTTGTCATAGCCAAAAACTTAAAAAAAAAATATGGTTCAATACTATCCATAACTTCATACACTTTTTGATGGTACAATGGCGACAGACACACGGACAGACAGACGTTTTCTATAATTATGGTGTAACTATTAATCATGTTTTTTGGTATCTCTGACTCCTAAAACGTGTAAATACGTCGAAAAAAATTTCGATTACAATACTTTCTTCTATTGAAGATAGAAGAAAGAAATAATAACATTTCACAAAAGCATCATACATCTGCAAATTTTTAGGTACAAGTTAACAGAAGTTCTTCTTTCTTTTAAAATATACATAAAAATGCTTTTCAATAAAATCCATGTTTAAGTTTCTCTTCTTTTAAAAGGAATATCATGAAAAGAAAAGAAAAAAAGAAAAAAGAACAAAAAATCTCCAAAACGCCAAGCTTTGAAGTGCTTGAGGAAATTTAATATTCTAAAATTTATGTTTCATGCTTCAGAAGCGACGCTGTGCTTAAGAAATATTTAGTTTAGTCTTTTATGTGAATTCAAAAGATTTCTCCTTGAAAAAGATTCAGATAATAATAAATGTGAGATATTATAGGAAAGAATATATATTTTTGTTCGCCACTCTTATTGCTACGTTCCCAAAGATATGGTATGCATTATGATTATCGTATTATGTATATATATGTATATATATGTATACATATGTGTAACATTTTTAAAAGTTCATACTTTAGTATTCAAGAGATTGTTTAGAATATGTTTTGTGTAGAAATAAAGGCATAATCTTATGTATATGAACTGTGAGATTTTAAATGAGTATGGAAATTGCGATTATTTCGAAAGAGTACATCATAAATTTAATGTTTCCGTTTCTTTAATTAATGAAATATTTGCGAATTTTCCAGTTAGTGTGTTTCTCAAAAACAGAATTCAGTCTTTCATTGTTTTTATATCAAAAGTTAAATGCGCATTAAAAAAGTATTAAATTATTATTAAAAGTTTGTGCCTCATGGAATTGCTATCTTTAACTTACTTTATTCGTGGCGCGATTTTAGGAAATTTAGATAATGGCGAGGTTTTAGACAATAACTACA
Organism: Maratus speciosus; assembly: GCA_963932465.1. NCBI lineage: Eukaryota > Metazoa > Arthropoda > Arachnida > Araneae > Salticidae > Maratus > Maratus speciosus. The sequence goes on from OZ010790.1 coordinate 211,820,010, forward strand.
TTCAAATAAGCACCACGTAAAATTAGGATACATTTTATTACGCAAAATTTCGGATGCAAAATATGTTATTTATTTCGAAGATTAAACGCCAGAAATAATTATTATGCATGCATACATTTATACATACATATTTATATATATGAGGACGTGAGTTTCAAAATTTGCCTTATACATAAAATCAAATTTTTGGAAATCGCGAAAAACCTCTGACTGCATCCATTGGCTTTCATTGTAAACCAAGACTTCACAATGCCAGAAATACAAGATAAGACTTTTTTTTTCGATTGTTGATTTTTTAGGGTTCCGTACTTAAAAAGTAAAAACGGAACCATTATAAGATCTGTGTCTGTCTGTCCGTATGTCACAGCCATTTTACCCGTAAACTATGGAACGTGAAATAAAGACTATTGACCCACATATTTACAGATTATTAAACATTTGCAAATATTTTTAGGGAAAATGTAGTGGGGCTAATTATGTTACTTAAAAAAAAAAAATATTTTCTTTGCATATCGTGTGTGGTATGGTGCGAAAACTTTCGAAACGCTGAACTCAAAAATGCACTTCATTTTATTTTAGGTATTATATTTCAGACATATCGACAAAAAATTAGCTAAAATATGTCTCCCCCCCCCCCCCCCCCATCTAATTCCGAATCTACTGAAACTAAAATTATGAAAAAATTAGAGGCAGTAAACGTTAATTTAAACCTTGAAGGAAAATTATAGCGATTACATTAGGTCGCATAATTTTTTAGACAAGCGCATTTTTCCGTTGCACACAAATTTCGATTAGCGGGCATCCAGTAAATGTGTTGAGGAGCGCTGGATGTACCTATAAGTAGCAGAAGTATAAAATCATTGTTGATAATGATTTTCGAAAAAAAAAGTGGGTAATTAGCCCAGATATTAACCCTTAAAGATACGGACGGTTTGAACATACACAATGACAGGGGCGGCGTACTATATGTACCATTGGCTTTTAAAGCCTGGATAACAACTTTTAATGATACATTTGTGTAATAAAATGTCTAGTAGCAGTATAAAAGCAATAAACGTCAAATTGTTAAACACAGACTAATTTAATTAGAATTAATCACATAAATACTATGGGATTCACGACTAGTTTGCATTGGGTGGATCTCTCAATACGCCTCACGTGTCTTTAAACGTTAATTAAAAACCTATCTGGAAAAACGCGGCACGGACCAAGGCGGCGTTGTAACTTTGCGATCTGCTTTCAAAGCGCGTTTAGCACAATTCCAGCTTTAAACTTTGAGCAAGGATTTTGTTTGAGAAACACTGTAAAAAGAAAATATTATTACTACGCCGAATTTAGTTTTATGAAATGCCAAATAAAGTTTAAATATGCATTACTTTTATTAGGATAATATTAAAAAAGAGTTATAGAGAATAGAAATATTTGATATTATTTAGTCTTCATATCTCTTTGAACTTTTATGGCATACCCATTCATACTTTTCTAGTATATACAGCTATACCCAACCCTACGTTGCATAGTTTTTTACAAAGCCTTGTTTTTCTTTCAGTAACGATTTTTCTAATAATGCAGTTAGCAATTCATATGTTTATTGTACGGAACCATCTGTATTCAAGTAATACGTCACTTGGCCGTTTATTTGTTTTTCTGTTCATGTTTACCGATAGAACAGTTTGATAGAGTAAACACATTTTTTTTGTGTGTGTGTGTGTTTAAGGCGAGTTTTGAAACTCAGGTTCTCATATATATTTGTTATTCTAATGTTATTAACAATTATTTTATTCATATTTATGGTTGGAGTTGCGCAGTTGATGTTTATTCCAACAGAGCAAAAAATATCTAGACCAACACTCGAACATGGATACGTTGGCTGGCCGTGCCCATGTTCTTCCTACTGAGCTATCCTGACGTCGCACAGTGTGGTATTTTGCTGAAAAACCTGTCCAAAATTATTTAAAATCTTTTGTGCGTTCTATAACAGATAAAATGTCTTAAGAAAACGAAAAATATTTTAATATGCTAGAAACAACCCACTTTTTGTACAATTTATGCAAATGTATGTAATAAATTAATGTCCTATTACCATCATTCTTTGATCATAGTCGTCCACATCATCCTCTTCAGAATCACTCGAAAACTTGATTCTGGCAATAAAAACTGTAATGCCTCTGCAGAGAAATTTTTACGTTTTGTAGAGTTTTTTCGCATACTAAAACTTAAACAAGAATCAGAACATAAAAGTAAGCTATTACTCATGATTCCAGTCTATGAGCGAGGCTTTTCTTGAAAAGTTTTGCCTATATGAACGAAAATGCGTGTTGCGAGTTTCAGTCGCATCCTGTGATAGCTGCCCGATTGGATGCAATGTTGGTTGCCAACCATAAAAATTTAGATAATGGTTAGAGGTATCATTCGCAAATTCTTAAAATTTTTTAGTATTTATTTTATAACATTAGATAACCCTTCTAGAATAGTTTTTAGATAGTGCATTAATTTTATGTCAATTCCTGTAATTTACGCTGATGTTTCTGGATCTGAGAAAAACTTTGTTGAGATGTTTCCGTTATTGGTGTTTCCGAAACGGGTTTTTGCAAAGGCTACCAGTAATCGCATCTCAGTTTAAAACTTGTCTTGCATTAATTTTTTTCTTTTATTGACAATCTATCATTATCACCTCCTGCTTGCCATTTTTTTTATTGGAAGCTTCTAAGCAAGATGTAGAATTGACTCGAAAAATCTGATCCTATACTGGAATATTAAGAGACCGAATTATAAAGAATCAGGGTCAATGTCTTTAACTATTTTTAACTTATTAAAATCTTTGGATGATTGTTTGAAAATATTACATCGCATCGTGGAATTGGTGCTGTTAATAACATTGCAAACTTTAGCATCGACAATAGTCAGCATTAATCTGTACTGAAGGTGCAGTAAGCCATAAGCTGTGAGTATCTTTGTGTTTATTAAATTTCGTTCCTGCTCTTCCATGTATTTTACTTCCTCTTTGATTATGTCATTACCTTTATGAACGGCAAAAAAGTGCAGATGAAAGTACAAGGTTCTGCCACCATACTTTTTGAAATCCATTTATGTTGCTTATTAATCTCAAATGAGCTAAAGAGCTTTGGAAGATGTTAGAATCATTGTCAGAGGGGTTTTCAAACTTTTGTTTGAACATTTGTTGCTGGGAGCCGTTAGAAACCCATTTGCAGAGGTATTTTAAATTTTTCAATTCTGCTTCACTTGCTGTTATGAAAACATCTTCTATGTATTTACACAGTTTTTGAGTAGTGTGATCTAAAACAATTTGAAGTTTTACTTCCGCCATGTTGTCAGTAATGTGGTATCTTTTGAATATAATAAGTAGCTCTCTTTAGCTCGCTATAGAAGTGAATAGCAAAAACATATATATTTATTAGAAATTCGGATTATATTATATTTATTGTAAGTGAAATCTGCTGCAACAAACATGGCCAAAGCCTCAGTCGGTGATAACGACAATGTACTTATGTTTGTTGTCTAAACCGAAGAATTCTAAAATTTTCTATATTTTTTTTTCCCTAGTTGGGCTGGCTGTAACATCTTTAATAATTTTTGAGACATCTGCATGTCCGGCAGCTCTTTCCCTCATTTGAGCTGCGTGTGTCAATTGTTCGTTGCTTATTTCATATCTTAATTGTTCTGTTATACGCCTCTTACTTCTGCCACTACAATCTTTAAATTCTTTAGCTGGGCGACTGAGTTTGTCTATTGTCCTTGTAAAACAATAAAGCATTCGTTTCAGTCATTCCTCGTCGTTTTCTTGAAAACAGTGTTCAGTGAATCGCGATGAAGCTCATTTCTGTTTATAAGTATGTTTGAAAGATTTTACTTTGTAATGGAGCAAATGTATTTAATTTTCTGGACATTTCGTAATTTCGATAAGTTTCTTTTCTAGAAACTTCAACTTCTTGTTTATTTTTCTGTGTCACACAATTTTTATTACATCACATATATATTTTCTTGATATTTGTATTGATTTTCATATACTGAATAAAAAATAATATATGTATATCTAGTACATATCTTCTTAATAATATAAAACTCTCTTATCTCGTACCGAGTAAAGAACGCCCTTCTTTATGGCTAATCTAAAATATATTATCCAAAATGATAACAGATAATTCACATATTACAAACACTTGGTACAAAACAAAATCTAACAACATTTACAAAGAATCATTTAGTGCACCTTATCACTGTACGATCAAAAAACGTCTTGCTTAAAATAAAAAGAAGACACGTCTAACCACTTAACAATTTGAACTCTTGTGGGTGAATTTCTTCAAAATTCCAAAATGTCACACTGGCACCAGTATTTTGAAATCAAAAAATTCAATCTAAAATATAAACGAAAAAAAATGCATTAAACTCTTTTCGAATAAATTTGGTAGAGTATTCCGGTGTTATTGTGACATTTGGGGATTAAAATTAAGTGGGAAAATGTTCAACCACCAGAGCTCAAAGGGTTAAAAAAAGGGATTTTTTCTTTTCGATTTTCAGATTTGTCCTCTGCACACCAAATGGTCACCAGTATGGAGTAAAAAACTATAGCATATATTAAATGTAAACAGTTAATAAATTAAAAATTTTAATAAAATAAAAAACTGTTTTTCAAAAACTTTTTTTGAAATTTTGTTTTATTTATTAAAAAAATGGGGGACAAATAGGGGTAGATTTTATTTCATATCTTTTAATTAGCCGACATATACTGTATGAAAACATAAGAGTTCTTGCTGAATTCAGTTTAACTCCCTATTAAAATTATAATTTTATCTAAAATATTAAACTAAAAAAAAAAACTGTGGTTTCAAACGTGAATATCATAATGAAGATGGATTATATTTACAAAAATATTTGTGTAAAAGGCAGTATATATCTTCCTCTTTAGAAACCGTAAAAAGTTTTTGAAATTCGATTAAGAATAGTTTTTTAGACGTTCGATGAAAAGATGCATAGATCAGAAGCATAAAAAGAGAAATGCACAAACCATGAATTCCAAGTAAAATACCAGACAACTGAAGAATCTACAGATCGAAATGAACCCGTCATCATATGGATAGGATAGTGCTCTTATACCAACCAGAAAATGATCAGCTATATACGAGAATTGAAATTTTGACTTTTGGCCAGCTTTTTCAGCGAAATACCACACTGTGCGTCGCAGCAGTTCGCAGCCATGTCAAACAAAAAAAAAATTATGTCAGCCAAATATTGTTGCTCAGTAGGTAGAGCATTGGCACGGTAAGCCAAGATATCGAGATTCGAGTTCTCGTCTGGAAATCTTTTCGTATAAACCACAAATGTGCTATTCCAATCTTGAATACGACTTATCCAGCTAAAAAAATTCTTTCTCTTCGTTATGAATTGATATATATATTTTTTAAATATTCAATAAAATAAATAAATAAATGTCTTAAAACTTTTTCTCTCTTAAAATTAAATTAATGTTCCAGGGCTATTTGTATCCTTAAAGTGAATCCGATCAGCGAAAAATAAATAAACAATGCATTTTTCATACATCCATGATCTCTACGTATCCACATAGTTATTATTATTATTATTATTATTATTATTATTTCCAGACATTTCATGCTCTATTAAATATGTGTAATATTTAATGAGAAAGCGGTCAATAACAAAAATTTTATTATTTTTTAAAGTATAAAATAAATGTATAATTCAGAAGAAAAATCATCTGCATAAGAGTATATTCGTAAAACATGCTTTCATTTTTCGTTTCTTTTCTTTTTTTAAACGATTCCGTTTGAAACACAAATAATATATATATTTTTTTATGTACTCGAATGCTCTTTTTTTATTATGCACTTTTTTTCATTGTTTGAGTAGCTGTGTTATCAAACTCATAATGTCAAAAAAATCCATAATTATAATTTGCTTCAAGAATTTTATTCTAAATTTCAGTGTAAAAGATTCTAGCAAAATCATATAGATTTATTTTTCAGATGTGTGATTCGAATAAACTAAAAAGTTCAAATTTATCCGGCATTTTGCTACTCTTTTAAGCTTTAAACTTTCAAATTAAACCTATGAAATTTAAATTACCGTTTAATTTAGAGCAACGAAAACTACCATTTATAACGATTAAAATCATTACAACTGCCGTTTAAATTCGAGACTTGTAATGACTTTTCGAGAAGAGGTATCTTCAAATTTAAAATACACTTGTTCAGCAAATTAAATTCACTAAAGTTAGTAATTCCAAATTCTTTTGAAATTAGGCCGCGAAATATTTAGCATAAAGTAGAACACATTCTGTTTAAGAAGGAGCAATGTTCTCTTCCTTTTAAAAGCAAATTTATAACGATTCTTGAGCTGAGCGGTTAAATTAAAATTTGTATATCCTTTCAATGTAAACGTCGTTTTTGAATTCTAACATTCAATGTATAAGTTTAAAATTGTCTTTTAATTTAAAGAGCAACGTTGTCTGCAGCATAAATTAATGCAGCAAACATAATAATATATTCAGTAGTATTTCAGTTCACTATTTGCAATATTTCCTTAGGAGAAAGTATTGCACAAAATTAAAAATGATTATTTATAAATGAACTTCTTACCGATTCATGAGATCAACCATGAAATTAAAATTCTTCCGCCTTTTCGAAGCAAATATCATTTTTGAACTCTTCGATTCAATGCATGAATTTTAATTTGTCTTTTAATTTAAAGAGAGGTGATGTCTTTTAGTAGAAACTGATGTTTTAGACATTCAAATTTATTGCATTCAGAAGTATTTTAGTTCACTGCTCGCAAGAGTTCCTCATGAATAAAATATTGCAGATAATTAAAAATGGTTATATATAAGTAAATTTTGTAACAATTTTTGAAATTAAAAGTTTATCCTTTAGTAATGCACATAAAATTATCACTCCGGGATGCTATATAAATTTTAAATCGGTTTTTAATTTAAATAGGATTGTTGGTAATAGAAATTGATATTTTAAACATTCAAATTTATTGCATTCAGAAGTAAATGTTTAGTAATCGCAATACTTGTTCGAATATCACACATAATTAGTTCACATAATTAAAAATGCACTTAGTACAATTTAATTCATTTATTCTGGCCTTAATTAAACGGAGAATGTAAAACACTATGAAAAAGAGAATCAGATGTACGTAAATAAAATGAACTTAAAAGAAATTTAGATAATTAAAGTACAATTTTGAAATTTAAATGTAGATTTTTCTAGTTAAAATTTTGTATTAAATTATCAGTGAAAAGCGTATTTTTAATCAATCTCTAAATTAGCTCTTTAAACTGGGACTGTTAAAAGCGTACAATTTGCTAATTTATTTTAAAATGTTATGAAGAAAATCGCATTGAAAGAAAATTCTGCCACTGACATCTATAAAATAAATTGTGGCTCTAGAAAAAATAGTCCCATGTCATTCTTATAAATTTCAGTTCCCCTTTCTACAGAATTCTAGTTATCCCAATTAAAATTCAAGGGCGTTTACCTATATTATCATGAACAAACTTATTTAAAAATCTCTGCAAATAAATGCGAACGCAAGTTTTAGTAAGTCTAATTCTAGTGTAATTTTAGTAACTAGGCGGACGGTTAAAACAATTATTTAAAAATTAGTATTTAACAAAGAATAATTCGTCAGTAAAAGTTTTACTAGAATTACTGAATTTAAAATTTTTGTTTTTATGACTAACAATAAGATTAATTTTCAAACAAAAGATTTTTTTCAAACTTTAAAAATTAATTTTCAGTTTAAGAATTACAACATACGGAAAATATTCATGGTTTAATTTAAAACAAATGTGATTTTCATTTTTCTTTTTTCATGGAATAATTCTCATTTTGATCACAAAATTTCAGTTAATAATTCAGTAATTAACGCCTTTTAAACACTCCTAGTATTTTATTTTTTAAATTAATTCTCAATTACACGTTTTATTTCTTCTGTGAACTCAAGTACAAGTCAAACATTTTTTTTAAAATAATTATTAAAAATAAGTATCCATGAAAGAATAATTCGTCCGTAAAAGTTTAACTGATAATTTGAATTTAAAATTTTCGTTTTTAGGAATAAAAATAAGATTAATTTTCAAACAAAAGATTTTTTCAGACTTTTAAAATCAATTTTCATTTTAAATTTTACTACATACGAGAAAGATTCCTAGTTTTATATGAAACAAAACGCATTTTGATTTTTTTTCCCAAAGAAATATTTCGCATTTTAATCACTTAATTTCGAGTTAATGTTCAGTATTTAATGCCTTCCTACCAATTCTGTTGTTTTATTTATAATATTGATTTTCAATTATAACGTTTTGTTACTTCAGTGAAATCACAAACAGTTCAAACATTTACATAAATAGTTATTAAAAAATAAATATCCAACATCCCTATATAGAGACAGTGTTGGTTGAATCCCTCGGACAGAATAATGGAATATTTATGTCTCTGACGATATAATCTCGGTGTAATGTTAATATAAAGCTTTCACAAAAACGCGCTTTAAATAGGAAAAAATATATAGAGAGAGAGATATGATTTCATAAGAGACTTAAATAAATGCTTTATAATTATGAGGAAGTAAATTTCAGTATATTTAGAAAACATACTATTTTATATATTTTAAAGCTACAACAAACAAATCATTAGTGCCTTCTGATAAAGCACACTTGATAATGCTACAATAAACCAGAGAACCACACAGAGACGATTATACGTGTAGTGTTCAATGGTTGATTTAATTGTCACCGTTCACCAATGTATGAAACAAAGAGCCGGAACTGGAGTAGCCGATATTATAAAATTCCCTTTGAAAAATCTTAAAGAATTGCAGTAGGCGGGCTTAGTGGTTGTTTTTCGTGACGAAACAACTTTTGGACTGGTTCTTTTCCAATCCAGTTTGGTGAGGAGGGAAGGTAAAAGAATATTTCCCTTTACATCCAGTTATTGCTTAATATCTGTAAAGAAGAATGAAAAAGGAAATATGGGCGTAACTAAGCTAATTTGGCAGAGAAGTACTTATGCACTTCGCAGAAATAAGTGTAAAAAATCATAGCTTTGCAACAAATTAGTGATAGTAATTCTTTGTGCGGTATGAAAAGAAACAAAGTCATGCGATCTGACGGTGAGGGGATATTCCGGCCTGCGCGAAATGAATATATTTTGGTTCGATCCAGAAATTGCTTTATACGACATGCTTGATAGCATATAAAAAATTAAAATTTAAATACATAAATTAAAATTTTTTAAATAAAAATTCTAGTGCAAAATATTTTTAATAAAACTTGAGTAAAATTTCCGGACATTCTTGTGGTAAATTTTTAACACATAAAACAGACTGAATGAATAGTACACTAGATTAATATTAACACAATTATTCTAATTGGTAAAATTTTTGGTCGAAAATTTTTTTCGCCCAGTTGGAAATTTACATCTAATATGAATGAATAGTAATTTGAAATCTCGGTTATAGTCTTTATTGGACGTATTGATAGAGATTAATTAAGAACATAACGATTTCTAGAAACAATTCATGTTCCCTTATATGTTTATTTACTATCTTGAAGATTTAATATTGTTTATTTTATTTTTCTTATTTTTTAAATTTTGCGTGTTCAAGTTATTGAAATACTATCCTAAGTATAGCAATCAATTTATTTCTGCATTGTAAAACCAAACTGTTACATCGTTTGACAATGACAAGATGTGTACACTCCTTGTAGTTTCCTAGGAGACTGGCACCAGTATTTCCCATTAGATAATTTCTATCTAATATTTAAATCACAGGCTTTGTAATCACCGCGATTAATTGCAGAATATATAAATATTTTTCTACTATTAAATGAAGAAAAATTATGTTAAAATTTTTTTAAATTGTAAGCATCCTAAAATCATGACTTCCAAATTATTTTACAGCGGCTTAATTAACTTCTTTTGTTAATATTTCTGAACAATAAAAAAGCTATTTAATTAAACTACAAATTGTACATAAGCTATAAATGCATAAGCTACAATTAACTGTAGTTAAAATAACGTTTCTTTATCATATGTGCATAACTATCCTAAAGAGTTAATATTAGTAACATTCGTATTAAATATTTGAAAAAAGTTTCATAATATTTATATATTATTTATACTTATGTACTATTTTATTAACATAATAATTTAAAGTAACCCATAACATCCTCATTTAGTCCCAACACTATCAAAACAATTTAAATGATTTTAAAATCGTTTTCTTTTTCAAATCTATATGCAGGGTTAAATAACTGTGTAACAATACAAAATCCTGTTAGTATGATTCGAATGCTTAACACTAAATTAATTAATTTCGGCTTTTACTTTGGAATAGACACGAACTATAACTACGAGTACAGTCAAATTGGTACTTGTGTAGTACGACTTGCTAGCTTTACATGCGGACTGTGCCTGTAAGTGTTCTCCAGGTGATCTTATACGATATGTGTCACGAGATATTCCAGTGAGATGAAGCTTTCTGAGATGTTCCTCTGTATATTCACGAGATGTGCGTGCTTGGAGAATTCGAGCTACTCATCTTTAAACAGCTTTCACAATTGTTAAACTAACAACTCAAATATTGTCTTATACAATTTCTGAGTAATTGAGAATGATAGTAAAAAAATTCTATCCTTTTAAAAATATGCATGCTTTGAAAAGAATATCTTATTTCCTATTAAATTCATTAATGGAAAAATAAATGGTTGATTAGTTTGATGCGGGTAATAAAGCAAAGTCTAGAGTTTTGTGTAAAGCAAAGTCTATACGCATAATTGTAATATTTTGTAAGATAGCTTTGTTTTTTAAACAAACATTACATAAGGAATATAGTTCATGAAACTTCATTTTTAAAAAAAATGGAAGAAATGGAATAAGAATGGAAGGAATGTAATGTTACTGATTCTAACTTTCTTATAACAGCGCATATTTTCTCATTATTGTTTGACAGTACAAAAATAATATCGTCTTTTACTATCAAATACATTGAATCTGCATTTAAAATCGAATACATCGATTTGCACTCATAATAATTTTTATTAATCAAATGAACACATGTTAACTTCGAACGACATAAAATAGATTAATATTCGAATAAAAAGAAATCAGAAAATAACTGGCAAAGTTTCTAAGTCGATTTATAAAGACGTTGTTTTTGAGAAAGGTTTAATTAGTAAAACTAGATTAACATCACAAAAAAATTATGTTAGTTTCTTAAACGAAGGTAATAAAAACTAAATTTTACAACTAAGTTCACGCAACTTATATTCCTTGTTATTTGTGGTAAGCGTTTTCTTGCAGGTTAACTAAGTTTAGAAAAGCATTTTAATATCTCTACATTGAATATACATTGTTTTGATCGTCATCTGTTATTGAAAGAATTCTTTTAAAAAACATGGAACTACAGGCCAGAGAATTTTTGTTTTGAAATTGAAGCTGGTGATGACTTTTCATTCCTGTTAGATTACTTATTGTATTAGAACACATAAAACAAACAAAAGAGGTATGTTTTTACGCTTCTTCTTTATTGTTAAAAAAAAAAAAAAAAAATAGTTAAAGGAGCTAAGCGTGTGAGATTCTTTTGTTATAGTGGATGTTTCACTATACAGTTTCAACAACAGACATAATGTTTTTGCCATTATTAAACACAATTATGCGCAGGCGGCTGACTTTATCCTCCAAAAGAAATTGTTTAAGTATAATGCTAAATTGTATGCTCGTCTGTTACGAATATCTTAATAACACATTTTACAGTAGTAATTTAGATAATTTCTATTATTCACCACACCTAGCTTATAATGGTACAAACACAGTAAATAATAACAATAGCTATAAAAAATCAAAATAAATAATTTAGAGCACTATTCTGAGTAGATAAAGAATTATTACCAAATACATCAGAGAAAAATAATAATATCACCACACCTGCTAAAAAGATTTATAAAGGTTTGATTCTCTTTTTTTATTTTTCCAATAAGTAGTTAAATTGTAGACAGCATAATATAAATGGAAACTACGCTAAATATGTATCTCAATCAAATAATTTTTTCTGAAACTGGTATACTTACATAGGCGTAATTTTTTTTCTCTATAACTTTTTTTCTTTCTTCTTTTTTTCTGTTTTTATTGTTTACTTTTTGATAAAGAAGCTGAAAATAATTTTGCATTATAAATTCATGCAATTTTCCCCCATACCCAAGTAACTGAAGGAGATATAATCCGAAAATAAAAACATACAAACAGTTAAAAATGTTATCAACCCAAAATCGTGAGCAATATATCCCGAGTTATTTTGACATACTTCTCACGAAATCGACATTTGGAGTTTTTATTTTTTCTGGGATATTCACATCCGTAATTTAATGCCTCATCACAGAAAGTCGTTCTCAAAACAGAACAAAGCAATGGAAGAAGTAATTGTTTTCCGAACTTAAGATAAAACTAGATGATTTGTATGTCTTTTGTTAAAGTTGATACGCCTGCATGTAATTTAATCAACTAGACATTATATAGGTTTATAATATATCATTTTATTACTACAATAAGTAGTTTAATATTGAATATAATGTAACAAAACATGCACACAAATGCACAGATATTGTTTCTAAAACGGCGTTTTTCACACAAACATCTACATTTTATTAAAAATAAATCGAACAATAGGAGGTATCATAAACAGCAACTGAGCACTTAAAATAAAATAAGATAGCCTTTAAACTATTAGTCAAAAAATCATAGATTTTAGAAGAGTGACTCTCGAATGATAATTGCCTACCAGAAATTTGGTTTTTAAACATTATCTTTAAACATATTTTTAAAATGTATCTATGCACAAACATAAACCATTCTCAGAACACAATTTTCTGTTTCCATGAAATTCTATTTAAAAATATAACAAAATAGTTGAAGAATCCGAAAAAAATACATCCAAACTATTAAGTACGGTCTGTGTAGAAAATCGTAAGATAGATACCCAAAATTATTTTGGCAAGCTCCTAACGAAATCGACATTTAAACTTTTTTATTTCTGGAACATTCTCATGAAGAATTTGATATTCATTACAGAAAGTTGCGGACACGTGGATCAGAATTGCCGACAATCTCCAACGTGTGAATACTGTGCAGGACGCCATGATCAAAAATATTGTTATTACAGAAATAAACCACAACAACACAGATGCAGAAACTGCATGGGGAGTGCGAGTGACTTCCCGCATGCAGCTAGTTCTAGTGAATGTCCGACTTTACAATATTTAATACTACAGCGAAGCAATCTAGCACAAATAAATAAAATAAATTCGATATAGGCAGAAACTGTGCTGGAACAAATAGCGACTTCCCGCATAGATCGAGTTCATCAGACTGTCCAACACTACAGTACTACCTATCACAGAGAAATAAAAATATACAAATTAATCAAGAAAGTTCAATCCGATAAATGAAGAAATAAATAATTCTAATAACTCAACAAACTCAAACAACTCCAATACTCAAAATGGAAATTTAACAGTAAACCAAGAACAAATAATAACAGAAATTCTGAATAACCCTGCAAAACCACAGAAAATATATATTCCAAATGAACTAACCTTTATTCAAATTAATCTACAGGGATCAAGTTCTGCAACATCAACCCTAATGGGATTTGCAAATCAGCATAAAATACTAGTTCTTCTATTACAGGACTTTTACTACTTTAACGAAGCCATATGGTCAATTCCGTCAAATTGGCAAGCATTTATCTCAAAAAAATAAAACAGCGGCAGTTGTGGTAACTCGAAAGGACGTGGAAGTGATAGAGACATATAAAGACGATAATGCAGTATTCGTCAATCTTACTACTGAATCCGGTAAGATCACAATAGGCTCTGTGTATGCCAGACCAAAAGGTGATTTCAGAGGTGATAAGAAGTGGGTGGACTTCTTTGAACCATTGAATCACATCATAATGGGAGGAGACCTCAATGTCCACTTGTCACTTTTAGGATATCAGAAAGAAGATGAACGGGGAAAAATTTTGACATACTTACTATTATCTAATAACTTAACTCTGATCAATGATATAGAGGCACCTCATTCATTTATAGGACAGCCGAATCGTCCCATGAAGGGGAATCCAGATGTAACCCTTTGTACACAAGACCTGGTGGACTGCGTGGACTCATGGTATGTAGATGACACAGTAGAGAGCACGTCGGACCACAGGTATATCAGATTCTCATTAAATCTTAAACCAGTTATTCTAGACCTTAAAAGATTTAAAACAAGATACTCAAATTTTAAAAAATTTAATTACATCTTGAAACCGAAAATTAATAATTTACTTAAATCCTTATCTGATACTAAAACTCGACTAGAACTGGATGAATGGCTTGATGGTTTTAACCAAGTAATTCTAGACACCTGTAAATCCTCACTAAAAACAAAAAGTTTCAAATTGTATCCAACATTTGACTGGTGGACGGCAGAGCTGAAGGTCCAGCGAAATAAAATCTCAGCATTACGGAAAAGATTTAAATCAACAAATGACCCAAAGTGGAGAACCCTCCTACAAAGAGAAAGAGCAATATACAAAAAAACGTATAAAACAACAAAAAACTAAATCATGGCAGAGTTTCTGCTCTAAAACAAAAGACAAATTTGGCCAAGCCTTTAAAATAGCAATGAATAAAAGACTCAAAAATAATCATTTCATACACACAACACTACAGGGTTCAACCCCATATACTACAAAATTAGACACTTTCAACATATTACTTAACCACCATTTCCCAATACATCAAAACCCGCATCCACCTCTCATGGACCCAGCGGCAGAGGAAGATCTTCCCCCCCTCCCCCCCTAATATCTTTTAAAGAAATAAAATCAGCACTTAATGAGCAAAATAATTTAAAAGCCCCTGGATTTGATAAAATTGATGCATTTATTATTAAAAACATATACAATAATTTTAAACATCTAATACGTGACTTATATAACAAATGTCTTACTCTTAACTACTTTCCTAAATCATGGAAAATAGCAAATGTGATCTTCTTCGCAAAACGTAATAAAAATCCACGCCAACCTTCCTCCTATAGACCCATTTGTCTCCTCCCCATGCTGGGAAAAATCTATGAGAGGATCCTAAAACGAAGAATTAATCACTACTTAGAAAAATTAAATGTTCTTCACGGGGCCCAGTATGGCTTCCGTGAGAACAGAAGCACAATTCAACTATTAAACAAATTAAAACATAAAGCAAAAACGTATCTTGAAAAATATAAATACTGCAGCATTATCTCATTCGACATTGTAGGGGCGTTTGACAATATCGATTGGGTCACTTTGGGTCAACAAATTAACGAATTACCAATTCCGCAATATTTAAAATGTATCCTTCTTAGCTTCTTATCCGAACGAGAACTAATAACAAATTATTTATCAAATAACATTAAAAGACCAACTTATCAAGGCTGTCCACAGGGGTCGTGCCTTGGGCCGCTTCTGTGGCTAATCATAGCAAATATAATCTTAATAAACTTTTACAGTAAATTCGAAGACCTGTATGTTTTTTGCGATGACTTCAATATGGTTGTCAAAGCGAGGAGCAGACTCATCTTAGAGACCGAAACCAACCAAAAAATAAAACTTTTTTATAATATTTGCAATAACTTAAATTTACAGATTTCAAAGGAAAAAACGACTTTTATTATGTTGGGGAAAAACACTTTGGATAAACGTCCACCAACCTTTAAATTGGGTAACTATACCATCAAGCCATTAAAGGAAATAAAAATTTTAGGGATAATATTCCAGAGTACTTTAAAATGGGACAAGCACATAACTAGCATAAAAAACAAAATTTTACAGCTAACTTCATCCATTAAACGGGTCTTCTCGGCTACTTGGGGGGTGGACAGAGGCTATCTTAGAACCTGGTACATAGCAGTACTAGAAAAAATTATAGATTATGGTTCGGAGGTGTGGTTTGGAGACCTCAGGATAAAAGATAAACGCGCTCTCCAATCCATCCAAAGAACTTGTCTCACGTCAATAACTAAAACATATAAAAATGTTGCAACACATACGTTACAGGTCCTATTAGGAATACCACCAATCTTAATAACACTGGAATATAAAAATCTAAAATACAATATTTTACACAATAAAAACTTATTACTTAAAGAACCCAAACCAATATGTAAAGATGATATAGAAAATAAAATCCTAAAATATGAAATAAATCCGGAAATTCATTTAAATAACTTAATAGTTACAGACAAAATTATCACAAAAACTAATCTTATTTCGATTTACACAGATGGTTCTAAGGTGGACTCTGGCACAGCATATGCAATGGTAGCCTACAATCATAACATTAAAATTTATGAAAAAACAGTCAAACTGAGAGCAGAAAATTCAATCTTTCAGGCGGAGCTGCACGCAATAATTTCGGCAATTAATTGGGCCATTAACTCCCCTTATACAAAATTCCAAATATTAAGTGACAGTCAATCTACTATTAAAGCCTTAGACAATTTATTTCCAACTAACCCTTCAATTTATTACATCCATAATTTAATTAAACAAAATCAAAATAAAATTTTTTACATTACTTGGATAAAAGGCCACATTGGCATAGCGGGTAATGAACTGGCGGATGAGCTGGCGAATGATGCCGCCCAGTACTGCGACCTACCAGTGGATCGAGGAGTTAAATTGCCTCGGTCCTATCTTATAAAATGTATTCGAACCCAATTACTGGACAGGTGGCAGTACAACTGGGATCACTCAGGGGGTGGCAGATATACGCACGGGCTGGTACCAAAAGTTCAGAACCAAATAATTTCAAAAGATAAAGTATCTATTTACTTTTTAACAGGCCGCGGCAGCTTCCCGTCTTTCCTTTATAATATCGGCAAAAAAGATGACGACCTTTGTAAATGTGGTGGTCGAGGAGACCCGATGCATTACATTTTCGGCAACTGCAAATTCATGAAGTTTAAATTTCACAGAACAGAAACGACAATCCTTCAGGGCATCCTAAAAATAATTAATGACCCGGCACAACTTAAAAAACTATATGCTAACTACGATATTCTCAATAGCCATTATTCTTTTATTCAATATAAATACATTCAATAATTACCTCTTCTGATTGCCTGTGGTGGACATGTCATGGGTCCACGTGGTGTATGGAAGGGTGTTTTTGAGATTGTTTTATTTTTAAGAACTTAAATACCACTAGAAATATTGTAAATATGTATAAATATTTTTGTTTAAAAGGGTGAAAAAAAGGGAAAAAAATATTTCTTATCAAATGAAAAGATGAATGTAAATACTTAATTTTTTTTCAAATAGTACGTAAATTCCACAACATATAAATCATAATCGTAATATATTTCTAGGCTCGCCCTGAAACAATAGGGTAGCCAATTGTGATTGGTAAAGAATCGCCATCTTAAATAATCATAAATTTTTACAGGCGGTCCGGGGACACGGCACTTGCCTCTTGTGCTCTCTTCGGCGTGTCAGGCGGGTCGTTCTGAAGTCTTCTTTCCCGGAGACTGGGGTTCTGGGCTTGTTTCCGCAGGTAGTAAAACTTTTCCCTGCCCTGGGCTTGGGGGTTACACCTAACCATAAGCCAAAAGCGGGTTCCCAGGGTGGGTGCTTACTTACTTACTGAATAAAATAACAAAACAACTGAAGAATTAAATGTTGTCTGAAATTAAGAGAAAACTATATTATTTGTATGCCTTTTGTTAAAGTTTATATGCCTGCATGTAATTTACTCAAGTAGACATCATATACGTTATATTATACCATTTTATAATTCCAATAAATAATTTAATCGTATTAAATATTATGTAATTAATATCGTTTACAAAAGTGCAACAAACATAGTTATTGTTCCTAAAGTGACAATTTTCACACAAGCATCTCGATTTTATTAAAGTTAAAATATATTGAAAAATAGCAGATAGCTCAAGTAGCGACTAACCAGAAACGGTAAATTAATTTAAGATAGACTTTCACTATTAGTAAAAAATAGATTTTATTTTAAAAGAAAATATAGTGACTATTGAATTATAAATGCGTATCTGAAATTTGATTTTTAAACATTATGGTTAACACATTTTGAACATTTCTTCCTTCACCAATTTATCTAACTCATTCTCATAAAATAATTTTCTATTGTAAATCCATGTTATTTTATTTAAATCCATAACCAAGTAACCGGAGAATCCGAATAAATAAAAACATACAAACATTTAAAAAGGTCCCCAGCACAAAATCGTAATATTTCAAGTTATTATGACGTACTCCTCACGAAATTGACATTTAAACTTTCATTTTTTTTTTTTTTTCTGGAATATCCGCCACAAGAATTTAATGTGTCATTAGACAAAATCTCCCTGAAAGCAGAATAAAGCAATTGGGAAGTAATTGTTGCCTGAAGTTAAGAGAAAACTAGATGATATGTATGCATTTTGTTAAAACCTGGCTGCATGTAATTTAACCAAGTAGACATTATATACGCTTTTATCATACCATTTTATAGTGCCAGTAACTGATTTAAGCGTATTCAATATTATGTAACTCAAAATCGTTTACAAATGTACAGCAAATACATTTATTGTTCCTAAAGTGGCGATTTTCACAAAAACATCTACATTTTACTAAAAATAAATCGAAAAACAGAATGTATCAGAAACAGCAGTTTAGCAGAAACATTCCAGATATACTGTAAACAGTTAGTACAAAAAACCAAAACAAAAAATATCCCACAGATTTTAGAAGCGTGGCTATCGATTGATAATTATCTGAAATTTGATTTTTAAACATCACCCATACACAGATTTTTAAAATTTCTTTATACCGTCAACCGGGCTACTTTGGGCCACTTTTTTCTGGTTCCACTCACATTTTCATTATTAAAAAATATTATATGTGATTTTTTAACGTCAAAATGGAGCTGTAAACAATTAACGGGAAACAATGAAGCAAACTGTATGGTTGTAAAGAGGAAATTTATTATTATTTTTATTTTTTAAATATTTTTAAAGTTTTGGAACAAAGTAGCCCATGCTGGGGGCTTCTTCCGTCAATTCACTTAATTTCGTGTAAAATAAATACATTTCATATGTAAATAAATACATTTTTATTGAATATCCTTTGCAATAGCATTTGCTAATAAATTAGCACTGCAAATTCGATAAACAGATGGTAAACATATGAAAGAAAGGACGGTGAGGGAAAAAAAAGTGGACGGTATAGGAATAAAGGGACGATAAGGCAAATGAAAAATATAATAATAATTAAAAAAAAAGGGAATGGTAAGGATGCGACGGTAAGGAAAATTACCACATATTTTTATGTAAATCATGTTAAGACTAAGTGATAGCCACAATATCATTGATTTTTAGAAACCGTTATTTACATTGGATTAAATAAAAAATAAATTAATTTACCTCGAAAAGTGCAGGAATAAACCTTGGAGACGGTAAAACTACCAATAAAGCCACGATGCTTGAAATTGATATTTAAATGCTGATTTAAATTCTGCAGTAAATTTCTGGTCCAAATATTTTTGCCACTCTTTCTCTGGCATACTTGTGCGAGAGAAAAAAGTTGAAAAAAATTCTGTGGCTGCATCTGAAGTGACTTTCTGTATAAGTTTAGCAAGAGGGACGGTAAGGAATCTAAAACCCAGGGACACAGTTCAAAAAATAATAACAACCTTAAAAATGTGTTCAGGTTAATTTTTTGCTACATATTTATATAAAACAATAGCCCCAGTTTCGGAAAAAAATTACATCAAATTACTTTTATTGAAACAATTTTATACAATCTGCTCCAAACTTAAAAATCAGCATCAGAGCCACCGGACGGTATAGGAATTTCGTGCTATATTTGGACCCCTAACATCGTCCAAAAATTATTTATCTCATTAATATTGTTATGCAGTTATGCAATGGGATGTTTTCCAGCACAGAAAAAAACCAGGTATATGTACTAAAATTCAAATTATTATTCAGGGACAGAAAAATATAGAAAAGTCAAAAGATTGTGAGAATGCCCCATATTCTCTATTATTCTTTATAATTATTTTTCATAAAATAAACAATTGAAGAAGTAATCGTTGTGTGAAGTTAAGAGAAAACTTGTTGATTTGTATGTCTTTTGTTAAAGTTGATATGCATGATAACACTGCATGTAATTTAATCAAGTAGACATTAGATACACTTATATTATGCCATTTTATAGTGCCAATAAGTGATTTATTCGTATTGAATATTATGTAACTAAAAATCGTTTACAAATGTACAACAAACAAAGCTATTGTTCCTAAAGCAGCGATTTTCATACAATCATCTGGATTTTATTAAAGATAATTCGAAAAATTGCAGATAGCCGAAATAGCGACTAAGCAGAAACGGTAAATTAATTTATGATAGACTATGCACTATAAGAAGAAAAAAGATTTTTTTTTTTTTTTTAAATAACATGACTATCGAATTATAAATGCTTATCAGAAATTTGGTTTTTGAACATTATCTTTAACATATTTTTAGATTTTTTTCTTTAAAATTACACAATTTTCTATATTATCAGAAAATAATTTTCTATTGTAAATCCATGTTTTTTTTATTTAAATCCATAACCAAATAACCACATTATCATAATAAATAAAAAACATCAAAACAGTTAAAAAGGTCCCCAGCACAAAATCGTAAATACTCCAAGTTATTTTGACATACTCCTCACGAAATCGACATTTAAACTTCTTTTTTTTTCTGGGATATTCGCCTGAAGAATTTAATGTCTCATTACAGAAAGTTGCTCTGAAAGCAGAACAAAGCAATTGAAGAAGTAATTGTTGTCTGAAGTTAAAAAGAAAACTAGATGATTTACATGTCTTTTGTTAATGATGACGTGACTGCTTGTAATTAAATAAAGCTGAATATGTATAGTCTATATTTTTGAAATACGGACAAAGTAGACCATAATAAATTTTCAGTCTTATTGTTTCTAACAATGTAAATAATTACAAAAGAAGAAAAGGAATTTTTTTTTATTTAACTGTAGTCAGCAGAAAAATTATTTAATTTTATTTATTTAATCGAATTTTATTAATTCAAGATAGGAGGACATGATTTTTAAAACGCACCTTATCAAAAATTTTTACAAAATCGTATTTTCTCTATTAATCTATTCTATTGGTGAACCTGCATCGAAAAAAAAACCCCACTACAATCTGAAAAAAAAAAAGATTTATTGTGTACTTCTGGCATTGTAAAATCTTGGTTTACAATGAAACAAACGACGCAGTAGGAGGTTTTTCGCGATTTCCCAAAGTTTGATTTTCTGAATAAGGCGAATTTTGAAACTCGCCTCCCCATATGCATAAAGGATGCATATTTTGTATTTAGATGCGTTTATATATTTTCTTTTGAAATAGACCACATAATGTTATTTAAAAAGAGTTGTGTAGTTGCGAAATCAATGAAAAACAGTCGGCATTTATGATTCACTTTCTTTATAGGTCTATATATTTGAAATACAAATAAAGTAGAACATAATAAATTTTCAATCTTACGGTTTCTAACAATGTAAATAATTACCAAAAGAGAAAAGTATTTTTATTTTTATTTTACTGTAGTCAGCAAAAGAACACTTCGAATTTTACTATATCTAGATAGGAGGACATGAGTTTCAAAACTCACCTTATCCATTTTTTTTTTTTTATTATCGTGTTTTCTCTATTAATCTATTGGTGATCCGGCATCGAAAAAACACTACAGTCCGCAAAAAAATTAGATTTATCGTGTATTTATGGCATTTTAAAATCTTGTTTCACTATGAAACCAATGGACGCAGTCAGAGGTTTTTCGCTATTCCCCAAAATTTGATGTTCTGAATAAGGCGAGTTTTGAAACTTACTTCCTCTTGTACATAAAGGATGCATATTGGATATTTAAATGTGTTTATATATTTTCTTTTGAAATAGACCACATAATGTTGTTTAAAGAGAGTGGTGTAGTTGCGAAATCAATGAAAAAATATCGGCATTTATGATTCAATTTCTATATCTACCCTATATATATAAAATCCTAATGAAACGAATTTATGAAACAGAAGTATGAAACGGAATTATGAACACTGCAAATAAGGACGTCTTAAATTCAGACACATATGTGACTGAAAAAGTAATTCAAACACTTAAGTGTCTGAATATGGAATTTCAGACATCATAGGTGTCTGAAATTTAGACGCTTAAGTGTCTTACTATATGATCATGGTATAAAAACTGTAATCTGAAATGTCTGAAATTCAAACACATAAGTGTCTGAAACTGGAGTGTTCAATTTTCAGACATTGTAAAGTGTCTTAATTTTTAAGACACATGTATGCGTCTGAATTTAAGACATTTCAAACGTCTGAATCGCATCCATTTTTGACCAATCTGGAAGTTCGGTAATAGGCTGTTAATTTTTCCCCTTTTTTTGTAAGCTTTATACAGTGTAAAAAAATATCCGTTAAAATATGGAAATTATACTGCCAATTTACGTATTTTAATGCAAATTTTCTTCCTTAAATTCCAGAAAATTTTCCATTTTTTGCATATTTCTGTATTTAAAATTTTCCATTTAAAAGGTAATATATACTCTTTCAAAGACAAATCCACATATTTCGCAATCAGCATTTTCTAAACCCATGTATATTAGACATGATTTATTTATTTATATTCAAACCAGTGCATTGCGCACCCACGGGGTGGGGTGGGGGGAGCTAAGAAAGCTGAATCACCTCCCAGACTACACTAGATATTATTATTTTTTTAATTATGGAAGATTATTATTATTATTTTTAATAGGTTTAAAAAATCGGAATTTTTGAAAAGATATTAATTTTGTCACACAATTTTTTTCTCTTTTATAAATTTTATAATGAAATTCGAAATTATAGCATGTTTGAAATTTACTTAATTATAAATTTAAGACCCAGTGTAACCTCTTGTTCACTTTAACCTTCATAATATTTTGCTAATTTGATAATAAAACTTTAAATTGTTTGATTGCAAACACACTTTAAAATTATCCAAATACAGAAACACACCAAAAAAATCGCAAAACTAGGATATATTTTAGTACAGTATTTTATTATTTAACATCTTAAAAGCATTCAGAATTACACCCACTAAAACTTTCCAGAGCTTCCTCTGGCTTCTCTGGCTGGTTACGATTATCAGTGTTGAATTCAGGAGGTGGCCCGGGGGAGAGAAATTTCCCCCAGGAGCAAAGAGATGTCCCTCCGGAAAATTTGAGGTTTTGTGTTTTCAATGGTAAAAAAAAGCAATCCCCCCCGGAACTATATAATGTCCCTCCCCCCTACAGGAGCCTCAGAAATCCCTCCCGGAGAAATGTGTCTGATTCAACACTGACGACTTTGCTCGTCAGCAGAAAAATAAAAGTCAGGACCTAACCTGGTATGTCCCATCAAATCAAATGAAAGAAAGACCGGGCCAGATCTGAGCACATATACTCCTCTAAAATACGCCCCTCCAAATCGCAATCCTGGATAGAAAATGTCAAGTTTAATTACGAAAATTTCCCAAGAGAAAAATGATTTAAATACACCAAAAGCATTAGCGCCATCTAGTTTGAGTAGAACGTATTATTATTAGTCGAACATATTATTATTAGAACGTGTTATTGAGAAGTCGAACGTATTAATTTTTTTTTTTTTTGGATTTATGGAATATTTTTGAAAATTCTTACTATGTAACTTTTTAGCTAATGATTCAGTATCGATCTACTCCAGGTATGATTTCACCGTGCAGGATTTCACCGTGGGAAAATTAGTTTCATCAAAAAATTTTACTCTGTATTTTGATCGGGGGAAAAAAGGAAGAAAACAAATTTGTGCTTAAACTAATGATTTTTATTATTTTTGCTGAAAAATTATACATAATATATTTATAACTGAGAAATTTTGGTCAGAATATTTAGCATATAGGAGGAAGTAATGAGTCCAATTTCAAAAATTTTGCCATATATTCACCTGATCAAACGAAAAAAAAAAGAAGAAGTAATCAAAGAAAACAGAACACTATATTCCTTCACACACTTTCATATACACATACCTTCGCATTAAAATTAAACACAGGCTTTTGGCAATAAGAAATGCATTTATTTTTGAATGAAAAATTAATTTTATTTTTAAAGGTTGTCCTCCCCCCCGCCCCCCCCCACACAGACACACAACTGAAACGGGACAAGCCCGAATTATATATATATATATATAATATATACATACATACGCACTATTAAAACATTTTAAATATTTTAATATTTCAAAAATAACGTGTCTTCTGTATAAACAATAATATTTGTGTTCTGAGGAAGTTAAAAAAAAATTCTACTGGTTCTATATCGCATGAAATTAAAAAGCAAAATATTCAAAATTCTAGAGAGAAGATATGTGAAATCTTTCAGAATTATAAGCAGATTGACAAAATATTTACCACTTTACTAGCAAGACGTAAACCGACATAGTGAAAAATGTCCAAGCCGGGAATCGAACCCGGGTCCCTGGAATAGCTCTCCAGTGCTCTACCACTAAGCCACGAGGACGATGCCCAGCTTGGCATCTCTCACACATATAAGTCGGTAAGGCTGCAACCGCAGCTACTAGATGGAAAGGTCTTTATCAGCACACAATCTTGCGGCGAAACATGATACGCAAATAAACCCAGCATCGGTGAATATACAATTTAAATTAATTTTTCAACTACTTTTTTCAGCAGTAAAATTACGCTTGAAATTATTGAATATTAAGGCAGTGAATTATCACTTTGCTAACAAGACGTAAACCGACATAGTGAAAAATGTCCAAGCCGGGAATCGAACCCGGGCCCCTGGAATAGCACTCCAGTGCTCTACCACTAAGCCACGAGGACGATGCCCAGCTTGGCATCTCTCACACATATAAGTCGGTAAGGCTGCAACCGCAGTTACTAGATGGAAAGGTCTTCATGAGCACACAATCTTGCGGCGAAACATGAGACGCAAATAAACCCAGCATCGGTGAATATACAATTTTAATTAATTTTTCAACTACTTTTTTCAGCAGTGAAATTACGCTTGAAATTATTGAATATTAAGGCAGTGAATTATCACTTTGCTAACAAGACGTAAACCGACATTAAATTAATTACATAAACACCAAAATTAATTAAAATTGTATATTCACCGATGCTGGGTTTATTTGCGTCTCATGTTTTGCCGCAAGATTGTGTGCTCATGAAGACCTTTCCGTCTAGTAGCTGCGGTTGCAGCCTTACCGACTTATATGTGTGAGAGATGCTAAGCTGGGCATCGTCCTCGTGGCTTAGTGGTATAGCACTGGAGCGCTATTCCAGGGGCCCGGGTTCGATTCCCGGCTTGGACATTTTTCACTATGTCGGTATATGTCTTGTTAGCAAAGTGATAATTCACTGCCTTAATATTCAATAATTTCAAGCGTAATTTCACTGCTGAAAAAGTAGTTGAAAAATTAATTAAAATTGTATATTCACCGATGCTGGGTTTATTTGCGTCTCATGTTTCGCCGCAAGATTGTGTGCTCATGAAGACCTTTCCATCTAGTAGCTGCGGTTGCAGCCGTACCGACTTATATGTGTGAGAGATGCCAAGCTGGGCATCATCCTCGTGGCTTAGTGGTAGAGCACTGGAGCGCTATCCAGGGGCCCGGGTTCGATTCCCGGCTTGGACATTTTTCACTATGTCGGTTTAGGTCTTGTTAGCAAAGTGATAATTCCCTGCCTTAATACTCCAAATATTTACCGTTTCCTTAAAATAAATTGTGAGTCATAAATAACTAACAATATTTGAACTTCTTAGTTGTGAAGGCGTGGCCGAGAGGGATTATCGCCTAGTCTACAGACCATAAGGTCGCGGGTTCGTATCCTGCGACGGGTAAGTATAATATTGCTGATGTTGTAAAATGAATTAGATGAGTAAATCGTGTAAAATCTCTGAGACCTTCTACTGAAATGTGGGTGAAATGTCCCTTCCTTGAAAGCATAATTTTTATTTTTTAAATATAGAAATTTCCAAAAAATAATTAAATATTTCTGGAAATTGAAGAAAATTTCCACTAAAATACATAAATTGTACTGGCGTTTTGATTGGCGGTACAGTTTTTATATTTTAAAGGATTTTTTTTTTCCGTGTATTAAGGCTTACCGAAAAAAAGGTGGAAAAATGCTTTTGCAGAGAAATTAAAGGTGGTCAAACATGGATGTAATTCAGACGTTTGAAGTGTCTTAAATTTAGACACATACAAGCGTCTTAAAAATTTAGACACTTTAAAATGTCTGAAAATTGAACACTCCGTTTCAGACACTTATGTGTCTGAATTTCAGACATTTCAGTTTACAGTGAATCGACTGATTAAACAACTGATTATGTTTCGCGGCGATTTCTCCTAAAATATGCAATACTTTGCGATGAAATTAACACCAAAAATCAATATTGATCCGCAGATTTCAAAACTTGTATTAGAATTTTTATATTCTAATTAGTTTTCGAAATATTATTTTTTTTTTCTAATTTTATATACATTTTTCTAATGATGGCAACTCAAATTTTAATCAAACAAATGTATTTTTTTTTTATATTTCAGAAAAGGTTGACATGGTAACCCGGCTATTGTTGTTTATTTGATAATAAATGTTTATTTACTTTTATTTCTTTTTTACAAATTATATAAATTATTTTGTTCTATGATTATTATTATTATTTTTACACTTCCTTTAGAAAATAATAGAAAATAATTAAGAAATCCAGTACTACTTAGTTATTCCGTCGACCAATTTGCCAAATTATATAAATCGCCAAAACACTCGCCAAATTATACAAATTGACATAATTTTTATTTTAAGTAACGAAAGAACAAATAAATTAGTATAACATTAATAAATATACGAATAAAACGTCGAAATAAAAATTACTTGATGACGTAAAGACGTGTAACTTGCTTAAAGTCAAGTGAATGTGACATTTACGATCAACCATTATTGGCATTTAATCTTATAGTTTGGCGATAGATTTTTGGTCGTAGGGATATCTAAGGAATACCAAAAATGCATATGTAACTGGTATTTGAAAACGAGATTTTCGCCAAATTTTCGTAAAAAAATAAAAATCACGCCAAACCTGCGCGTATCTGGCCAAATATTACCACTCGAAAAAAAAATGCTAACTGTCGAGTTGAAAAAAAGCTATTGGCGAGATTTGCATCCTGCTAGCGTAACAGTACCTGGAATTCTTTGCGACAATGGCAACTTTTATGTAGTTTTATTCGAAAAAAATTTTGATTTTTTAATCAAAATGGAAAACTTACGGTCCCATATTGGCGCGATTTTTTCTGACGCCGATGTCATATACGGAGCGGGCACATAACTGACGCCAAACTATCGTTATTTTGCTTGATATGGTAAGCCGATTGTTGCTATTTATGCTGTTGCTGCGTTCTCCAAATTGGCGTCGTTAAAAAATCACGCCAATATGGGACGTATATTACATCTTTGCCAAACTTTCATATGATCGGCGAAGGGATCAGATCGTATTTGTTTATGGCAGTTGACGACTTGAACTATTATAATATAGATGAAATGATGGCGATAGAACAATATTTGACGACTTATCACCTGTGCCTGGCTAACATTAAAGTACCAAAATGGCACCTGGAGTATAAAAAGCGAAGTGGACTGCCTGGAACTGTTGATGATATTCACATGACTTAGGCTATTGTTATAGAGATTGTTTTAAAATACCGGGAGACAAAGACTCTGTATACTTAATTCATTTTATTTTAGCTTCTTTTCAAATGTTTAACTGATCCTCTTTAATCTAAAACGAAAACAACCGTTGGATGTCTTAACAGCAACTGATTCGCCCTTAAATTTTTGCAATCAAAGGGAATTGAATGGAAACCCGTTTAGAGGGAGATTTGCGCAACTTTTTTCAGTATAATTCAATCTTCTCTAATACTTTTAAAACCCATCAGATTAGCTTGTTTTTCGATTCTGCGGTGTCTGAACGGGGGTTGGCGAGCGTAGCTTGCAGGGGGCAGAGCCCCTAGTAGGTCTATATTTTTGAAATACGAATAAAGTAGAACATAATAGATTTTCAATCCTATGGTTTCTAACAATGTAAATAATTACGAAAGGAGATAAAGAATATATATATATATATTTTTTTTTTACTGTAGTCAGTAAAAGAACACATCGAGTTTTATTATTTCTAGATAGGGGGACATGAGTCTCAAAACTCACCTTATCCAAAAAAAAAAAATTAAAAAGAGTTTTCTCTATCAATCTATTCTATTCGTGAGCCTGCATCGAAAAAAACACTGATATCTGGGAAAAAAAATTAGATTTATCGCGTATTTCTGGCATTGTAAAATCTTGGTTTATAATGAAACCAATAAGCGCAGTCAGAGGTTTTTCGGGATTTCCCAAAATTCTATTTTCTGAATAAGGCGCGTTTTGAAACTCACGTCCTCATATCGATAAAGGATGCATAATGGATATTTAGATGCGTTTATATATTTTCTTTTGTAATAGACCACATAATATTGTTTTAAAGAGCGGTGTAGTTGCGAAATCAATGAAAAACAGTCGGCATTTATGACTCATTTTCTATATAGGTCTATATTAGTTGACATACAGATAAAGTAGAACATAATAAATTTTCAATCTTGCGGTTTATAACAATGTAAATAATTTCAAAAGGAGAAAAAGAATTTTTTTATTTAACTGTAGCCAGTAGAAGAATTATTTAATTTTATGAAACTCACCTTATCCCACATTTTTTTTTTTCAAATCGTGTTTTCTCTATTAATCTATTCTATTGGTGACCTTGCATCGAATAAAAAAAAAAAAAAAAACGATTTATCGTGTATATCTAGCATTGTAAAATCTTTGTTTACAATGAAACCAATGGACGCAGTCAGAGGTTTTTCGCGATTTCCCAAAATTTGATTTTCTGAATAAGGCTAGTTTTGAAACTCGCGTCCTCATTTACATAAAATGATGGATATTGGATATTTAGATGCGTTTACATATTTTCTTTTGAAATAGACCACATAATGTTGTTTAAAAAGGTGGTGTAGTCGCGAAATCAATGAAATACAGTCGGTATTTATGATTCATTTTCTATATAGGTCTATATTCGTTGACATACAGATAAATTAGAACATAATAAATTTTAAATCTTACGATTTCTAACAATGGAAAAAATTACAAAGGGAGAAAAGAAAAATTTTAATTTAGCTATAGTCAATTCAAGGACAGTGCTGTTTTATATTATTTCCATATATACGTAAAGGATCCGTATTCGATATCTTAGATATTTCCTTTTGATGTGCATCACATAATGTGATTTAAAAAGAGTAGCACAGTTATGAAATCAAAGAAAAGCAGTCAATATATATGATGCATTTTCTGGAAAATCAAGGTTCCATCAAAGTAAATTAAGGAAAATCAGTAGGTATTTTTTTTTTTCAAATACGGATCAAGTAGAATGTAATATTTTTTAAATATTACGGTTTCTAACAATGTAAATAATTACAAAGGGAGAAAAGGAAAATTTGAATTTAGCTGTAGTCAATTCAAGGACAGTGCTGTTTTTATTATTTCTGTATATACGTAAAGGATCCGTTTTCGATATCTTAGATATTTCCTTTTGATATGCATCACATAATGTGATTTAAAAAGAATAGCACAGTTGCGAAATCAATGAAAAGCAGTCAATATATATGATGCATTTTTTCGAAAATCAAGGTACCATCAGAGTAAATCAAGGAAAATCAGTAAGTATTTTTTTTTTCAAATACGGATCAAGTAGAATGTAATATTTTTTAAATATTACGGTTTCAAACAATGTAAATAATAAACTTTTAGTTTAACTATAGTCATTTCAAAAAGCTGCTGTATTTATTATTTCTAGACATACATAAATGATGCTTTTTTATTATTTCTAGATATGCATAAAAGATGGGAATTAGATAGTTTAGATATTTCCTTTTGATATACGCCGCATAATGTTACTAGAGTGGTGAGTAAAGAGTGGTACAATTACGAAATGAATGAAGGGCACTCAGTATTTATGATTAATTTTTTCGAAAATCAAGGTGTTTATAGGTATATATTTTTTTTTCTAATACGGATAAAGTAGAGCATAGTAAATTTTAAATCTTACGGCTTCTAACAATATAGATAATTAAAAAAGAAGAAAAAGAATTTTTAGTTTAAATGTATTATTTAGTCAAAAACACAGCTGTTTTTATTATTTCTAGATTTACGTAAAGGATGCATATTAGATAGTTTAGATATTTCCTTTTGATATACACCACATAATGTTTTTTAAAAAGAGTGTTTAAGTTGAAAAAACAATGAAAAACAGTCGGTATTAATGATTCATTTTCTAGGAAATCAATCTGACTCTATATAAGCCGAGTCAATATTCTTTGAAATACGGATAAAGTCGACCATAATAAATGCTAAATCTTGTGGTTTCTAACAGTGTAAATAATTACAAAGGGAGAAAAAGAAATTTTTAATTTCACTGCAGTCAGTTCAAGAACACAGCTGTTTTTATGATTTCTAGATATACGTAAAGAATCCATATTGGATAGTTTAGATATTTCCTTTTGATATACATCACATAATGTTTTTAAAAAAGAGTGGTTAAGTTGAAAATTCAATAAAAAACAGTCGGTATTAATGATTCATTTTCTAGGCAACCAGTATTAGATTGACTCTGTATAAGCCTAGTCTATATTCTTTGAAATACCGATAAAGTGGAACTTAATAAATATTAAATCTTACAGTTTCTAACAATGTAAATAATTACAAAGGGATAAAAAGAAATTTTTAATTAAACTGTAGTCAATTCAAGGACACAGCTGTTTTTACTATTTCTAGATATACGTAAAAAGATCCGTATTAGAGAGTTTAGATATTTCCTTTAGATATACAACACATAACGTTGTTTAAAAATAGTGGTACAGTTTCGAAATCAATGAAAAATAGTCGGTATTTATGATTAATTTTCTCAGAAATCAAGCTATGTATATGTCTATTTTTTTAAATACGGAAAAAGTAGATCATAATAAATTTCAAATCTTAAGGTGGTAACAATGTAAATAATGACAAAGGGATAAAAAGAAAATTTTAATTAAACTATAGCCAATTCAATAACACCGCTATTTTCATTATTTCTAGATATATTTACATAAAGAATGCACATTAGATAGTTTAGATATTTTCTTTGGCCATTTCTAAGAAATCACTCAAAACGTTGTTTAAAAAGAGTGTTACAGTTGCGAAATCAATGAAAAACAATTTGTATTTATCATTCACTTTCTCGGAAATCAAGCTATGTATATGTCTACATTTTTTGAAAAACGGATAAAGTAGAACATTAAAAATTTTAAATTTTATGATGGTAACAATGTAAATAATTGCAAAGGGAGAAAAGATATTTTTAATTTAACTGTAGTTAATTCTAGAACACTGCTGATTTTCTTATTTCTAGATATACATAAAGAATGCGTATTAGATCGTTAGATATTTTCTTTTAATATGCACAACATAACGTTGTAAGAGTTGTGCAATTGGAAATTCAATGAGAAACAGTCCACATTCATTCTTCCTTTTCTAGGCAATTAATGACTGCATTTCAACATATTTTTCATATTTTTATATGTTTTTGAAATGGTAAGTAGATGCATATTGATGGTTTTCTTTTCCTGAGACATTATTTACTGATTTTTAACTTTAATCTAAAAAAAAAAAAAAAAAAAAATATTTGCGCAATTGAGTAACTACTGCCTTATTAGTTATAGGCAAAACAACTAAAGAAAAACATTGAAATAGCTCCAGTATTTCAAACGAAAATGAGAAGAGAATAAAAATAAAAGCACAAATAGTCCTTTAAAAAACGTTTTTCTATAAGAATTCAATGTTTATGAGAAAAATCAAGCCTAATTCCGTGGTTGCAATTCATGTAGTTACAAACAATTTTCGTCATGTGCATAAGTATATAACTTGCCTCCCCCCCCCCCCCCCCCAATTTATTGAAAATTCCCTGATTTTATTTTAAGATTAATAAAATACGCAGATTAGTAAATTTATTAAAGAAGTTATAATTTTTGCTCTGCTTCTTTTTAAAGATATTGCACCAGAAAAAGAAGAATAAAACATTTTAACTATTAAAGATTTCCAGATGGATTTTTTTTCGACCTATAAATTTTGACGTGATTTAATTAATATTAACTATCAAATGGTAAAAGAGTATTTTTAAAAATATATATATTACACACTTTTTATTTTATTCATATTTTCTGTTTTTTAGTGTTCGTTGTTGCAGTTTCATACTTGCAGTTTTCAGAATATTTGGCGGTTTATTACCTGCGGCCAGCTGTTGACAAAAGGCCTTAAAATAAATATATTAATGTATAATTCAGTTCTACAATTATTAAAATTCTATATTGTTTTCGAAAACAGGGTTGTGTGCATATCTTTTTTAATTCTAGAATATCAAAAAGTGGATGATAAATTGACCATTTTGACTATAAAAATCTTTTTATGTGAAAATAAAGTTGAATTAAAGAATAAAAACGTATAAAAAATTAAGATTAGAGACTTCAATTGCTCCAAAGCATCTAGCACTGCTTTCTTGACAAATATATATATATATATATATGTTCTGTATTCATCATGAAACTATTTTTTTGATTATATTGGTTGTTTGAGTACAGGGGAAAAATTATATATATATATTGTCTATCATTTAAGTTTAGTGCACTTGTGAAAACTCGCTTACATTCCACCATATCTTAATGTTTAAATTTACATCTGAAGAACATGAGAGAACAAGTAAAAGGTGTTTTTAGGATTCCGTACTTAAAAAGTTAAAACGGAACAGATCACTCCAGTGTCTGTTTGTCCGTCTGTCACAACCATTTTATTCGTAAATTATGGAACGTTGGAAGTTCAAATTAGGCGAAGTAATACAGACTATTGACCCACATATTTACAAAATATTAAACATTCACAAATATATTTAGGAAAAATGTAGAGGGGTTAATTAAGTTGCTTGAAAAAAAAATATTTTCTTTGTATATCGTGTGGGGTACCGTGTGAAAGCTTTTGTAACGTTGAACTCAAAAATACATTTCTTTTAATTTTGGATATTATATTTTCAGAGATATCGTCAAAAATGTAGTGCAAAAATATGTTCCCCCCATCTATTTTCGAATCTACTGAAAGTAAAAGTATAAAAGAAAAAAAAAATAGAGGTAGTAGACGTTAATTTAAACCTTGCAGAAAATTATAGCGTTTACAATAGGTCACATAGTTTTTGAGAAATGCTCATTTATCCGTTACACACAAATTTCGATTTGCGCTCATTCAGCAAAGGTGCTGAGGAGCGCTGGAGGTGCCTATCGTAGCAGAAGTATAAAAGCATTATTGATAATGATTTAAAAATAAAATCGCCGGTAATTAGCCGAGATATTAACCATTAAAGACACGAACGATTTGGACATACATAATGGTAGGTGCGACGTAATCTACGTACCATCTCCTTTTAAAGACTAGATAACAACTTTTAATGATATATTTGTGTAATGCAATGTCCAGTAGCAGTATAAAAGCAATAAACGTCAAATTGTTAAAAACAGACTACTTTTATTACAATTAATCGCATAAATACTATAGTATTCGCGACTAGTTTGCATTGAGTGGATCTCTAAGTACGCCTCCCGTGTCTTTTAAAGTTAATTAAAAACCTATCTAGAAAAACGCAACTCGGACCAAGGCGGCGTTCCACATTTGCGACCTGCTTTTGAAGCGCCCTTAGCAGAATGCCAATTTTAATCTTTAAACAAGGGTTTTGTTTTAGTTACACTGTAAAAAGAAAAGATTATTACTACGCTGAATTTAGTTTTATGAAATGCCAAATCAAGTTTAGATATTCGCTACTTTTATTGTCAGTACCGAATTAAGTTCATCATAAACAGATTAAGATAAGATAAAAAAAAAAAACAGTTATACAAAATAGCAATATTTGATATTATTTCATATATCTTTGAACTTTTATAGTATAACCATTCATACTTTTCTAGTATATACAGCTATACCCAACCCTACGTTTTATAGTGTTTTACAAAGTCTTATTTTTCTTTTAGCAACGATTTTTTTAATAATACAGTTACTAATTCATATATTTATTGTACGGAACCCTCTGAGCGCGAGTAATAATCGCACTTGACCGTTTATTTTTTAGACGTTTGGTTTTTAAATTGACAACACTGTTACTAGTCGTCACAATCAATTTGACAGCTGACAGATGATTTGGGCTTAGTGTGTTTTGCCATTTCTCCACGAATAGACTTAATCCAGAACAACGCTTGCAATTTGTGCAGAACACCATCAGTTTATTCCGGGAGACATTCGGTGAGCGAACAATTTCGCGCAATGGACCTGTGAACTGGCCCCCGCTGTCATGTGATCTCACCCCAATGGATTACTTTCTGTAGGGATATGTGAAATCGTTGGTCTACACCAGAGTTGGCGAACCTATGGCACACGTGCCGTAACTGGCACGCGGGAGGATATTTTTGGCACGCCTTTTATTGAATTTCTAAATCAAAATTCAGTCACATTCCCAAAATTCTGCACCTCTTTATTCTTTTTTTATTAATACACGAGCTTCATTGAAAATAGTTTTTGTTTTCCATAATAGGTACTTGCGTACTTGTTATATCACTGAACTTCCCGCTTAGAAATATTTTACCCTTCCCAACTCTCCATCTCCTCGATTTTGTTATGATGGCTCATATGATTTGCGTAGAAAGATAGAAATCTAGCAAATCAAATTGTTCTTTGAGGTAATATTTCTGCATAATTTACCGCGTTTTGACCTGCACATGAGGCTTTATTTAACTTTTGCTATAATTTGATAATTGCTCTTTAATTTGTTAAAAGCAAAAGTATTAATAAAACTAAAAAAGCATAATTTTTTTCATAAGTTACCAAAAAATAATAATTTGATTGCTAAAACATTTGTAAAACGAAATGAAAACTATAATTATATTTTTCTATAATTATTTCTATAATGCGTTTGTTGGTGTTACCCACAGATATGTTAGCTATATTTATAATAATCTAATAATGATGTATAATTTTGACACTATTATTTATTATTATTAAAATTAAACTTACTTATAATTCACTATTAAATTAATTCGCTATTTTTTTTTTTTTTTGCGGGAGTGAGAGGTCGGGGGGAGGGGGGGGGGCGTTATTGGCACGCCATGTTCAGTTGCATTTTTTTGGAAAAGTATTGGCACGCGAATGTTAAAGGTTCGCCGACACTGGTCTACACCGATAAACCACAGTCGTTGTAAAACTTGGAAATAATCTTCACCGCGTTATTGCTGATATACAGCCCCAGATAAAGGGATCGAAAATTGGCCATCACGATTGCGCTTCATTCAAGCCAGCCGCAGCGCCCAAATGTCCGAATTCATTTTTAAACACTAGTAATGACATAGAATTATTTATTTAATAATAACATTATCATGGCCATTAACATTATTTTTATGTGTTTTATTTCGTTTTAAATTTGTACACCTCTAAAAAAAAAAAACCCTGAAAGGTTCTAAAACTAAAATATTGCTAAATTAATAACTAGGGATTAGATCTACTTCTCTAGTCATCGGTAGCTGGGGTTTGGATTCTTTTCTTTCTTATAATACCACGGTTTCACGCTGCCAGAAGTTTGTTTGACACGTTTGATGTCTAACATAATTTGTTTAACCTTTTACCATAAACTGATAGGTTAGTTATATTTACTGAAAATAGATTTTCATTATTAATATAACGTTGAACAGCAGCACATTTAAACACATAGCTGAACTATCATTAAAGAAATTCAAAGCAAACACTGCCATCAGAAAGAAAAAAAAAAGAATGTTTCAGGTTTGTAAGTATATAAATATATATTTTCAAATACGATTATTTTACAGTAATTATAAAATTAAATAAAAATTTTATCGAAATACAAATAAAAAGATGCAACAGATTCATTTTCTTTCTTTCCTATTTTTATATTATTTTATTTGAAAAAAGTATTAAAATATGAATTTGAAAATAACTCGTTAGTTTGTAATAATAAAAGAAGACTGAGAATAATTAAAAAGGCCTAAATGTTTAAAAGCACTTTAAACATAAAAGAATAAATGTTTTTCGATTTAAGTGAAAAAAAGTAGAAATTATATTTAAATTTTTCTAATTACAATAAATTTATTATGACTTTAAGTTTTTAAAAAATAATTTTAAAATTCAAAACCTTTTCAAGATTATTTTAACTATTTACATTTATAATGAATTGATTATATGGATAATAATATTGACATGGGTTTGATTCATTTAAACTTAAATTACGAATCCTTTCGGTTTTTCTATATATTCAGGATGATTTTCCAAAAACATAAAGAATGTTACTGATTAATTACTCTTAAAGCATTTCATTTAAATTTTACATTTTAAAACAAACTTCAATTTCATTCAGAGTTTTCTCCTCATTAAGATTGAACAAAACCCGTTTGTTTGTATTATAGCCATTGTTACAAATCGTTCACAGACAAAATGTAAACCTAAATGGAAATATTTTAAAGGCATTGTGTTACGTTCAAGACAGTAACAACTTAACAATAGAAATTTTAATGGCTGTTAATGAATGCAGTGTAATGTAAAATTTCAAAACGAAATATTTAGGATAATAATTATATTTTGCTTTAATTTTGGTGGTCTTTATATTATTACGCAGCACTCAAGAACTATAAATATATAAGCCATTCAATAGATAGTGAATTGCAAAACAGTTAAAAGAG
This sequence comes from Maratus speciosus, assembly GCA_963932465.1. Lineage (NCBI taxonomy): Eukaryota > Metazoa > Arthropoda > Arachnida > Araneae > Salticidae > Maratus > Maratus speciosus. Next base: position 211,857,015 of record OZ010790.1, read on the forward strand.
GATCACTCTTAACAAGTTTTGTATATAATTTGAACATGGAAAAGTATTTAGTGAAATGAATTAAATATATTATGCCCCAAATGAGCACCATTTTAACAAAGGTTAAAGGTATATTGAAAATTATTCTTTACATCCAAAGCATCGAGAAGATTAATATTTTTACAGCATTATCCGAAGGGTTATACCTTTGGGTGGGGCACTCTGAAGCTCTAGTCCTATGCCACAAAAAATAAATAAATAAATAAAATAAGAGAAACAAACATAAGGTTACTGATAAGTGTATTTTGAACGAAATTACTCACTGACAGCTACATTGATAAAGTCACACTGAAATGATGCATTGATTCAACTCACTTAGGAAAAGAATTTGTTATAAAGAAATGATTAATGCATTTCGGAGGTCTTAGGCACAGAATTTTTTGAGGCTCCCTAGTCATTTATAACGATATAAATAGGAGCGATGCTCAGCACCTTTCGCATAACACCCCCCCTTCCCGCTCTCCGTGCAACTCCTCTCCTTGTGCTCTACAGGAAAAGTATTCATAAAAGCATGAAAGTTTGAAATTTTTCTGGGTTTTTTTTTTTCTTTTTTTTTAAATACAAGTCCAAGATTTAAAATGAATCAAACTTAAAATTTCCATTCTAAATAAAGTATGCATTTTAAATTTACCTGTAAAAAAAAAAAAAAAAAAAAAAAAAAAAAAAAAAAAACATACATTACTGAACGTATTTTTCTAAGATTCATTAAATATTTCTTAATTTTCATGTATAAACCAGTGTATTTCAAACTAAAATAAGGAAATATAAAAAAAAAAAACTTTAAATTTCATCAATAGACATTTCTATTTTTTATCATGCAGTATTATTGAAAACTTGATAACATTATGATAGAGGTTTTACGTATCGCATTTTGTTGTGATTTTAAGGGAATGACTAGAAGAACAACTTTATTTGAAATATTTATAAAATATTTTTGTGTATGTATTATATGGAAAAATGTAACTTTTGTAAATTAAGATTCGCTAATTTCTTCGGGCCCTAAAAACTGGGAGGAGCTTACCGTTTGCACTATGTGCCTAGTGCCCTAATAGTTTTTTCTTACTTTTTTTCTTATTGCAAGGGTAAAAATGAGAAAATTAAATTTTCTAAATATAATATTTGAACTACAAATCTTATTTCCATGTTTAATGTGATAAAAAAAATAATACAAATGAGTCATAATGATCGAAAACTAGAGGAACTAGGAGATCGAAACTAGAAGATCGAATGATTAGAAGAACAACTTTATTTGAAATATTTATTAAAAAAAAAAAAATGGGTATTATGCTTTGTATATGTATATGGGAAAATGTAAGTTTTGTGAATTAAGATTCGCGAATTTCTTCGGAGTCCTAAAAAACTGGGAGGCTCTTATATTTGCACTATGAGCCTAGTGCCCTAATCTTTTTTTTTTTTTTTTTCTTTTCTTATTCCAAGAGTAAAAATGAGAAAATTAAATTTTGTAAATATCATATTTGAACTACAAATCTTATTTTCAGGTTTATTGTGATCAAAGAAATAATATAAATGAGTCATAATGATCGAAACTAGAAGAACTAGAAGATCGAAACTAGAAGATCGAATGACTAGAAGAACAGCTTCATTTGAAATATTTATAAAACATTTTTGGGTATTATGTTTTATATATAAAAAAATAATAGAAATGAGTCATAATGATCGAAAACTAGAAGAACTAGAAGATCGTAACAAGAAGATCGAATGACCAGAAGAACAACTTTATTTCAAATATTTATAAAACATTTTTGTGTATTATGTTTTGTATATGTATACGGAAAAATGTAAGTTTTGTGAATTGAGATTCGCGAATTTCTTCGAGACCCTAAAAAACTGGAAGGCTACATTTTGCAGTCTGTGCCCAGTGCCCTAATAGTTTTTTTTTCTTTTCTTATCGCAAGGATAAAAATGAGAAAATTAAATTTTGTAAATATAATATTTGAATTACAAATCTTATTTTCAGGTTAATGTGATCAAAGAAATAATAGAAATGAGTTATAATGATCGAAAAATATTAAATAATCTAAAAAAGAAAAGCAATTTAACAAATTACAACGACCATTTGGAAAATGATTTTTTCAAAGACTTAAATTTAAGACATAAAAAATCGCACGGAGTTGATCATACATTACGTACGCCATGAATTAAAAATTAATAGCGTTATTACACGCAAAAATTGCAAGCGACAAAAATCGCCTGCGACTCGTCAGATTTCCTGAAACTTATGTATTATCCACCTGAAACTTGCGTATTATCCAAGCATTTCATTGACTGTTCGGAAAAAGGCTTTTCCATCATCCAAGAAATCTGACGACCCATTTTAAATGAAATTTCATTCTTAAACTTCTAAACATCCGACAATATTACTTTTTACACCGTCGTACAGAGAAAAAAATGTACTTTTAAATGCAATTTGGTTGAAAGCTGTATCACAATTTGTTTCTGAGTTTTTTTTTTTTTTTTTTTTTTTTTTTTGTAGTTTTTATTACTTTTTTGTCATAGTGGCAACAGAAGTATCCATCTCTGTTGAAAGTAAAGGGAAAATACATATTACTGTATAGACCAATCAGAAAACAAATAATTTCAATAATTCAACCAATAAAAGTCTTCAGATATGCTTTTGATTTCTTAACCTGACGAGGACAATAACCATTTTTCCAAATGGTTAATAATCAAATAAAATAACATAATTTTTTTTAACACGATAAAGGTTCTTTGTGCAACTTGATAATGAGTAAAATTTATAAAATTCTTTTTTACAATGATAAAAAAGTTACAACCCTGAAACTAATTGATAGAGAAACTTCGGGTATTACGAAATACTCATTTACATTTTGATTTGAAAGTCAACGTAAAAAGTTTGAGATACATTAAACATTAGTGAAATACAAACTTTAACCATTTCTTAACATAGTTTTAATGCAATTAAAATGCAAGAAAAAATGCTTATCAATATTTAGATTTTAAAGAAGAATTACATTTTTCGGTTAATATGAACCAGTCGGGTAATGTGGAATAGGGTCATAAGCAATATTAATAGGGTAGGTGTGTACACAGTGAGACATGGTACACAGTGAGACAGCAGTTTTTTTTTTACATATATTTATAACTTTTTCTCCTAGCTGACACTCACACATAACCACCTCATCTTATGCAACACGTGGATGTAGTTTCGGCACTTCAGTTACTCGTCCGACAAAATAGTAAGTAATTATTTATTTTACAGCGGTTAAAGTTACATAAACGTTCATTTTAGACTTTATTTATTTCATTATGGCATATATTTACTTAACCAAACCTAGCTACATCTAATGATAGACTATGTCGACAAAACGACACAAGCATTCAAATCTATGAAACTGATGATGAAATAGATATGGCATCCATTTTGTTACAATGTAACGAAAGTACACAGTGAGACACACAGTTGTGGTACACAGTGAGACGTGCCTCATTGTGTATCTACTATGCGGTTCTGACGTTAAAAAAAAATATTTATTAATAAAAGAAGTTTTTTTCTTCTCTCTCTCTATCTCTGTGTGTGGGGGGGCGTGCGATGGTTAGTGAAATGTACTAAACGTAAGATGTTGAAATTTTGCATGAAGGTAGCCCAATGCCTGCCATTGTCCAACCGAGGCTCATATTTTTAATTTTTTTTAAATCTAGAAATATTAATTAGAAGTCATAAACTGCAGAAAATTATTGATAGAATATAAAAATGTATGATTTATGAAAATATATACATTGTCTCACTGTGTACCACTTGTGGTACACAGTGAGACAGTTTTCGATACTCCTTTATGCTGCTTCTGTGCTTTTATAAGTAACTTTTTTTAAACCATTTATGCATTAATGTGTAGCGTATTTGTGTAGCTTAAAGTTGTAGCAAAAATTTTTTTCAAAAGAATAAAAATCGTTGCCATTTATTAAGTAATATTAATTTTCGTCTCACTGTGTACTACCATCCCCTATTGCATTAAAAAGCATGATTTAAAAGAATAACGAAGATTATTTAAAGAGTAAACAGTAGTACACCATCTACAAATCATAGATTATTTGAAAAAGTGTTTTAAATTTTACAAAAATTCCAAATGTAGTTTATAGCTTCTGTATTCCGTATTATCGAAAAACCATCTTCAAATAAATAATCTCCTCACACGTCAACAAGTTAGCATAGAGGTAAACTGACTAACACAGCAATAAATATAACTGTTCAACTTAATACTAAACTTGGTTAGCATTACTGACGAAGAGGTGTTATAATTAATAAGAATTTTATTAAACTTATCTACAAAAGTATGCAACAATTGAAAATAAGATTTGATTTCACAGCGCAACTGCAACGACGTATATCCTGCACCTTTTGTTGTAAAATACAGAATTTCTTTTACAGCGTACCAGACTTATTAGTTACTTTACTGGACTTTATCATTAAAAAGTAAATTACCTATTAAGTAAATTATCTATAGAGTGAAGATCTATAAATATAGGAGTACGGTCATGTGCGATACCTTAATTTATTGAAATAATTAAATAATTAGAGGATGCTCAAATAATATGAACTTGAATTCAATCCCTGGAACACACTTAATTTTACAATGTTCTGTAACTAGCTTTTAGGTAGCTTTCATTACAAAAAGCTACCTATTGCAGCCGTTCGGAGGAAAGCGATTTCAAAAAATTTTGGTATATTTTCATCGATCATGACCTTCAGACCCCGAAACCACCCTCCGTTCAAAATTGATATATATATATATATATATATATATATATATCCATATATATATATATATATATATATATATCTGACCTATGTCACACTGTAACTCTCGTATTTATGAACCGATTTGGATGTAATTCGGTATGTACATAGTACATACCAATGTCTCGACCGAGTTCGTTGGCCAGCTTCATCCGCCATTTTGTTTCAAAATGGCGGCCATTTAAATTTTTTTTAAAAATTTAAAATTTGAAAAGTGGTACCAAAAAATTGAAAATGGAAAAATATTTTTTTCTTATGTATTTGACATTTAAACAAAGATTTCGGAGCAGTTTTTGTTTCGTCTATATCTTAAAAAAATGGCTGAGTTATAGCATTTTGAATTTCTAGCGTGGCTGACATTTTAAAACGTCCTGAATTTCGTCACGCGATAAAAGGCGTATTTATGAACCAATTTGGATGCAACTTAGTTTATACATAGTACATACCAATGTCTCGACCGAGTTCGTTGGCCAGCTTCATCCGCCATCTTGTTTAAAAATGGCGGCCATTTAAATATTTAAGAAAAATTTAAATTTGAAATGTGGTACAAAAAAAATGAAAATTGAAAAAATATTTTTTTCTTATGTGTTTGACCTTGATAAAAAGATTCGGGAACAGTTTTTGTTTCGTCTATATCTTAAAAAGTGGCTGAGTTATAGCATTTTGAATTTCTAGCGTGGATGACATTTTGAAACGTCCGGAATTTTGTCACTTGATAACAGGCGTATTTATGAACCGATTTGGATGTACCTTGGTGTGTACATAGTACATACAAATATCTCGACCGAGTTCGTTGGCCAGCTTCATCCGCCATCTTGTTTCAAAATGGCGGCCATTTAAAAAAATTTAAAATTTAAAATTTAAAATGAGATACCAAAAAATTGAAAAATGAAAAATATTTATTTTTGTATGTGTTTGACCTTAATGCAAAGATTCCGGAACAGTTTTTGTTTCGTCTATATCTGAAAAAATGGCTGAGTTATAGCATTTCGAATTTCTATTGTGGCTGACATTTTAAAACGACCTGATTTTTGTCACGCGATAACAGGCGTATTTATGAACCGATTTGGATGTAACTTGGTCTGTACATAGTACATACAAATGTCTCGACCGAGTTCGTTGGCCAGCTTCATTCGCCTTCTAGTTTCAAAAGGGTTGCCAATAAAAAAATTAAATTTAAAATTTAAAATTTGGTATTAAAAAACTGGAAAATGAAAAAGATTTTTTTATGTGTTTGGCCTTGATACAAAGATTCCGGAGCAGTTTTTGTTTCTGAAAATTTTTTCTTTTGTTTATTTCTTAAAAATGATGGTTGAATTATAGCACTTTGAATTTCTAGCATGGCTAACATTTTGAAACGATCTTTTATTTGTCACGCGATAACACACGTATTCGCCTATTTCGATGTAAGAAGGCATGTGGATAGTATATATCAATATCTCGACCAAGTTCGCTGGTCAGCTTCATCAGCCATCTTGTTTCAAAATGGCGGTCATTAAATTAAAAAAAAAATATATATTTAAAGTGAGGTGCAAAAAAAAAAAAAAAAATTAGAAATTGAAAAAGGTTTCTTTCTTAAGTATTTGACCGTGATATAAGGATTCAGGAGCATTTTTTGTTTATCTTTATCTTAAAAAATGGCTCAGATATAGCAGTTTCAATTTCTAATGTGGGTGACATTTTGAAAAAACTGATTTTTTGCCTGCGACAGCACTTGTATATATAAACCGATTCCGATGTAAGTGAGCATGTGCACAGCAATTACTAAGGTCTCGACCAAGTTCACTGGTTAGCCTTATCCACCATGTTGTCTTAAAATGGCAGGCACTTTAAATAAGTTACTTTAAGTTACTTTAAATAAAAGCAGCTTGGATAAAGCTGACAAATTTCGTGAAATTCTCATTCATAATGATTTAGTATTGATAAAAATTAGTATTGAATCTCCTATATTCGGTTTCCACTAAATTGAGCTTCGTGTGTTTGAATAATATAAGTTGGTTTTTTTTAAAATAATGAATATGAAAGCTACCTCTTCCTCCCGGCACTGGCCGGAAGGACTTTTTCAAATAACAACTCTTAAAAACAGTAATTTATACAATATCTGTAGAACATTCCAATTAGGCCCAATAGAGTCAATTGCTTTATTGTCTTCTTCTGTGGCAATGCTTCATGCGTGTTGAAAAATAAGTGACTGCTACTTTTCTAAAAGTACTGGCCCTCGTGATCGGTGAATTTTGATTTGATATCTCATGCGTTCAAATTATAGACAATAAATTAATAAATACCAGAGAGTTAGTTAATTTGTTAATCACGCACATCATAAGTTAAATAAACTGTGCGATCTAAAAATTAAAATCCTACATATATATATATAAATTTTATACGAATAATGTAATTTTTTTTAAACATCCTAAACTGAAAACTTAATTAAAACATTTCTAGAAAAGAATGCAGCTATTAAACTAAGTATTAGTTATTATAAGTCTAAGGAAGTTTATACTATTCAAATAATCTAACACCTTTTAAATGGTGCTTTTAAAATAAATGTAGCTTCATATTAATAAACATTAGGATCGTTATCTCTTAAAATGTAGTTTCAATCTTCAACTTTGATGCATACACAAAGAAGTTTATTTAAAGACTTAGATAAGACATATTAAATAAAACTTTTAAAACATTTAAAAACTATAAAATTTAAACAGCTAAAAATTTTAAAACCAAAATGTTTCAATTACACTGTAGGCATCTTCAGTGTTACTCTTTCCATTGCAAAGAAACTTAAAATATTTTTGGATTTTAAAAGTCGTATATTCACATATTAAATTTAAAAAAAGTAGCTTCACATTATTATTATTTTTTTTTTATAATTCTGATCGTATTCAAAAAGTTATATTTTCCCATCTAAATTATACCATTTAAGAAACTCTTTTTACATTGTTCAGATTTCTAAAGACCTAATCAACATATAAGAAAAAAAATGATTTTTTAATTGATTTATCCTTTTATCTGTTGCAACAAATTAGCTTAATAATATACCATCAAAATAACGAAGTGCTAACTTTAGCTAAACATAAACAAATCGTTATAAATCTTATCAATTCTCCCTTTCTAGAGCTTCTCGGAAAAAAAACTATTACATCCTAACCAAAATGATTCTGATTGACAACAACATTTTCCTGCCAATATTACACCTTATTTCAGATCTCCTTACGATCTTCTGAAAATTGTTTTAATCGTTTAAATAAGGTTATTTGTCCTGAAACTACAATGGAATTTTATGAGCTATATCATTAACAGTGAGAAATCACTTTAAATCAGCTATCAAAGCTATGGAATTGATAGCACATGTTAATTAATGCATATAGGAAGTAAGAAAATAGATCATGTAAAGAGTACAAAAGAGATTTTCTGAAATTAACTAATTACATTTCATATTAAAATAGCCGTTTATTTCCCAAGATGGGTGAATGATTATCTATGCAATAAAAGACAATAATTGCTCATAAAATTCAAGGAAAATATTCTACCTTTTAAAAGTATATATATATATATATATATATATATATTATTTTTTTTAATAAAATTCTTAGTCTATTAAAAAAAAAGGTATATTTTCTAAATTATAATATTTAAGAAACTCTCCTTACATTATACAGATTTATAAAGACCAATCAACATATAAGAAAACAAATTACTTTTTGTGAGTTATTTTTATAGCTTGATCTTTTGAAACAAATTAGCTTAATAATATACCATCAAATTAACAAAGCACTAATTTTAGTTAGACGTAAACAAATCGTTATAATTCTTATCACTTCTCCCTTTCTAGAGCCTCTCGGAAAAAGCTGTCATCCTAACCAAAATGATACTAATTGACAACATCATTTTGCCGGCAATATTACACCTTATTTCAGAATGATCTCCTGAAAATTGTTTTAATCGTTTAAATAAGCTTATTTGTCCTGAAACTACAATGGTATTTTATGAGCTATATCATTAACAGTGTGAAACCACTTTAACTCAGCTATCAAAGCTATGAAATTGATACCTCATGTTAACTAATGCATATATGAGATAAGAAAATAGTCCACATAAGGAGTTCAAAAGAGATTTTCTGAAATTAACTAATTACATTTCATATTAAAATAGCCATTTATTTCTCAAAATTGTTGAAGGTTTATCTAAACAATTAAAGACAATAATTGCTCATAAAAGTCAAGGAAAATATTGTAGTTTTTAAAACTATATAGAAACAGAAAATTTGTTATCAATCGAATAGAAGTAATAATACCAAATAAGTTTAAATTTACTGCAAATTGTAAGGTTCTGAAGAACAATACAAAAAACTTTACAAAAGACAACACAATAAACTTTTAAATAACTAAGAACAATACAAAAACTTTTCCCAGAAATGCCATTTCATATTAATGAAAAAGATACGAACGCCATAGCGCTATTACATTTTCTAATGTGTTCGACAAAATTTGGACTATTAAGGACCAAATCTTTTAGTTGATCATTTATAGTACGACTTGATAAATAACAATAGAATGATATGCAATATACAGAAACATTCCCTGAGAAACTATCGAACAATTCAAATTTCATGAAAATCAGCCCAGTAGAAGCTGTAAAAAGGTTTATCTTTCATAAAAGGGTTTACTTGAATATAAAGTTATGCAAGTTATAATTGCAAATTCCATAGAAATCCACTCCGCAGAGTCTTTTATAAAGAATAATCTTTCATAATCGGGTTCATCTGATTATCGAATTTCCCCTATAATTACATACAACTTAAAGCGATATATTATATACTAAAACCTTTCTTGAAAAGTTATCTAATCAAGGATGCAAATACCATCAAAATCCATCCGTGAGAACTTAACACTATTTCAACATTAACACTATTTTTTTTCTTTTTAATTTCTTGTGTGAGAAGTATATGCCATAATGAATATAGTATTTAAATGCATTTAATAGTATTTAAAGACAAAACAAAAATTAAAAAAAAATAGTTTGAAGGTCCCTTGTCTCCTTAAGGATATTCTCAGATGAAAAGGGGAAACATTATGACCTTCCCTTATAAACTTTTTGTTTGGAAAAGCATGAAATCGGCTGGAGTTGTTTTTCAGAAACTATGTAATCAAAAGACGATTTTCATTTTTTTTTTCTTTTGTGAATATAAAAGATCTTTCAGAAAATACCGTCAAAGTGGGCGTTTTGAATCGAATTTCCAGACGAAAGGGTAAAAAACAGCCAGGAAGTGGAGAAAACCAGTTGTCACGTGGCACAAAATCGCTTATAACTCAATAAATAATTTATTTATAAAAGAAAAATCTTTTCGATTCCAAATCGCTTCCTTAGTCAGCCCTGTCAATTTTGTTTTGACTTACGTTTAAAAATCAGTTAGTAAATGTGTCAAAAAGCAGTGCACGTGCGAACCGCCTTAATACTTTTAAGGGATACGTAAATTGTCCACATAACCAGACCATAAGAGATTTTCTAATATTAATTAATTATATTTCATATTAAAATATAACGTATATTTTTTCCAAACTGGTGAAGAATTTTCTGTTCGATGAAGAAGAACGATTGCTCAGGAAATCAGAAGGGGTGGGGGGGGGGGGGGGTCGTGATTTTTTAAGTAAATAGTGTATGGTAGGAAAGTATGCTATCAAACTTACATTATTAATAATATGAAAATTGTATTTAAATCTACCCTAATTTAAGAAAAACAATTTGCAATTGAAAACGTCTGTAAGACTATAAAATAAATCCTTCTTCTTTCCACTGCAAGAATCTTTTAAAATTTACCTTAAAATTAAATACCTAGCGGAATGTTATTATTATTATTATTAATTTGCTGTTTTGAGTTATTTGTGCTGGTGAAAAATTTGTAATATTGTGTATTGAACATTTTATTCCCTAAGAAATTGTTCTTACATAATTCAGATTTACTTTAAATATTAAAAATAATTAAAAAATGTATTATTTGTTGTAAATGATTTATCCTTTATTTCCTTGAAACACGCTCGATATGTATCAAAATCTCGATATGTATGTATCAAAAGCATTAAAGCCACGGAATTTAAGAGTATTTTTTAATACACTCTTTCATAAGCAAATTAAAGTTTATCTGGAAATCCACGCCCAATTTGATAACTAAAATTCGCGATTTTTCAAAAAAAAAAAAAAAAAAAAAAAAACTCTTACAATGCATTAATTTTACATGGGCGTCGAATCCTATTATGGAAAGATTCTTAAAAAGCTCGAGCTAGAGTGAATTTATTAATAAAATATATAAGTTAGCCCAGTTTTTTTAAGATATGCCAACAGGAAAGAGAAAAACAGCATTATTCAAACAGCCTTTTTAGGATTTTCAAATTGATTTCGCAACTTATATGTAAAATTTGATAAAGATCAAACTATTATTAGATTAAGCGTATTTTAAAAAATATATATTACACTCTTTAATTTCATTTATAGTTTCTACTTTATTGTGTTTAAAATATGTCGATTTTGTAGATTTATAGGCAATGGCCTTTTTTTGAGAAGCGTGATTTGGGAAATTAAATCAAGTGTTGTTCTAATTCGTATTTAATTATAACCCTAAAGAATATTTGGCGATTTATCACCAATGGCTGGCTAACGGAAAGAGTGACTTAAAATTAAGTTATTAATTTATAATTTAATTCTAAAAAATATTAAAATGGTGTATTAACATCAAAAACAAACCTTTGAAAATATTTTTTTGTAATTTTAGCATGTTACTAAGTTTTTTAAAAATCGATTACAAAAGTTCATATTTACACAAATAAGACAAGTTCAGTTAAATTAAAGATTGTAAAAATATAATGTACTGCTGATTGCGGTTAACAAAAACAAATCGCTACAAATTTTATCAGTGTCTTTTTACAAGAAATTCAAGGATAACTAAAGCTATTAAATTTCAACGAAAACGGCTGTCGTGTCATTGAAAACGACTTTTCCAGCCAATATTATACCTTATTCGAAAACGTTCTCGCCAAACATACTTTTATCACCTAAGTAAACTCTTTTGTCCTCGAACTACACAGTATTTTTACCAGCAATATCATTAACAGGGTAAGATTATTTTAACTCAATTATCGAAGCTATATAAATGATAGCGAATGTTAATGCGTTTATGATATAATTAAATAGTTTGTGTAAGGAGATCAAAAGAGATTTTCTAAAATGAACTAATTTCATTTCATATTAAAATAGGCGCTTATTTTCTAAAGCTGATAACAGTTTATCTGTGTTATCAAAGATGAGTATTAACCACGAATTCGAGGCAACCAAATTCACATTTTTAAAAGTATAAAATAAATCTGTTATTTTGTATGAATAATAATATTATAGGAATCTTAACTATTTAAATGAACCCTAATTTTAAAACTTAATTATGCAAAACTAGAAAAAATCTCTCTCTACCAAAGCAAATATATTTTTTAATTTACCTTAACAGGTGTTTTAAAAAAAGTTAATATTAAATATTTAAGCGCTTATAGTTGAAAAAAATCTTACATCATTAAGTTTATTATGGTCATTAAAAATATCCTAAAAATTTCTTTTCATTTTTGTAAACGATGTATCATTTCTTCTTAAAAACAAGTTCAAGAATTAATATATGAATAAAATAACACACTGCCAGTTATAGTTAAATTTAATCACTGTCTGTTATCGTAAATTCTCGAATAACCAAAGCGATTATTGTATTCGGAAACGTCTGCCATGTATAATGCACCCGTCTTACACATCACAAGGTTCTATGCTAAAATCTTCTTTCGTCTAAATAAGCTAATTTGTCTAAGGACTATACTGAATTTTTACTGGCTATATCATTAATAGGCTAAGAATATTTTAACTGAATTATCGGAGCTATGCAAATGAAAGCATAGCTAATTATTGCTTTTTTGATATAATTAAATACTCTGCTTAAGGTTCTCAAAAGAGCTTTTCTAAAATAAACTAATTACATTTCATATTAAAATGGACACTTATTTTCTAAAAGTAAATCTGATAACTGTTTATCTATGCTATCAAAGAGGTGGGTTATTCACGAAATTAACTAAACCAATCAAACTTTTTTAAAAGTATAAAAGGAATCTGTTATTTCATATGAATAATAATATTAAAATGTTTAAACGAAACCTAATTTGAAAACTTAATTATACAAAACTAGAAAAAAATATTCCTCTACCAAAGCAAGCATATTTTTTTATGTTACCTTAAAAATTTAAAAAAAAACATAATATTAAAATAACAGATTATTGTTGAAGAAAATTATGCATCATTAAGATTTATTGTGATCATTAAACATATCCTAAAACTGTATTTACTTTTTTGTAAATCATTTAACATTTCTTCTTAGAAATAAGTTTGAGAAATAAAATATAAGTAGCTTAAAACACTGCCAGTTTTAGTTAAATTTTATCACAACCTCTTTTGGCGAATTTTCGAATAACTAAAGCGATTATTGTATTCTAGCTGAAATGTCTTTCATTGATAACGACGCCTATCTTACACATTACTCCACAAGGCTCTATGCTAAAAGCTTCTTTAATCATCTAAATAAGCTAATTTGTCCTAGAACTACACTGGATTTTTATTTAGCTATATCCTTAATAGCTAAGACAATTTTAATTGAATTATCGAAACTATGTAATGTTAATTATTGCTTTTAAAAATAAATAGTCTGTGTACGGAGATCAAAAGGGCTTTACTAAAATGGACTAATTATATTTCATATTAAAATAGGCGCTTATTTTCTAAAACTGCTAACAGTTTATCTGTGTTATCAAAGAGGCGGATTAATCATGTAATCGAGGGAATCAAAAATACATTTTTAGAAGTATAAAAGGAATCTCTGTTATTTTATACAAATAATAATATTAAACGATTTAAATGAACTATAATTTGAAAACTTAATTATGCAAAACTTGAAAAAAAAATTCCTCTACCAAAGAAAAGGAATTTATTAATTTACCTTAAAAAAGGTTAAAAAAAAAAAAACGTGTAACATTAAATATTTATCAGCTTATCGTTGAAGAAAATCTTACATCATTAAGTTTATTGAGGTCATTAAAAATATTCAAAAAATGTCTTCTCTTTTTTGTAAATGATTTATCATTTCTTCTTAAAAACAAGTTCGATAATATAATTATGCAGAGGGTTTACTTATTTTATTACAGATATTATATATTTATTATTTACAATATTATTATTATTATTATTATTATATTATATTATTTATTACATATATATATGAGAACATAACACACTGCCAGTTTTAGTTAAATACTATCACTGCCACTTTTCGCAAATTCTCGAATAACTAAAGCGATTATTGTGTTCTAGCGGAAATGTCTTTCATTGACAAAGACGTCCATCGTACACATTACTTCCCAAGGTTCTATGCTACAAGTTTCTTCAATCGTCTAAATAAGCCTTTTATTCTAGAACTACTCTGGATTTTTACTAACATAATTAATAGGTAATACTATTTTAACTGAATTATCGAAGCTGTGTAATGAAAGTGCATGTTAATTATTGCTATTTTGATATAAGCTATAAAATATGATGATATGAGATTGATTTAATATGAGATATAAAGTGAGCTAATTACATTTCATAGTAAAATAGCTATTTGATTTGAATATGATGAAGCATACTATTAGAAAATTTAACCATGCAACACTAAAAAAAAATCTATCTTACCAAAGCATAGAATGTTTTAAATTTACCTTATATAAAAGTGGACAAAACCGTTATTACTAAATATTTTATAACGTATTACTGTTTATTGTAACAAATTTGATAAACAATATATCAATAACGAAACACACTGCCAGTTTTATTTAACAAATACAAACTCTTATAAATTTTATCATTGCCTCTTTTCGCAAATTCTCGAACAATTTAAGCTATTATTGCTTTCTAACGGAAATTACTTTCATTGACAACAAAATATTGATATAAAAGCTTCGTTAATGATCTAAATAAGCTATTTTTTCCTGGAACTACAAATGATTTTTACGATCTATACCATTAATCCCTATTATATTACTCCCCTAAGACCAACTTAACTCAATTATCTAAGATATGTAATTGATAGCTGATTCACTGATATTCAGTTTTTTCTGGAATGGAATTTTAAATAAAACAAAAAGTCGGATACTATATTTATCAAATCTATTGAGATATTTAGATAAATATCTATGATAGATCTGTATATCTATATACATATTTGAGATATTTAAGATAAAAAATCCCCATAAAAAGAATTATTAAAAGTATTATATACGTATTAAAAGCATACAAAAAAGTTTATATTAAATATTTTACAACTTACTATTATTTATTCATTACACAAGTTCAATAAACAATATATCAATACTAGTATCAATACACACTGCTAGTTTTAGTTAACAAATAAAAAATCTTATAAATTGCTTATTACTGTTTATTCCTTATAACCAGTTCGATAAGAAATGTATCAGTAACATAACACACTGCTAGTTTTAGTTAACAAATACAAAATCTTATAAATTGCTTATTACTGTTTATTCCTTATAACCAGTTCGATAAGCAATGTATCAGTAACATAACACACTGCTAGTTTTAGTTAACAAATACAAAATCTTATAAATTGCTTATTACTGTTTATTCCTTATAACCAGTTCGATAAGAAATGTATCAGTAACATAACACACTGCTAGTTTTAGTTAACAAATACAAAATCTTATAAATTGCTTATTACTGTTTATTCCTTATAACCAGTTCGATAAGCAATGTATCAGTAACATAACACACGGCTAGTTTTAGTTAACAAATACAAAATCTTATAAATTTTATCACTGCCTCATTCTGCAAATTCTCAAATAACTAAAGCTATTATTGCTTTCTAACGGAAATGACTTTCAATGACAACGCCGCCAACGTTACACATTATTTCAGAATGTTCTGCTAAAAGCTTCGTTAATCGTCTAAATAAGCTAATTTCCCTTGGAACTACAATTGATTTTTACGATCTTTATCATTAATAGGGTAAGACTAACTTAACTCAATTATCAATGTAATTGATAGCTCATTCGCTGATCTTCAGTTTTTCCTGGAATGGAAAAATAAAAAAAGTCGAATACTATATTTATTAAATCTATTGAGATATTTAGATAAAGGTCTATGATATCTATCTATATATATCAGCTATTTAAGATAAATATCTGCACGAAAAGAGTTATTAAAAGTACTCAAAAAAAGTATTGGCAAACTGTTTTAGAACCTTTACCTTGAAAAGAGCTTTACAATAGTTCTTGACCACCCAGAGAGAAAAAAAAACATTTGAAACCATTTATTGTTATCGTTTATTATTATCATTTATTGTTAATCATTTACTGCAAAAAATCACTTATTGCTGATTGTTTTATTGCTTACAATTCAGAAAAATATAAATAATCCCTTTTTTTTTTTTTTTTTTTTTTTTTTTTTTCTGTTTTAGTATACCGAGATCCTACATTATATAAAATTAAAACAAAAATCGTAGGGCTTAAAAATAAAATAGTAGGACTATAGTTCCATTTTTTTAGCAATATTCAGAAATGCACAAAATACAAACAAGTTGGAAATTGTAGGTCAACGTAGCAAATTAGGTAGTTTCGTACTATAACTAGTTTCATAAATATTCAGATCTTGGTGTAATAAATGTTGTATTATTATGCAAAAATGCATGAATGCAAAATTTATTCCGATTTTATATATTAAATTCAGTAATACGGAAATAATATGACACCATATTAAATAGGACGTAGTCACCATGGCAACCTAGAATTATTACCTATCATAGGATATCATTGAATTAATTACGTATGATAGATAGTATTTAAGAGAATGGAGAAAACATTTATTAATATCTTTTTAAGTTTTGATTCGATTTTCCTAAAATTTGAAATAAATCGACAAAATTCTGCAACAATATTATATATTAAAACCACTCTGTTGGAAAGTTTTTGCGCTGTTATATTAGGGCAGACGGATAGACAGACGGACGGACCAGTCGACGACTATATGTACTACGTATTTATATAATTACGAAAGCACCTAAATATCACAGGACTTAAAAATAAAACAGTAGGACTAAATTTCCATTTCTTAGCAATATACAAAAATGTAAAAAATACGAAAAACAAACGCCACGTGTAAGTACTGACGAATTCACTTTCAAGTACGCAGTTTTTCACATCGTCGCGTGTTATGCGACGACGACCGCACAGGCACAAGGAAGCCGAATGTATGACATGTCAAGACGGGTTATTGCTTTATAAGATAAGAATGTCGCAGCATTTGCACCCTTTGCTACAATTAATATAAAACTATAAAATTTATTTTTTATTGTAGATATTTAAGAGATCTACCTTAAAAAAATGCTTGTTTTAAAATAGCGGTAGGAAAGATAGAAACATTTAGGGTTTTTGAGTATCATGGATTTTTAACAATCCCATGTATGGAGATCAAAAGAATTTTTCTAAAATGAATCAAATACATTTCATAATAAAATATTCGCATATTTCCAAAACTTGTAAAGGATTTTCCCAGCTATGAAGGATATGGTTTGCTCATGAAAACTAAGGAAAAAAATAGATTTTTTAAACTTATTATGTATGAATGCAATGTGTGCAATATGCATTATATAAATAATGTTGATAATAAAATATTTAAATATATCCTAATTTAAAAATTCAATTACGATAAACTAGAAAAATAAATCATTAGTCACTCAAAGAAAAAACTTTTTTAAATTTTCATTAAAAATAAAAGGTTGGAATATTTTTTTGTTGTTGTTGTTGTTTTTGTCCTTTTTGCCTCAAAGGCTCTCAAAGCCTGAGAGCTAATATGTCCATAAGTTTTGTATGTACAGTCGTGGGGGAAAAAAAAGTAAACAACCCCTACTAACTCCCCAACAAATTATCGTAGACGAAAGTTGCTGGTACCGAACGATTGGAAATAAAGTCTACTTTCAAATGACGCATATAAAATTTCCTTAGGGGGCTATCTACATATTAAATCGAATCCAAACTTTGCTTTTTTTCAATGGCAATACCCAATTTTAACGAGATATTTTAAATCCTTGGTTCAAACTATGCCTAGACACCAAATTTCAAATCATTTGAATGATAAGTTTTTGAATTACAAACATTCAAAATTTAGTGCTTCTAATGTTAAATTACATTTACATATTTTTATTTATAACTTCTGAAATTATAATCCAAATGTTTTAATTTTTTGTGTAGCAATAATACTAATATACCCAAACATAAATACGTTGAATTTGCAATTTTTATAATTTTCTGATATGAATTATGAAATTAATATTAAAAAAAAATATGAATTGCAACCTACAATTTTTTTGATGGATTCAGATTTATTAAGTCCCGCTTTATGGAAATCCAAAATTTCACATTTTTCTTTCAAGTAGTTTTCAAATTATGCTTAAAAAACGGCAAAATGATGATTTAAGGGGCCGTCTATGATAGAAGTGACTAAATATTTTGAAATTTCTTATGCTATCCTGTAATCTAACAGGATTAAATGAATGAAATATGACTATGGCCAAACAATGTATGTAATATATTTTTAAATTCATAAATAAAATCACATAAATTGCTTACAGTAATATAATACAATTACGTTCCTACAGTTCGGATAAAAATTGTCTACCCTCAGGAAGAAACTAATGCGGTCTTATCTGTACAATATTTACATTACAAATGATTTTGAAACTGGCAATGTAGATATTTTACTGATAAGACCGCGTTAGTTTCTCCGCAATGCTCTCACTGAGGATGAATTAATTTTTAAATGTATGAAAAAGTAGGAATGTAATTGTATTATATTACTGTAAGTAATTAATGTGATTTTATTTATGAATTTTATAACATATTACATATATTTATTGGCCGTAGTCATAATTTATTAACTCTTTTTTATATGATTCTGTTTTATTGTATTACTAAAATAAATCCTTGTTTCTTGCAAATGATTTATAATTTGTTCTTTTAAAACAGAAGCCATACACAATGTATAAGTAATGTAATCAACTGATAATTCTAATAAATATAAACGAATAGCTATAAGGATTATCAATACGGTTTTTCTTTTCGTACAAATTCTAACTAAAGTTACTACATCCTATAACAAAAACTAATGTCATGGTCAATTACTTTTAGCGTCGGCAATACACCTTATTCCAAAACGTTCTAGTGAAAGTTGCTTCAGTCTTTTAGATAAGTTCACTTGTCGTGGAAGTACACTGGATTTTTACGAGCTGCACTTGGTTCCATAATGATATGAGCATGAACACCTATAGTAATTTTGTGATATCGTGGCAAAAATTCACACATAATTATCAGAAAATACCATTCTCGAGACAAGTACAGTCGTGGGAAAAAAAGTAAACACCCCCTCCTAGCTCCTCAACAAATTATCGTAGAAGAACGTTACTAGTACCGAACGATTGGAAATAAAGTCTACTTTTAAATGATGTATATAAAATTTGCTTGTGGGGGCCATCTACACATTAAAACGAACCATAACTTTGTTTTTTTTTATAGCAGTACACAGTTCTGACATAATAAATGAACTCTACTCCATTCAATTAGACTAAAAACGAATTTTTATGCAATTCGTACCATAAGTTTCCAAGAAATTAATTATTTTAAAACGAGCGTATTTTAAGGGCTGTATCCAAATTGAACGTTCTGTACTCGATTGTTAACCGAGATAGCCTCCTGCTTGATCAAGGCACCTTAAGCTCCACTCAAGGAGTCAATGAAGTCTGTTAGATTACAGGACAGCCGAATAATTTCAAAATATCTACTCACTTCTATCATAGACGGCCCCTTAAACCATCATTTTGCCGTTTTTTAAGCATAATTCGAAAACTACTTGAAAGAAAATTGTGAAATTTTGGATTTCCATAAAGCAGGACTTAATAAATCTAAATCCACGAGAAAAATTGTAAGTTGCAATTCATAATTTTTTAGAATATTAGTTTCATAATTCATATCATAAAATTATAAAAATTGCAAATTCAGCGTACTTATGTTTGGGTACATTAGTATTATTTCTACAAAAAAAAATTAGCACATTAGCACATTAAGAGCAGAATTTCAGAAGATATAATTAAAAATATGAAAATGTAATTTAACATTAGAAGCCCTAAATTTTGAATGTTCATAATTCAAAAACTTATCATTCAAAAGACTTTAAATTTGGTGTCTAGGCATAGTTTGAACCGAAAATTTGAAATATCTCGTTAAAATTGGGTATTGCCATTGAAAAAAATAAAGTTTGGATTCGTTTTAATATGTAAATGGCTCACTAAGCAAATTTTATATACATCATTTAAAAGTAGACTTTATTTCCAATCGTTCGGTACCAGTAACTTTCGTCTACGATAATTTGTTGAGGAGTTACTAGGGGGTGTTTGCTTTTTTTCCACGACTCTACATTCATTTTACATAATACATAGCTGTAAAAGAAATATCAAACTTTAAATTCATTGAAAATATTAATTACCTAAAAAAATGGTGTTGCAAAATGATATGAACATTGATAGAAATTATCACTAAACGAGCATGGAAACTGTACAGGAATATTGAATGCCAGTCCGAGAAGAAGAAACCGAAATATGCAAATTAATTTAGCATATAAAGATACTTTGCAGACTAGGAAAATTTCCAAGCCTGATTGCAAAGTAAGTTCTAGAAGTATGGATAAAAAAATTGAAAAGATCTCCAGGTGTAATATTAAATTTTCTTCGATTAAAAGAGGATTATGGGGCACAGAACTCTCCGGGACGTCCGACAAAGCTGTCCAGAAGGGAAAAAATGGTCCTTATAAAAAGAATAAGCAAAGGGAAAACAAATTTAGGCGAACTTTCAAGAGATTCCTTGTCAAAAAGTACCTTGTACAGTGTAGTCAAGGGCTAGTCAAGAGCTCTAAGATTATGAGGTACAAGAAAAGAGAGCCCCAAACACGTATGATTAAAATTCATCAGCAAGATCGCCTGGATTGGGCTGTAGATCACGTGTCGTGGAAGTTAGAATATGAAAGAGTAATATTTTCCGATGACAAAAAAATTCAAGTTGGATGGTCCGGAAGGTTTTTCTTATTATTGGCACGATCTGCGCAAGAAACCAGAAACGTTTTCAAAACGACAGAAGGATGAAGCTTCACTCATGGTTTGGGCTGCGTTTGGATTTCATGGTAAGATCAGCGTTGCTTTTCTCTCTGGAAAAATGAGTACATTAACCTAACAAGATCTATTTAAAGAAAATTTGCTGCCATTTGCTGAAGAAATTGGCGGACCTTTCTGGATGTTCCAACAAGACAATGCTCCCATCCACACGGCAAACAACACGTGGGAATGGTTTCTGAATAATAACGTACATGTAGTTCCATGGCCATTTGTTTCTTCTGATTTAAATCCAATGAAAAATGTATGGAGTCTACTGGTTAGAGCTGTTTACGCAAATGGAAAACAATATGCCACAATTTCATAATTAAAGCTGCTATCATCGTCCACTGGAATGAAATCGATCAAAATATATTAAAAAGCTTGGTCCACTCCATGCCTGATCGCGTTTTTACATTAATTAAAATATCTCGTGCATAAACTAGCTATTAATCTATATTTTTGGCTAATATACTCATATCATTATGAAACACCTCAAAATACAGTTTATTTTATGCATAAATCGCTGTTTCAATTATATTTTGTTATAAAATAAAACGTTTTGTTCTATTTCTAACATTGATTAGACTTCAGTTTGTTTTGTACAATTTCTTCTTTTTAATGCTTGAAAAACTAGGTGTTCGTATCATTATGGAACCCAGTGTGTATTATACACAGAGTAAAATCTCTTTAACCTAGTTATCGAAACAGTTTATTTAATAGCACAGGTTAATTAATGCTTTTATGAAATAAATAAATAATATACATAAGCGGATCAAGTAAGATTTTCTAAATTGAACTAACTACATTTATTATTAAAGTAGTCGACTATTTTACAAAAGTGGTGAGACTTAATCTGTACTATTAAAGAGAAGTATTGTTCTTGAAATCAACACAGAAAATTGTATAGTTTATAAATTATGTATCAAATGAAATGGTTCTATCCATTTAACTTATACTGTAAATAATTTACACAATATGAAAAAATATTTTATGAAATAATTGAAAAAAAATTAAAAATTTAAATAATAATAATAATAAAACTTAAGTCTGTCATCATTTGAAAACTGAATTATGCAAGATAAGAAAAATAAATCATTCCCCTTCCAAAGAAAAGATCCCTTACAATGTACAATAAAAATAATTTAAAAAAAAATATCACCATGCTTTTTCTTTCCCCTTTCAGCTGTAAACATATTTAAAAAGTAATGTTATATACTATATAATGTTACATACTATTTAAGAAAATATTTTTACATCAATCAGATTTCTTGTCAATTATATAATTATTGATGAAATGACTAATTTTTTTAAAATTATTTATTCATTATTCTTTTGCGAGATGCTCGATAAAGGATATATTAGTAATTTAATACAAGACTAAATCATGTTAACCTAGACACATTGTTCTAAATTGAATCAACGCGTCTTTTCCCCGAATTACCAAACAACTAAAGAAAGCTATTACATTTACGCTAAACGACCTTCCTTATTGACATTTTATTGCCAGTATTGCACCTAAGTTCAAAAAGTTCTACTAAGAGCAGTTTTAATTTTTTAAGTAGGGTAAAAAAGTAGGGTCGTCGTGGAACTCCAACGGATTTAACGATCTATATCATTAACAGGGTAAAATAACTTGAACTCAATTAACGGAGATATTTTATTGATAGCCCATGTTAATTAATACTTTTCAGATAAGTAAATAGCCCATGAAAGGAGTTCAAAAAACCTTTTCAGAAATGAAATAATTAAATTTCATATAAAATATCCCGTATTTTTCAAATTGGTAAAATATAATCTGTATTATAATTCTTAAGTGAGTATTAACATAAAACATTATATATATGCACTAATTAGAAAACTTATCGGAGCAAGACTAAATAAATTAATTAATTATTTAATCATTGTTTTACAAATGGAAATATCTTTATCAATAAAAAAAAATGTGTGCTATAATATTTATTTTTTGAATTTTACGTGTAGTCGTCAACATGTGAAAATAAATTGGTGTTGAATATTTAACATCTTATTGTTTAAGAAACTCTTTTTTACATGATTCAGTTTTATTGTATTAATAAAAATAATTCCTTATTTCATGTAAAAAATTTATAATTTGTTCTTTAAAAACAGGAGCCATACACAATCTATAAGTAATGTAATCAATTGCTAATTCAAATATAAACAAACCGCTATAAACATTATCATTACTTTTTTTGTACAAATTCTCGGATAACTAAAGTTATTATATCCTATAACATAAATGACTGTCATTACCAATGACTTTTAGCGTCTGTATTACACCTTATTCCGAAACGGTCTAGTTAAAGCTTATTCAATCTTCAAATAATCTCATTTGTCGTGGAAGTACAGTGTATTTTTACGTGCTATATCATTAAAAGAGCAAAATCTCTTTAACAAAGTTATCGAAATAATTTAATTGATAGCACATTGTAATTAATGCTTTTCTGATATAAGTAAATAACACACGTAAGAAGATCAAAAGAGATTTTCTGAATTGAACTAACTGCATTTCATATTAAAATAGCCGCTTATTTTTCAAAAGTGGCGAGACTTAATCTGTGAGTTAATTAAAGAGGAGGATTGTTCTTGAAATCAGTAGAGAAAATTTTGTATTTTGTAAATTATGTATCAAATTAATTGCTGTTGTCGATTTAACCTATACTATAAATAATTTCAATAATATGACAAAATATTTTATGAAATAATAAAAAAAAATGAAAAATGAAAATAAAACAAAAACTTAAGTCTGACCTAATTTGAAAACTCAATTATGCAAGATATGAAAAATAAATCATTCCCCTTCTGAAGAAAAGATCTTTTACAATTTACGAAAAAAAATAAAAAATAGAAAATAGTACCATGGTATTTTTTTTCCTTTTCAGTTGCAAACCTATAAAAAATATATTTAAGAAAATATGTTACATATATAACATCGTACTATTTAAGAAAATATTTTTGCATCACTCAAATTTATTCGAAACAGTAATGGTATAAATAACTGGAATAATTATTTATGAAATGACATATTTCTTGTAAATTATTATTTTTAGAAATTATTATTATATAATTAATTATTTTTTTACAGTTGCTCGATAAACATTATACAGTAAACTCTGCCTAAGGTGGAATCAATCGGGACCAATGACCGCCGTAGACGATATTCCGCCTTATGCAAAATAACCCCCTCGCCCCCCCCCCCCCAAAAAAAAAGTAAAATTTAAAAAATTTAATTCAATAGGAAAATGATATTTTATCGATGCTTGTTTTTACTTTCGGTTTAACAAGCATTCTTCAGTAACACATTATGAGTCACATTGTGTCACTCACTTTTATGGTTAAAAATTGTCATATTTAACCATAAAGTTAAATATGGTTCTTTTGAATTAACTTAATTAATCTGTTACGAAATTTAATTAAAATACTCGAGACTATTTATTGTATATACATATCAGTTTTAAAGGTTCATGAATCAAATGCATTTCATTTTTAAAATATCATTTTTTTCGCCTTATGCAAAATTTTCAGGTCGGTGAGACCTTAAAAACCTTTCCGTTTCCGCGTTAGGCTGATTCCGGATTAAACAGTACGGATTAATGTTATTTACTTTGGGTTTGTTGGGACTTTGAAAAATTTCCGGACAGATTTCCGGCTTACACAGAGTCCGCCTTCGACAGAATTTACTGTATTATTAGCGTAATATACAGCTAATTCTTGTTAACATAAGCACATCGCTCTAAACTTTATCAATGCGCCTTTTCCGTGAATTACCAGATAACTAAAGCTATTTCATCTACGGAAAACAACCCTCCTTGTTAACATTTTATCCGCAGTATAACACTTTATTTCCGAAAGTTCTGCTGAAAGCTGCTTTAATAGCTTAAATAGGCTAATTTGTCGTAGAACTAGAATGGTTGTTTAGGAGCTATATCATTAACAGGCTAGGATTACATTAACTCAATTATCGATGCTATGTAATTGATAGTACGTATTCAAATATTGCTTTAAGTTAAGTGAAAAGTCAATGAAAGGCGCTCAAAAGAGCTTTTCTAAGATGAAAAATTACCTTTCACATTTAAATACACGCATATTTAAAAAAACTAATGACTGATGACTCGAAAAAAAAATGTAAATTCACAGATATTTAAGTTATTTTTACCGTAAATTTTACCAAATAGCTAAACTTTTTATATATGTGGAAAATGATCTTTCTTTTTAACATTTTATTACCAGTACTGGATCTTATTTCAGAAAGTTCTGCTGAAAGCTGCTTCAATAGTTTAAATACATTAATTTATCGCGGAGCTACAATGGATTTTTACGAGCTATATCATTAACAGGGTAGGATTACTTTAACTCAATTATCGATGCTATGTAATTGATAGTAAGTATACAAATATATCTTTCTAAGTTAAGTGAAAAGTCAATAAGGCGATCAAAATGGCTTTGCTAAAACAAACAACTACATTTCATTTTTAAATACACCCATATTTACCAAAATTAATGACAGATCGCTCTAAAATGAAATTAAAAAAAAATAGAGAAAGAAAAGAAATTGTAAATTCAGAGATATTTACGTATAATTTTACTAAATATACCGTATTTTCAAGGTAAATGCTCAAATATCGTAAATTAACATCACGAAAGTATAATTTTATAAAACAGACACGTTCTAACAGGCAAAACCAGTTCTTTTATGTATTTGCCTAGAATCCCTACTGTGGGGCTTTCGACTTAATTTTACTCCTTTTTTACAGTTTAAGCATAAAATAATCTTTTATTAGTGTTTTGTCTGTAAAATTGTTATATAGTTGTTACACCCACTCCCACCCACTCCACTCTCCGGCACTCAGAAAATCGTCATATGTTTAGAAATAAGTAGTGCCGTCATCAACCTTGGGCAAAAAATCGAGCAAATGATACTTAAAATACATTACCGATAGTGTTTTGCTAAGCTGGCTTGTTAATTCATCTTTTTGTGCCCATGGAAGTATATGTCTACACATACTTACATGCATAACAGTGCAACAACACGCAAGTGTCACAAATACTTATAGAAACTTATACAAATAAATGGAAGGCTTGCTTCTGAAATCAAATGAATTGACTGTGCAATATTCGAGCTAAGATATTATGTTAAGATATCCCTTTTACAAGTGAGCAATATCAAAGAATTCATTCTAGATCTTTTTTTTTTACTTTCTGATTATTTAATACCTTTTAATATTATCTTTGAATAATTTCGATAAGAAAGTGAATGAGTTTATAAACAAATCTATATTAAATATGGAGCATAAACGTGTCCGTCAGTAATGCTCACGGGTTCACTAAAAAATGCTCTACGACGTAGTCCAGTATACTGAGAGATGACTGACGTGTAAGACATACCCCGCTATAATAATAAGTTTAATAATAATTAGTTAATAATAATAATTATAGTTACAATATACGAGTAGCTGTAGACTAGATTTATCGTACTTTCCTTGCACTATTTCGCGAGGAAGTATATATAAGCATATACTTACACGGACAAATACGCGCACAATCCCGCGTTCGGGTAGGCCAATTTGGATGCCGACAAAAATATTACCAACCGAGAAGATGAAATTTTTTTCGAAAAATCCACAGTTTAACAAAACTCTAAACGTACTATATATTGAGTGACATTTGCTCGGTTTATCATCCAAGACTGAAGATGTCACCAGATTCTGATAAAGCATCATGATTTTGTAGCATGTCGAAGGGTCAGGTGCTGTGCGGAGGAGGGAGGAGTAGAGACACATTATATTAGAAATTTACAGACAAAACATGAGTAATGAAGTACATTTTACTTAAACTATAAAAAAACAATTAAACTTACCGAAAACTCGGAAGTAAAGATAAAAACTGGTTTTGTACATGAAAAAAAATGTCCGTTGTCTAAAACTGAACTTTCATGATGTAAATTTGTGGTATTTGACCGTTTAGCTTAAGAATGAAGTATTTTCCGTAAAATTATACGGTAAATATCAGTCTATTTACAGTTGCATTCATTTTTTCTTTGTTTAATTTTTTTCAGTGTTTCCAAATAACATCCTTAATATGAACACATTATAACATAATTTCATCTTATTACAAAGTAAAAGTTTTGAAGCCTTTCTAACAAATAAATTATAACTAAATATATATATATATATATTTAATAATGTTGTACATAAAATGTTACTATAAATGCAAACTTGTATCTAATAATTTGAACTGTTTTCTTTTAAAATTCATGCTAGGTTAAATGTAGGATTTTGTAGAAGGTCGAAGGATAATGTACTGTGTGTGTGCGTGGGAGGGGGGGGCGGCACTGAATTACACATTTACATGCAAAATGCCAGTAACGAGTTATTTTTTACTTAAACTGTAAAAAACAAGTAAACTTAAGTTGAAAGATTGGCAGTAAAGATTACAGGGCAAAACCTGTAAAAGAACGGGTTTTGCCCATGAAAACATGTCCTGTTTCTAAAATTGAATTTTCATGATGTAAATATATAACAATTTAATACCTTGTAATAATATATTATTTCTAATTGCTAAAAAGGTGTAAGATTAAAACTTTGAAAAATCTGACACAGTTTTAATTGACTGTTGACATGTTTGAACTCTTGCCGAGTCATTTTCAAAACAAATAAATAAGTTTTTAAAGTTTTAATCTAACACCATTTTAGAAATTAGAAATACTATACATCATGATGTACATTTACGCTATTTGACCGTTTAGCTTGAAAATGTGGTATTTCTCATAAAATTATACGGCAAATATTAATCATGTTACAGTTGCATTCCTTTTTTCTTTCTTTCCTTCTTTTTCAATGTTTTCTAATAACGTTTTTCATATTAACACAGCATATTAGAATTTCATCTTATTACAAAGTAAAATTTTGTAAACCTTTCTAAAAAAATAACTTATAACAAACAACTTAAAGTATTTAATAATTTTGTACGTAAAATGTTACTAAAAATGCAAAATGCAAAATTGTTTCTAATGATTTAAAATGTTTTGTTTTAAAATTCATGCTAAATTTAATGTAAGATACATGAAAATAATTTATATTGAAAATGAGCTATGAAAAATTTAAATAATTAGTTACCATTTAAAAAAGAATAGCGCAAAGAAAAACAATAGTATTTTTACCTCCATTTATTTTTAATACATACTCTGTAAATATTATTATCGTACTTTAATACAGCTTAGAAAAGAATTTCATACGCTATATTAGCGACAGAATACAAATTCATACAGAAAATAATTTTACATTTCTACCTTATTATTTGCAGTAAGTTACAGTTACGTGATACGCATGAAAAACCAAGAATAAAATTCCGATTCTTTTATTAATAAAAGAAAGAGTTTAGAATCAATTACGCATCGCGTGCTTATTGCTTTAATTTTTTAGTAGCTATATATTTTTTGCTTATCTTCTCATGTTAACGATAATATTAGTTTTTATTGTGTGCATAAATATTACATTAAAGATATGAAATTTTTAGTATGGCTAACTGTGACTAATATTTTGTTGGAATAGTTATAATTATTCTAGTCAGTTCAATTATCACAGGGAAATGATGATTTTCAATTGTGTATTTTATTATAGAATTATGTATGTAAAAAATAGTCTATTTTAACTGACTAGTATTTTATTAGGGGATTAATGATTTTTCTTCAATTATATGCATAACAATTAGCTGCATTTTAAATATACAGCAAAATAAAAGTTTTCATTTGTGCATTTTATTTTTAAATTGTATATTTAATCATTTATCTTTAATCATTATCTTATGATTAAAGATAAATTTAATATTAAATTTTGTTGCGTTAAAAACATGTCAGCAAAATCATTCGCTAATAGAAAAACTCAAAAAGATTTTAGAGCAGTATGTCACATGCACCTTGTGTTAATATAACTAAAATAATTATCAATTTACTAAAGGTGCTTAAGATTTACCATTCCACTACAAATGAACTGTTCCTAAAGCCTTAAAACCATTGATATTAAGAATGGTTTTAAATAAACCCCGTGAATTTCGATCACAGTGATCATTTTCAAGGAGATAGATTTACCAAGCTATCCTATTGGAAATGATCACGTTTCTGGTCGAACGATCCCGGGGTTAAAATAACATGTTTCTTTACATATGTTTTTAATATAAATGGTTTAAACTTTTAGAACTAGTTCATTTGATTTAATTAATTTAAATTTTAAACACATTTTTAGTTAATTGATATACTCGTAGCTATAAAATCATTCACATAAAATTTTACTATTTAAGAGTACTACTATTACTATATACAGGGTGATTCAGCTCGTCGGTGACAAACTTTAAGGATCGATAGAGCACACCTAGACGAACATTTTTGAATAGGGAATGTAGGGTCCCTGACGCGATGGTAAGGCGCTAGGCGCTTTCGAAAATTTGGGTGCCGAAATTCGAAACGTCATAAAAACTAGGGAAATGGTTAGATTTTCTTGCTTGTTGCGTCGAAATGATTCTGTTTGTTTAGACTTTCTTCAGTACCAATTTGATAAGCGTATCTCTTAAAACATGGATAGGGGGCGCTGCAGACTTTGGAGAGCTAGACAACAACTTTAAGCCCGTTATTTTGATAATTTAACACATGCTCGCCAAAGTTTATACTCTAACTTAAAGTTTGAACCCAAAAGTAGAGCCCTGCAAAAAGCGTAAGAGCTGGAATAAAATGTCAAAGTACAGGGTGGTCGAAACTCGAAGGCTCCTAAGAGATAAACAAACAGATTTCTTGACTTATGGCATGCATTTTCATGATTCTGTTTGCTGGGGCTCTCTGAAACTCAGTTGAACGGTACAAAAAGAAACATCGATAGGGGGCGCTTTGGGCAAAAAACATAATTCGTTGACATTTCGGACGCTAACTGGAAACGGGGCGCTACGATCAGTTAGTAATAATGAAAACACATTTTCTACCTCTGCTCAACACTTCTGGATAAATTTAGACCAAAAACATCAATGATACTGGAAATTTATTTACAAAAAATAACACTACAGAAGATGCTCGAAATTTCGACCTTGGGCCATGATGCAGGCTTCGCACCTCCGTCGCATTGAGGAGTGTGTGTTTCCAACAATGCCAGGAGTATCTCTGATCTGCCCTGCAGCTGCCACAATGCGCGCCACAAGTTCTTCAGCACTGCTGACAGGTGTATGGTATACCTCGGCCTTCAGGTAACCCCAAAGGAAGAAATCCAAGCAGGTGAGGACTGGTGATCGGGCAGGCCAGTGAACTGGACCCCCACGCCCGATCCACCGCTGGCCATACCTTGCGTTTAGATGGAGACGCACGTCGTTCGTGTAATGGGCCGGAGCTCCATCGTGCTGGAACCACATCTGGCGACGCGAACCTTCGGGTACGTGCGCCTCATCCAGAAGCTGCGGCAGCACTTGATCCAGGAAAATCAGGTAATTTCCACCTGTCAGCCGTTTAGGTAACAAATAAGGGCCAATGAGGCAATCCCCCAGAATGCCGGCCCACACATTTACTGAGAAACGCTCCTGGGCTGCTCGGCTTCTGGTTTCATGTGGATTTTCATCACACCACACATGACTGTTGTGGGCGTTCCACATTCCCTCCCGGCTGAAGGTGGACTCGTCCGTAAACAAAATGCTGTTTACAAAACGGGGATCCCTGGATCTCATCGCCAAGTACCATCTTGAGAATTCCACTCGAGGGCCAAAATCCTGCTCTCTGAGCAACTGCACCCGCTGGATGTGGTAGGGGTGCAGATTCCGGGAACGTAAGATGCGCCACGCAGTTGCTTGCGAAATGCCAACATGTCTGGCGATATCTCTCGTGCTAAGACCTGGGTTGTCCTCAACCAGGTTAAGCACAGCCTCTTCGTTGTCGGGGGTGCTCACTGATCGCTCCCGTTCAGGCCTGCCTCCGTCGAAAGATCCCGTTGTGGACAACCTCTGGTGTACTCGAGCGAAGAAGGCATGGCAGGGGATTTGCCTGTTGGGGTAACGCTCGGCGTACAACCGCTGAGCGGCTCGTCCATTACAACCAGCAGCGCCATACGCCAAATGCATGTCAGCCAATTCAGAGTTTGTGTACCGTTCCATCCTACTACCGATCTGCAGACAAGTAACCCGAAGCTTAAGTAGGTACCGCACGTTCAAAAGACGTGTCTGCGCATACAACTACGTCATCTCGCGTTGTCGTCTACGCATTACGTATCTTTTGCATATCGATATGGTACGATATCTTTTGCATAAATCAGCAAAAAGCACCTTATGTAAATTTTATTGCGCGCATTGTGCATGATTGAAACCAGCTATGTTTGTTAAAAAAAAAAAACAAACTGCAGTTTTAATAGCTTCTTATGATAAGTAAATTACTCTCTTGTTTTGTTTCTAACTGATCGTAGCGCCCCGTTTCCAGTTAGCGTCCGAAATGTCAACGAATTATGTTTTTTGCCCAAAGCGCCCCCTATCGATGTTTCTTTTTGTACCGTTCAACTGAGTTTCAGAGAGCCCCAGCAAACAGAATCATGAAAATGCATGCCATAAGTCAAGAAATCTGTTTGTTTATCTCCTAGGAGCCTTCGAGTTTCGACCACCCTGTACTTTGACATTTTATTCCGGCTCTTACGCTTTTTGCAGGGCTCTACTTTTGGGTTCAAACTTTAAGTTAGAGTATAAACTTTGGCGAGCATGTGTTAAATTATCAAAATAACGGGCTTAAAGTTGTTGTCTAGCTCTCCAAAGTCTGCAGCGCCCCCTATCCATGTTTTAAGAGATACGCTTATCAAATTGGTACTGCAGAAAGTCTAAACAAACAGAATCATTTCGACGCAACAAGCAAGAAAATCTAACCATTTCCCTAGTTTTTATGACGTTTCGAATTTCGGCACCCAAATTTTCGAAAGCGCCTAGCGCCTTACCATCGCGTCAGGGACCCTACATTCCCTATTCAAAAATGTTCGTCTAGGTGTGCTCTATCGATCCTTAAAGTTTGTCACCGACGAGCTGAATCACCCTGTATAATATATTAATAGTATGTATTAATAGTATTGCTATTTTTTTTACTTATTTGTATGACATCAAAATATCCAATATGTAAAATATATAATACGAAATGTGTAGAATATATTGACTAAGTGATGAGTGATTTTTGTTTTTCGAAAAAAGCATATATTATCTTGTTGAACATTTAATTTCTTGCTTTTCACTAATTTGCTATATTTTGTTTTTAACTTTTGAAAATGTCAAAGATTTTTTTTCTTTTTCTTTGCGTATTTTGTATTTAATATAAAGGCATCTGATTATTATACGCGGTTATTCTAAAATATCTCACACAAAATGAAAGAGGAAAGTAACTTTTCTGGATGTAGCAAAACTTTCCGAAAATATAACATAACTTCTTCCAAAATATCCACGATTTTGAAAAGCATTCTTTTGATTTCAGAAACACCAATTGATTTCCGAGATTTAAATGAGCATTTCTCAAAAGATTATTTTTAGTTTAAAAGAAGAAAAAGAAAGAGAAATAAAACGAAACAAAACAAAAGAAAGATACGTGCGTAAACAGTTTTGCAGTTTATTATCAGTTTTCTGAACACAAAATATCGGTTTTTGGATGCTATCATTTCTCAAAAAAATATTTTCAGCTGCTTAGTAAAATTTATACAAGCAGGAGTAACAAAATAATCTTAATTTTAATATTAATGATAATGGTTTTCATTTAGGATGTTTTTCTGTTGAGCATGTTAGATGAATGTGAAAATTTTTACTTGAGTATCCGAAAAACTGATTTCGTGTTGAGAAAACTGATTAATGCACTGGAAAAAGTGCTGGAAAACCTACATATAATTTTGTAAATATGAGTATATTTTAATTGCCTGAATTTCTCATGTCTAACTAAGCGTTTATTCAAGAGAGTGAAAAAGTGTTTAAACCGGGACTCGAACAATGTTCATTGGTGAGCTTTATTATCCAAAAGGCACGTGAAGCATGTGCCTCTAAAATTTATGAGGTACCCCAAAATTATTATGAAAGTGGTCCTCCAATTCCCACTTTCATTTTTTTACTTGGTATTTTTAATTTTGTTAGAAGGGAAAGGTGCCTAATGCAAGAGAAAATCCACACACTACTTCAGGAAACTTATTTAAACAGGAAATATGAATATGATCAATATGATTTTAATCATACAGCATCCTGATGTGTTGCTTATAAACAACACAAGTAATTAAGCATTGCAGTTATACGTATTAAATATATATGAAGTTTATGCAGGGAGTATAAAAAACTGTTTAATGAAAAATAATATGAATTCGGCCAAGTTATTCAATAATATTATCATCATTGAAGAACTTATATGTATGAAGAATTAAGAAACATTTTTTGAAAAATGAGAAGGACCCCAAAATGGCACCGTGCTCCAACAGATTCTGATGTTAATCGGTATACCTAATCATTGGTTTAGCGCACCAACGTTCTATGCACTTAATCACTCGAACTTACCCAGCCTGGCACTCCTCACTATTGCATATTAGCAATGCTTAAACCCCATTGCATGATGAAACTAGTATGTTATGGCCCTCACAAAACTTTCTTCTATATAAATCACGTCAATTAAATAATTAAAATAATATAAGAAATTACATCAATTTAGCACCAATTCATATCAAAGTGTATCTGAATTTGAAGTTTGATGAAAATTCGTGCGTTAATTCTTGAGATAGAGCTATAGCGGAATTTCTGAAAAATGTAGCATAGCAGCGCCACCTATTGAACGATTTACACCAAAACATAAACAACAAGAATTCATATCAAGGTATACCTGAATCTGAATTTTGTTGAAAATCCAAGCATTAATTCTTGAGATAGAGCTATTGCGGAAATTGAAAAAAAAAATGTAGGATAGTAGCGCCATCTGTTGAGCTATTTACACCAAAATCAATAAAACGTCAATTTCTGTCAAGGACTATCTGAATCTGAAGCTTGAGGAAAATCCGTGCATTAGTTCTGGAGATTGAGCTGTTGTCGAAATCGTGAAAAATACTGCAAAGCAGCGCCACCAGTTGATGAGTTACACCAAAAACTAATCAGCACCAATTTATATCAGGGAATAACTGAATATAAATTTATATTCCGTTCATCAGTTCTTGAGATACAGCGCCCACAACAGTTGTGTCACACCGACAAACTCACAGACAGACATTTTGTAAAAACATGTTTTTCGGGTTCTCGGACCCCTAAAAAGTATAAATCCGTCGAAAACCGGAATTCAAAAATTTTTATGAATTCAATCCTTTTTTCTTGTAAAGATAGAAGAAAATAATATCTAAATGAGCCACAAGTTTGTGACAAACATGAGATGCAAATTAAACTCAGATTGGACACTTTTTCACTCTAAACGCTTAGTTAGCAACGAAAATTTCA
This sequence comes from Maratus speciosus, assembly GCA_963932465.1. Lineage (NCBI taxonomy): Eukaryota > Metazoa > Arthropoda > Arachnida > Araneae > Salticidae > Maratus > Maratus speciosus. Next base: position 211,891,547 of record OZ010790.1, read on the forward strand.
TGCAGTTAAAATATGTACTAGAAAATGTTTCATTTTTTTTTTCTTTGATTGATACAGACAGCAAAAAAACTTTTCTTCTGAAATGCTATTCTAAATCTTGGTTTTCTTTTGGCTTTTGAGGTTTCTGATGATAAAAGAAATCTATTTCGGAATGTGGATAACTCGCTCACCCGAGAGAAAAGTGACGCAACTCACAAAATTTCATTTTGCGTTTTATTCCACTAATAGCTCTGTCATAGATGCGTCTTGCTACGCAAACAGTTTCATAAGTGTAGTTATACGCAAAGTCACTTTAATACGCTATATATCCATTTGTGACGACAGAAGAGGGGTGGAATATGTGAGGTGGTTAAATTGCCTAACTCTCCAAACTTCAACATACGTCTTCATCCTTAAGGGTTTTAGACTTTTATGAAAGTTTCATTTCTACATGCAGAGATAAGTGTTATAATTTCATGTTGCAGTAACATCATGAAAATTTTCTTTTGCCTCTCCTGTGAAATTTAGTTTTGTCGAGATGTGTCACTTTTCTTGCAGGTGAACGATATTATTCTTTCGTAGAGTTTTGTTTGATATAGAAATAATTGCATTTCTTTTACAATGAAAGCATTACTATACTTTTTGTTTTTTGTCTAGGCTTCCTTTTTCAATTCCTACTATTAGCTCACACTCTCCCTATATTTATTTATATGTTTATATATTTATCTTGTACAAATTTTCAATCGTTAATAAAATACTCATTATTCATCCTATCAGATTGAAATAAATTTTTTTAAACTTGCACTGGATGACAATTGATGTTAATAAAGTTTTTTCAAATATTAATTAATTAATTAAATTTTAATTAATTAATTTTAGTTTTGCATGGGAAACAAAATGGCCGCCATTGGTTATTGAATTTCAATGAAAGTATTTTCAATAAGGGTTACCGTAGGGGAGGACCCTGTTCTGTCGCCAGATACCGCCAAGTTTGTCGCCAACTTGGCGATATATCGCCAACTTGGCGATATCTGTAATATTTCGCCAAATTCCCATAGAGTTCCATTGTAAACCTACTTGCTTATAGAAAATCAACAAATTGAGATATTTTAATGAAACAAAAACTCATATTAGCTTGATTATATTAAATTTTTCTTTGATGGCCTAAGTAGGAATTGACTTTAAAAACAAAATTTTTATATTACTTGTTAGTCGTTAGTTTGACCGCTTAAAATGTGAAAGTAAATGTCTGGTACGAAAGTAATAATTTTTTATTTTAAATGTTGGAATGGTATGACTACAATTTTACTGTGTTATTTAAAAGCACTATTTAGTAGCTGATATTTGTAAATGTATTGTATTTTATTTGAATTGTTCGTGTTATTGTATTATAACATACTTGCCGCTCTTTAACTTGACTTCCGTAAAATGTCTGTTAATTTGATTTAGATTAAAGATGTTTCTAAATAGAAAATATATTTGAAGTAACTTTATATTATATATTTAATATAATGTTTCTACAAGGTTTCTATTTGATTTCATTTCTTAAAAATATTTCTTGTTCGAAACGTTTTTAATCTGGATCAAATTAAAAGACGTTTTACGGAAATTAAATTGAACGTTTGCAAGTATGTTATAGCTGATGAACTATCCTCCTGCACTTGACTCCGCTTTGATTCTTACAAACCTTCGTGTTTGCGGTTAATATACCTGCTCGGTACTCTGTAGTTACGCTTTAATTTTTTTCAAAAAAAATGATCATAAACATCTCTAAAGACATTATACATTTTATTATCTCTGTTAAATATGCGTGCAATGCCAATAACAATTGAATTTTATTTCGAGAAGTAGTCGCAGATTATTCTTTAACGCAGTGTTTTGTCAATTCAAAGAACAATAACCTGGAGTAGCTTTTCCATATATTTCACGGGACAATAACAGTAACGTAACAACATTTTTAAAAATCTCAAAATTTCACTTCACACATGTATAACGAATGAAACATTTTCTACAAATGCTAGTGAATAAGTGGAAACCAACATCTCGGATCCAGCACAGACCAAATAACATGTCAACTGACCCTCAACCCCCTGACGAAAGTTACAATGAAAGCTGGAAAGCGTAATATTTTTGGAATAAACTATAAAAAAGAAGGAGCTAATTTACATACCTTATTTATTTTATATGTTACAAGTTTTCATTTATTATTAATTTTTTAATATTATTATTTTTAATGATCTGCAGTTTCCTTTTTAACTTATAAAATCAACAAAATTGAATTAGCTTAATATTGAACGTTCCCGTGATATTTTAAACGTATGGAAAAGAGATTTTTGTAAAGGCATGGAATTATGCGAGAGTTTATTATATGAATGATCATCTTTTAATTAATAAATGGAATCAATGCACAATTTGTATAATATAATTATCTAAAGCCACAAATCTATAAGTAAATCAAAATTAAGAAATAAATTAATAATTAATATTAAACAAATTTTGTATACACTTACTTCATATAAAATGAATAATTTTTATAACTACTTCCTATGCGGTACTGAATTAATGATAATAATAATAATAATACGCAATTTCGAATTCCCAAGTTCTTAGAAAATGTATTTTTTGACTGTTTACATCATAATATTATATGCCGTATTGTGTTTAAAAAAATAATTACAATTTTCTAAAACAACACTTCTGAATAAATATACTATAAAAGAGAAATATTCTAATTTATATACGTGTATTTTATTTTCCTGTCACAGCTGATTTTTTAGACAATCTTCAGTTTTCTTTATTAGATAACGAAAATCTGTTTTCATCGAAATTGTGTTAACCTAACACTTCAATGCTCCCTTATGATTGTAAAGGTATGTAAGACAGATTATTGTAAAGGTTTGACAGAAGAGATTTCATGATATGAATAATTATTTCTTAATAAGTAAATATAATTTATGCAAACTTCGTATAATATAATTTTATGAAACCACAAAGCTATAAGTACAGAGAAATTCTGAGTAAAAATTACATTTTTTATTATGCAGAGAACAGGTGATTGCTTTGATGGGATTCCCATTAGCTCAGCTACTCTACTCCCTGTACAGGAACTATTGCTTATCACATCATAGATGAGGCATAAAAATAAAGTCTAGTCATAGCAGAATAGATGTATTATAATTTAATTAAGATAGGAAAAATAACAAAAAGGAAAAAAAAAATACATTTATAGAGAAAACGGAGCGATAAGAGATGTGGGAAAGGCTAGAAATTTCAGATTGTTCAATCGGAGAGAAGGAGGCGGAGCTACTTTGAAAATCCGAGATACGAAAAGAAGAAGAGATTAAAAGAAATTAACTTAAAAATCATATTAATTATGACTTTTTTCGCAACAAATTCAAGTGTGAATTAAATAAAAAATATTAACAATCTTACCAAATGTCGAATTCTCAAAGTTCTTTAAAAAAGTATTTTTAGGTTGTTTACATCATAATATAATATGCCGCATTTTGTTTAAAAATTAATTTAATTAAAAATTTATGAGAAATAAATTTTGAAGTATATAAAAATAACACAAACCAGTAAGGCGCTAACTTGCATATATGTGTATTTATTTTATTATTTGCAAGTGTTTATTAAAAGAATCTGCAGATTTCTTTACTAATAACGAAAAAGTTTTTTCAACGAAATTGTGTTAACTAAATACTTCAACACTTCTTTATTATTGTAAAGGTATGTAGGTGAGATTATTTGTAAAGATAGAAAATTATGTATGGAATATATCTTTCTACATCAATTATTGTTTTTTAATAAATAAATTAAATCTATAACAAATCGTATTATATCATATTCTAAAGTCACAAAACTCTAACTTCTCAAAGAAATTTTGCAATAAGTTAATAATTTTTATTACACAAATTGTACAGACTTTCTATAAAACTGCAATTTTTAATAACGACTTTTCATGTGGCACTAAATAATAATAATAATAAAAATATTATAATATTACCAAATATCGAATTTCCAAGTTATTTAAAAAATATTTTTAGGCTGTTTATATCATAATATGATATGCGGCATATTGTTTAAACATTAAATTAATTATATCATTTCTTAAACAGAATTTCATAATTATTATAATTATACTGTAGCTATGAATATCTTATGCATTACATTTTTATTTTATCTAAATAAATGCAACGTGCTCACGATCATTTTATGCTCTTTAAAATAGGGAATACTACACGTAGTATATCGTTAATTCTGCTAAAACATTATCCTTATTTATGCTCGTATATTATACGTAAAAAAGGACTACTTAGTTATCCCGTCGACCAATTTCGCCAAATTATACAAATAGCCAAACTATTCCCCAAATTATACAAACTGACATCATTTTTATTTTAATTAACGAAAGAACAAATAAATTAGTAAAACATTAATAAAAATACAAATAAAAAGCCGAATTAGAAATCACTTGATGACGTAACAAACACGTCTATCGTGTTTAATGTCAAGAGATTGTGCCATTTACGATCAACCATTGTTGGCATTTAATCTTATCTTTTGGCAATAGTTTTTTAGTCGACGGGATAATCAAGTAGTACCGAAAAAAATATGTTGGAAGGAATAAGAAATTTTAAAAACTATTTAAGAAAACCCGTATTTATTTTGATAAAGCAAAATTAATATATATATATACATATATATATATATATAACCATTAAATAAACATTACCGACCACCAACAAAAACTGTGATATTATGAACGAAGTGACAATAACAAATACAGTCCCCCCCCCCCCCCCCAGCACACTAACAATAAGAAAATACATATAACATACATAACTATATTGGTAAAAATCATTTATTGAATCTTTGCAATGATAAGAATGCTAAATTTAATGGATTTTCCTAAGAGAGGTATCAGATAACTACAGAATAGAAATCAAATTGATAATACTCAAAGATTATGTTCTATTGCAATAGATATCTAAGCGTATAATATTTAAAAGATTGCTAAAAAAAAACATTTAGCTACCGTGGTTATGTATTTAAAAAATATATATAAGATACCATACTAATGAGGAAAATAATTCAAAATGAATAGTTGACATTCAAAATGAAAAGATATCATAATTAAAAACATCATAAATAGCTTACATTCATAATTACATGCGCATATATATATATATTACTTTAATATTTTAAAGCAAAGATGCGTTTTAAATGAAACAATTTTTAGTAGAAAATTAAACCGATCAATACATTTTCAAAACCTAAACTTATTCCGCGTTATAATCAAATTTACTTAAAGCATTCTAGTTAATTTTAATATGTGTAACTATTTGTTAATATTTTCTTAAATGGCACAATATACTTTATTTAAAAATACGAGAAGCGTAATATAATTTATTAGAATTTAATTTTACTGCCTAATTAAAAGAAGAAAAAAAATGTCTTAAAAATAATTATTATTTATAGAGTTTACTTAAGTTTCGCTAAAAATTCCGGATTTAAAACATGATTTAAATAAACATATTTCACATCCAAATTTTTTTATACACACAAAGCGTAAACAATTTCTTCTTGATGCATGATGTTTACTCCGCTAAAAAAATAACGACTTCATCATAAAATGTAAGCGATATTTTCAGCGGAATAAATCTGCCATCAAAAATAAAATTCACAAAGTAAGCAATCTCAAAGGAGAAAAAAAATCTCTACTTAACGCTTCCTTTGTTTATTAAAAATGTCTTCAAATTTTTTATACGAAAGATATGAATTTTATATCCTTTTTTTTTCTCAACGAAACGCTGAATAACGTAGATAATTCGATCTTTTTTCGCAGTCTGAACAAGCTGACTTGTGTTTCGGAAAAATAGGAAACTTGATACAGATGGCAGATAGACTTTGCTGAACTATTTTTTACTCGTTGTTGGGGAAAAAGAACAAAATTTCTAGAGATATGCGTTTTTAGCTAATGTTTTTGAAAGAATGGATGAAAAAAAAACTTTCTTTAACCGCGAATTTTGCTTCTTTGATGTGAAGAAAAGCAGAATAATAAATAAAAATGTTGTATTTATTTTCATTTTTCTTTCTTTAAGTATTAGTTGGATCATAAAAATATTTAGCCGCAGAAATTTTATTTGAGCATAAAGACTCAGAAAATGCTAGTCATTTGATATCTTTGAACTTTTATTTTATGATTTTGTTTTATTTATATAAAAAGTAATTTTAAATAGGGTAGAGTTTTCGTTTATTCTGGCGATTATTAAAATAAATATGCAAAAATTTCGCTGTCACTTTATTTCTTTAAATGTAAAGTAAAATTTTATTATAAAAGACATGTAATTTATTTATTTGTTATATTTCAAAACTAATTTAAAATTTCAAAACTATTATTTCGATACATTTAAAAGGTCTGAACACTTGTATTCTGCATATAAAATTACTGATTACTACTAAAAAAGTATAGATATTTAAAACTGGTGATTGATAATATATGTGATAACTTAATTTTCTTATCGCATAAGTATTAAAAGCTAGCAAAACCTTTCAAAAATTTCCATTTGCTGATCTTTTATTGAATACGTAATAATAATTTAAAGGTAAAATCCATATTTTACCATATTCTTTATTTTTCATACCTATACTAGTTGGTAGTTGGTGTCCATCAAATTTCAACACTTCATATAATATGAACTATTATATAAATCATAGAAGAATTCCTGTAACAAAAGGTAAAGATCGTGGTTATATATTAAGGATACGCATGCAGCTTATAGAAATATCCAAATTTAAATAACATTCTGGCTGCTGTTTTCAAAGAAGTAGGACGTGTTCTCTGCGCCTGATGAAGAAAGACTAGTTCTTTCGAAAAGCTTTGCGCATTTAATAAAATTTTTATCATGTTTTAGGAAGTTATTTCTTTCTTATCATTAGGCACCAGCTTATTTATTTAATGTTAATTATTTAATGTAAATAATTACCATGCCTATCGCGAGATGGTATTCGATGAATTAATTTTATTATAAACTAGCGAACTTGCCCGGCGTTGCCCGGGTACGTCAAAAAAACAGCAGGAATTGCGAAAAAGCTCTGAAAATCACAATAAGATATCGCGAAAATTTTTTAAATCGCTTCTCAATTTTGAAAACAGAAAAAATAATTATGTATTGTGTTCGAAGATTGAAATTCAATGTGAAAAAATAGTAGAAAATCGCTAAAATACACTAAAAATCACATACAAAATTCCCGAAAAATTCGAAAATTGCTATACGAAATCCGAATAAACTTTATTGAAATGAGGGCAGAATGTACTTTAGGTCAAAAATGGAATGTCAAAAAATTGCAGCAGATCGCGAAGAAACGTAAAAATCGCACTAAAAATCACAAAATGTTCAAGAATCAAGAAAGTCAAAATTTACTGTAATTGGATAAAAGTTTCAAATCTAATTCCTTTGATCTATGGGCTCTCGTAAAATTTATCTTTTGGAAATCATGCTAAGCATTAGATCATGTTACTTTTATTCGTAATTAATTTACTTGGACTCCCTTACATATAATTAACATAATCCCTTAAGTTAATATTAGTTTTTGTTGCATTAAAATATCTCAATTTGTTGATTTTCTGTAAGCAAGTAAGCTCTATTGTTTTACAGTGGAAGTCTATGGGAATTTGGCGAAATATTAAAGATATCGCCAAGTTGGCGTCACTTTTGGAGACTAATTTTGGTCGCCAAATTTGGCGATATATCGCCAAGTTGGCTACAAACTTGGCGTTATTTGGCGACAGAACTGGATCCCCCCTACGGTAACCCCCTTATAGGTATGGAGATGCATTACATGCTGTTCAATAATCGCATAAAAAATTCGCTAAAAATTCAAAAATCGCTGTACGAATTCCGGATAAACTTTTTTGAAAAGAGAACAAAATTTACCATATTGGGTTAAAAGAAAAAAACTGTATTCTTTTTCCTAATGTGGAAAAATCGAATTAATATAATCCCTTAAGTTAATATTAGTTTTTGTTCCATTAAAATATCTCAATTTGTTGATTTTCTGTAAGCAAGTAATCCATATTGGTTTACAATAGAAGTCTATGGGAATTTGGCGAAATATTAGAGATATCGCCAAGTTGGCACAAACTTGGCGGCATTTGGCGACAGAATTGTGTCACTGTACGGTAACCTCCTTATAGGTATATAAATGCATTAAATGCTGTTCATAATTTGCATAAAAAATTCGCTAAAAATTCAAAAATCGCTGCACGAATTCCGAATAAACTTTTTTGAAAAGGGAACAAAATTTACTATATTGGGTTAAAAGAAAGAAACCATATTCTTCTCACTTATATGGAAAAAATCGCCTCAAAACTTTAAAAAAGTGCTAAAAATCGAATAAAAAATTAAATAAAAAAAATCTAATCAAAAAATCGAAAATCGGGCTTCGAGGTGCAAAACTTCATATATAGACGTACCTTTTCCCCAAATTTTGTAGCTCTACGTGCAGCGGTCTCTTCAGAACACCGCTGACACACTCACTCACTCACACACAAACTTCTTTCTTTATCATTATTATAGAAGACGTATAATTTATTTATTTTTAGTATTTCAAATCTTATTCTTATTTTAATAAATTTAAAGGATCTGGATATTTAAGCCATATATTGGGCATATACAATTGCTGATTACTACTAAAAAAGTGTAGCTATTTAAAATTGATGATAGGTAATAGATGTGATAACTTAATTTTCTTATCATAAAAGTATTAAAAGCCAGAAAAATCGTGCAAAGTTTCGCATTTGCTAATCTTTAAAATATAATTTATCATATTTTTATATACTACTTGCTGTCCAACAAATTTCAACACTTAATACAATATGAACCGCTACATAAATCATAGAAGAATATTCATTCTTGTGAAAAAAAAATCTAATGAACACGGCTGTACGTTAAAGGTACTCATGCAGCTTATAGAAATAGCTGAGGTTAAATAATAATCATTCGACATGCCTATCTCAAGATGGCATTCCATAAATTAATTTTATTGTAAAAGACATATAATTTATTTATTTGTAATATTTCAAAACTAGTTATTATTATTATCTTAATAAATTTAAAAGATCTGAACATTTAAGTCATATATTGGCCATATAAAAGTACTGCTAGAAAAAAGCATACTACTTACTACTAAAAAAGTATAGATATTTATAACCAATTAGATAATAGATGTGATAACTTAATTTTCTTAACGTAAAAGTATTAACCCTCTCGCTGCGCAACCCGAGATTTTATCGGGGATGCATTTTCCCCCCCCTAATTAACCCTCCTTGATTATTCTCACCAGTTATTTTTTTATTGTAAATTATTGTAAATTTGATTAAATTAAATAAAAATTTTTGTTTTGAAAAAACGGAGACACAAGAATAATAATTCTATAAATACACAATTTTTGAAGCTGTTTTGATAAAACATTACGCAACGAGAGGGTTAAAACCCAGAAAAATCGTGCAAAGTTTCCCATTTGTTAATCTTTTGTTGGATAGATAATAATAATTTAAAGTAAAAACCATATTTTACTACATTTGTTATTTTTCATACATTAGTTGGCGTCCATCTAATTTCAACACTCAATTTAATATGAGCGAATGCATAAATCATACAAGAATATTCATTCTTGCAACAAAAAGTAAAGATCACCACGGTACGTTAAAGATACGCATGCAACTTATAGGACAATCCAAGATTAGATAATAATCATTCGCCATGTCTATCTCGAGAGTGCATTAAACATGCAAAACAAAAATAAGCTCAAAATAGAAATATTCCGTCTCTTCTGTTAGTTAAAATACTCTAACCATCATACTTTGCACCAGTGTTCTCGCTGCCGCTCGCCATTGCGCCAAATCGCGACAAAATGGCTCATTTGGCGAGTAAACGAACAATCAGACTCGCCAAATTGCGAGTGCTCAATTTCTGCTCTGTTTGTGTGTTTGTGCCAGTACAGCCGAGATTCTTATCCGCGTTTCCAAACGATTGATGTCGCTTTACATGTTCAATCGCACCATGCCATTTAAATTACTTTATTTATAGAGATAATGACTCAATACCAGTTCAGTTTAGCAAAAGCCAAAGTCACAGAAGGGATTATGCGATAGGTATTTCTCTATTGTCAGTTAATCACTATCTATGCGTTGTCGTCACGCTAGTAAAAAAAAAAAAAAACAAGCAAAATGACTCGCACCAAGTGTCAAATACAGAAAAGATTTGCTGGAAATGTGGTTTTTGAAATTAGCTATTTACCATACTATTTATTTGTTGTATGTAAAATATCATTGGCTGGTCAATTTTTTTCTATCGGTTAGAGTTGAAATCTCATAGCAATTTTTAGTGTGTAATTTCACAACGGTAAACCAAAGATAGCTGTTTGAATTTTTATTAAGAAATAAATTCTAAAAGAAAATAAATATTAGAAATAAATTCTTATTCTAAAAGAATATCTGAAACATTTACGCATTTAGGAGACATTTAGAATGTATTTATTTTTAATAGTTTCTGTCGTGCATAGTCGAATTTCCATTTTCTAAGTTACTACAAAACATTGGATTTATTTTAGAACATATTAAAAAAAAAATAGACACAATAAGGGGTTAAAAGTAGATTTTTCTGTGTTTCACGCGGAATCTATTTTGCTAATATTTATTTTCCTTTGGCTACTGTTTTTTATTTCTTATTCGCCAAATCGCTAATGTTGGTCAAAAACCAGCTAGAACCTTGCTTTACACCCTCTCATAAATTCAGTCTAAACCAACATCGCCAGAATGAGCTATATGTTTCAGCAAAGTCTTGGAATTAAAAAACATCGACTTGTTTCTTTAGATTAGTATAAAAACATAATCGGAGTATCACGCATGCCCTATAAGTACCTATAGGTGCTTTTTTTTAAAAAGGTATACAAATTTAAAACGAAGTAAAACTCATAAAAAAATGTTAATAGCCATCATATTGATTTTATTACCGGAATGAAAAGAAGGGTTATGTGTTTCACGCGTATCTGTGTATGCGTATTTCTTTATACCCTCGAAACATCCCAACGGCTGGATGAATTTTAATGAATGAGGTCTCTATCAATTCTTCTTAACGGCCCGATGGTTATAGGCTAGGTTTTGTTTTTATAAATTCAAAATGGCGGCCGTAACATACAAAATAGTGGAGAGGCGAAAAAAATTTACGCACCCTATTGAGTGGCATATCATTGGATAGGTCTTTCAAAATGAAGACGATGTTTCATTGACTATTTTACAGTCAGAAGCTCTGTTAAAATATTATACAACCTGGAAGTTGTGTATCTAGGATCTCTATCTTTACTGCAACTCTAACTATCATAGACATCTATACACCTCATCAAAACCGTGTTTATAGATAGGAACTAACAATTAAACACAACTTAAAAGTCATCAATACAAGTAAATAAAAAAAAAATAGGTAAGTAATATAAACAAGTAATATATAAAAAAAAGTATTTTAAGTCAATTCCTACTTAGGTCAATAAGAGAATTTTTTTTTTCTACCATTCTTCTTTCATCTTGAGTGGCGCTTAAAATGCCTTGATCAAGAAGACGGCTCTCTCGGTCTTAAAATACCTTGATCAAGATGACGGCTCTCTCGATTATTGAAAATTAATTGATTTAATTTAATTAATGAATTAATATTTGAAAAAAAAACTTGATTAACATCAAGTGTCATCCACTACAAGTTAAAAAAAATTATTTGAGCTTGATTGAATGAATAATAAGTATTTTATTAACGATTAAAAATTTGAACAAGATATTTATAGCGAGAGTGTGAGCTAATACTAGGAATTAAAAAAAAAAAAAAATAGTTTCACATTGATGAGAAATAATTAATTAGTTCGCTCTTTACGCAGTCGTTTTTTTTAATTTTTTAACTTTAATTGTTTATTAAATAACAAATTGTATGCCATTAGTGTTTAAAAATGATTTGGGGCATATGTGTGCTGCGGCTGGCTCGAATGAAGCGCAGTGTAGAAGTCCACTTTTCGAAAACTTTATCGAGCAGCTACAGGCGTATATCAGCAAAAACGAGGCGAATGTTGATTTACGAGTGGTCTTACGCCTGTGGTTTTCGGCGTTGACCAACGATTTCAAATATCCCCACAGAAAATAATCCCTTGTTGTGAGATCACATGACATTGGAGGTCAGTTCACGGGTCCATTACGCGAAATTATACGCTCACCTAATGTTTCCCGGAATAAATTAATGGTGTTTGGCACAATTTGCAAGCGTTGTTCTGGCGTAAGTCTATTCATGGTAAAATGGAAAAGCATACTGAGCACAAAATATCTGTCAGCTGTCAAATTTACTGTGACTCGAAACAGTGTTGCTAATTTCAAAACCACGCCTCTAAAAAAACACCATTTACCTATTGTCAGTTTTGAACACACCACTGCTCAAACATGAAAAGCAAATTTTATTTTTAAATTATTGCTACTTAATTCGAATTACTTTCAAAAAATTAAACTAGAAATATCCATAGATTAGTGTTGTGACGATTTGGACGCCACAACACACAGGGTCACGCGACAGTAAAATGATTAGTACAATAGAAACAGTTATCCCGATCTGCGTTGTGAAAAGATCTAATGGGATAATGTCATTTAATAAATTAGGAGAGAAGAAAACTTTGGAATAAAATTAATTTTGGCAATAACTCAAGGACGACTTATTTAACGTTGAAATGGAGATATCGAACTTGTAGGTTGCATAGAGAAACATCCAATTCTAATAATTCCAAAATATTAGATACCATAAATTACGAGTATTATCTAAAAGGGAACAAGGAAAGAATTCAAGGAAAGACTTACAAGTATGCACACATAAACAAACTTTATTTTCATTTATATAAAATTCATAACTCAAATATGACCTTTTATATCATAATAACCTTTTCAAATTATCTACTATTTTATCAGAATATAACATAGTTCCATTCTCATTAGAACAGCAAAGCTTTCATCAAAATTATACTTTGTTACTTATTTTTTTTTTATCAATTTATGTTATCTTATACTTGCCCCTTTTTGTTCACAGCACGATCCGATGATGAGGCTTTTGCCAAAATTTTAATCAAAATTTTATTTATGAAAAATAGCATTCCCGTTATCATTAAAATCTTTATCATAAACAATCATAATATTCAATGTTATAAGATTATGTACTTTAGTGGAAATTTAGAAAATTAGTTGCTTAATATTAAATGTACACATCATAAGAAAACATGAAAACAATAGCCACGAATATATTGAAATAAATATAAGGAGTTTCTCACCCAAACAGACTTCGATCTTTTCTGTAATCATCCAAATCATACAGTTCACTCATAGTTCATGGAATCCTAAACACAAGTAAGTTCATCGGGGCATAAAGTTCCTTTTATATATATATATATATAGTTCATGGGGATCTTTCACAAACCAATTTCACTTTCTTTCGGCGCTCTGTGACGCGTGAAAATTAGAGCTCCATCTCCACAATGTACACTTTCATAGGCGAAATCTGCTGACATGTCATATCTTCGTTGCATTCGCATCTCATCACTAACCACTGTACATCTCCAAATCAAGTGAATACTTCTGTAAGATTCTGCATCAGTTAATTTCCTGGACAAAGACTTGTCTGCTCTCAGCGATCTTTGTCAATAGATCATGACAAGGACAGGTCAACTCTCAGCATTAATTTTCATCATCATTTCCTTTTTTTCTGCATCAATCATTTTTTGTGACAAAGATTTGTCTGCTTTCAGCATTCATTTCAATCGCTAAATTTTGTATTGTCCTTAAAATTTGCTGCGAAAGAACTTGGTGTAAAATTTTGAAGTATCAAGTCACATCTTAACAAAAATTATAGAACCTCTTGAGGACGAGACACAAAACTTAATAATCTTTTTTCCTTCCTTCTTCCCAGATCCAATTTTTTTTGGGGGGGGAGGGCTAAATTAACCCAGAGCTTTCGTTCTGATTGGAGGCTACTCCTGGTCCCTTATTGGTACTCTAGACATGCCTATCTATGGGCGTGCCAATTTATTTTTCACTGGTTCGAATCCTGGTCACGGCACCATTAAATTTTAGTATGTTGTGACGATTTGGACGCCACAACACACAGGGTCACGCGACAGTAAAATGATTAGTACAATAGAAACAGTTATCCCGATCTGCGTTGTGAAAAGATCTAATGGGATAATGTCATTTAATAAATTAGCAGAGAAGAAAACTTTGGAATAAAATTAATTTTGGCAATAACTCAAGGACGACTTATTTAACGTTGAAATGGAGATATCGAACTTGTAGGTTGCATAGAGAAACATCCAATTCTAATAATTCCAAAATATTAGATACCATAAATTACGAGTATTATCTAAAAGGGAACAAGGAAAGAATTCAAGGAAAGACTTACAAGTATGCACACATAAACAAACTTTATTTTCATTTATATAAAATTCATAACTCAAATATGACCTTTTATATCATAATAACCTTTTCAAATTATCTACTATTTTATCAGAATATAACATAGTTCCATTCTCATTAGAACAGCAAAGCTTTCATCAAAATTATACTTTGTTACTTATTTTTTTTTTTATCAATTTATGTTATCTTATACTTGCCCCTTTTTGTTCACAGCACGATCCGATGATGAGGCTTTTGCCAAAATTTTAATCAAAATTTTATTTATGAAAAATAGCATTCCCGTTATCATTAAAATCTTTATCATAAACAATCATAATATTCAATGTTATAAGATTATGTACTTTAGTGGAAATTTAGAAAATTAGTTGCTTAATATTAAATGTACACATCATAAGAAAACATGAAAACAATAGCCACGAATATATTGAAATAAATATAAGGAGTTTCTCACCCAAACAGACTTCGATCTTTTCTGTAATCATCCAAATCATACAGTTCACTCATAGTTCATGGAATCCTAAACACAAGTAAGTTCATCGGGGCATAAAGTTCCTTTTATATATATATATATATAGTTCATGGGGATCTTTCACAAACCAATTTCACTTTCTTTCGGCGCTCTGTGACGCGTGAAAATTAGAGCTCCATCTCCACAATGTACACTTTCATAGGCGAAATCTGCTGACATGTCATATCTTCGTTGCATTCGCATCTCATCACTAACCACTGTACATCTCCAAATCAGGTGAATACTTCTGTAAGATTCTGCATCAGTTAATTTCCTGGACAAAGACTTGTCTGCTCTCAGCGATCTTTGTCAATAGATCATGACAAGGACAGGTCAACTCTCAGCATTAATTTTCATCATCATTTCCTTTTTTTCTGCATCAATCATTTTTTGTGACAAAGATTTGTCTGCTTTCAGCATTCATTTCAATCGCTAAATTTTGTATTGTCCTTAAAATTTGCTGCGAAAGAACTTGGTGTAAAATTTTGAAGTATCAAGTCACATCTTAACAAAAATTATAGAACCTCTTGAGGACGAGACACAAAACTTAATAATCTTTTTTCCTTCCTTCTTCCCAGATCCATTTTTTTTGGGGGGGGGAGGGCTAAATTAACCCAGAGCTTTCGTTCTGATTGGAGGCTACTCCTGGTCCCTTATTGGTACTCTAGACATGCCTATCTATGGGCGTGCCAATTTATTTTTCACTGCATAGCATTAACTTAATTTTTGCCCCTTGCGCCAGGTTTCTCATGGGAATCACCACCCACGTTGAGTGTTGTAAAACCATCTTACTTGATAGAAAATTTATGGTTTCAACATCGTAAATTTTCTATTCTTTCGCTATACATTTACTGCCCATGTCTGGCGTCAGCAATGTTCTCTTTATCTATAATTTCCTATTTTCTGTCTGGTCTTATTTGGGGAGTTTTATTTTATTACACTGTTTTTGCACATATAAATATTTACAATTCGAAATGTTTTATTTTCAATATTAATACAAAATAAATTCACAATTCATATTCCTTATTTTTTTCTAAACATACCAATACCAAACAACATATATATTTTTATTTTTTTCTACGCATTATATACTTATTCATTTTAATATACTTTAATTTTGGAGTATTTTTTATGTTATTTTAATTTATTGTATAAATTAATTACTAAAGAATTATTTTCCGAGAATTCAATTATTTTTAAATGTTATTGGATCGTGCGAAAATTATTTAATTAGTTAAATTAAGAACAAGCCTTGTTGTGTAGATTTCTACACTACAATTAGTATCTCTTATTTAATACCTGAATTAAGTTAATTGATTCAAAAGTTTTCTAAGGGACATTCATAAAAATCTGTCTTGCGTTGTAAATAGATAGATTACAGGGGGAATTTTAGCCTTCTCTTATTATCCTTATCTCTTATCATCCCATCCCCCGCCTCCTCTGTTACAAATGTAAATTGGTTTCTATTTTTGTAAAAACTCAGTTTTAATAATGTTCAAAATTTAATTCTGAAAACAAGAAAAAGAAATAGGAAATCTCTATTTCCAATTCCTCTAAGTGATAGTTGCCTCCATCTCATTTTATATAGGATTATTTATTCATAAAAAAGAAAGAGATTTCATATCTTATCTATTTATTATTGTAATATTTTATGAAAGATAATCTGATTTATTATAAGGCTGAGAAACCTAAAAAAAATAAGAAACAGTGTCAGTACTTCATACATTAATATAAAAACAATTTATGCGTAGGATTTCTGAGAGCCACAAGGAAAAATATAATACATATAGTGTTATTTTTTTTTTTTCTTGATCAAGACTTACTGAAAAAATATTGCTTTTGGACATTATGACACACCGTATTTACTATTGAAATGGAAATTTTTGCAATGATAAAAAGAAGTGCTTGGAAAATACTTTTGTTGAAGTAATACCATTTTGCTTTCTTTAGTCTTTTAAGAAATAGAGGATGGAAAAGAAAGATAAGCATTACTTTAAGTTTTTCCTGGGGTTTATTTTACTTTTGAGTAAGCAGAATGGAGTCAAAAATGAATACAGCGGTATAGAAATTAAGGAAGATAATTTTTCTTAAGAATTATAAATCTGTTTTTATCTGACGAACATGAGACTGCATACTTTTAAGATATGTAGTTTTTATAAAGGCTATAGTATAATTGATGTACAGCACCTCTCTTTAAGAAGTATGAAACACGTCTATATTAAAAAGCAAAAATATGTCTATATTAATGATGGCAACCATCTAAACAATAAATTTCGCTTTTCTTTCTTTTTTTTTTTACCTTTCTTCTTTTTCTTTTTTTTTTCTATAACTACACCAAGAATAGGAATAAAAAAATTACTTTCCATTGCAATTTGCTTCAAAACTGTATCTTAATTTACTGATTTTATATTTTTTAAAAAACATTAAGCCTTTTTTTATCCGCTTGGAACCAAATTGCGAAAATTAACACGTTTACACTCAAAACTATGTCATTTTTCAGCACTTTTTTCTTCAGTGTAATATTCCAAAGTGAAATTACGAAACGAAATAAAACTGCTCAGTAGCTGTATAAAGAAAACACAAAATTAACGTGTATGTAACCTAGCTTTGCGTTTAAAACCTGAAAAAATCAGAATAAAAAATATTGTTATAAATAGTGAACTGAATCGTGATTAATGACTGGCATGCAGGTAATACGAAAGTACAAAAAATGATTTTTGATGTAGTTTGTATGTAATATAAGGAAATATACTAAATGTATATATAAAAAAATCTATTAGAGTTTTTAATTAAAAGCGGTTTTCATCTACGTTGTGTACACTGGATAGTATACCAAGCATCTTAATCCTGGTTGCAGTGCCTGGTTTTCTTTTTAAAAACGGTTAAGTGCGAGTATTACTCGCGCTCAGAGGGTTCCGTACAGTAAATATATGAATTATTTACTGTATTATTAAAAAAAATCATTGCTAAAAGAATAGTAAGACTTTGTAAAAAACTATACAATGTAGGTTTGGATATAGCTGTATAGTGTACAGGGTGCAAAGGAAAGTCTGTCTGTCCGTCTGTCCGCATATAACAGAGCAAAAAGTACCCAACCGAATGGTCTGAAATTTTAAATATATAATTGTTGCAAAATTTTGTCAGTCATTTGAAATTTTATGAAAATCGGATGTATAGTTTAATTACAGGAACAGTCAAAAGTTTTCCGTTACATTACGGCCAATGGGAAAAAAATATTGCAAGTGCATTTTAATGATGTTACAGCTTTCCGAATGATCTGAAATTTTAAAGATATAATTGTTGCAAAATTTTGTCGAGTTATTTTGAATTTTATGAAAATCGGATGTATAGTTTAATTACAGGGACAGTCAAAAGTGTTCCGTTACATTACGCCAATGGGAAAAAAAAATATTTCAAGTGCATTTTAATGATGTTACAGGCTTTCGAACAGAATGAAAATAATATGCACTTATGAAGTGCACTAAAATATACATTCCGTACAAAATGCGGTTCAAAAAATACTTCTAAAACTAGTTATAGTACGAACACACCTTATTTGGCACGTTTGACGAGCAATTTCCAACTTGTTTAAACAGTGTATTTAGTGCAATTGATTTAAATTTTTTTGACAGTTTAGGATTTAAATGCTGTATTTGACATCAGATTCAACACTATACATTGTTTGTTTATAAGTCAGGAATCTGACATTACATTTTTTTGTTTACTTTTGGTTTCTGGACTGTTGTCAGTGGCGCAGAACTGTTGTCAGTGATGCTCCTCTTTCACATATATACGTTTTACATTATGTTTTATTTTAACTTCGGCCTGAGTTAGCAGCGATTTATTTAAAAGTTAATATAAAGGCTTTCATGCAAGATGAAAGTATTATTTGCTAGAAATTTATTTAGTTGGCATTTGTTCTTAATTTATGAGTTTCTACTTGGAAACCAGGACTTTATAAATGTATTTGTTTGTGTTTGTATCTGTGAAGATTCCTGTTTTAATGGTTTTACAAATAAATAACACAAATTCAAGAAGGATTTTCTTTTTTTTTCCTCTCTCTATAGACTTACTAAGATGTAATGCCTCCATTAAAGGATATTAAGAATATAATTTCCCAGAATTTGTCACATTTAAAAAGAAGTAAATAAATTACATTTCATGAATACTAATTCATATGCGTTTTGAAAAGTAATACAGAATTCTGGATATATGAGAGTATTCAGGGTAATTCTGTGCTCTGGGCAAAATTCTGAGTAAGGTAAAGTACACGTAAAGAAACATGATATAGAAATTTCGGTCGGAAATGAAAAATGTTGGCGAAAAACAAGAAATATTGAGAAAATAAAAATAAGCGTTTTATTGGAATAAAAATTCCAGTAAGTGCTCAAATTGCCCCTTACTAACATCAATACAGGTCTAGCAGCGTCTAGAAAGTGACTGGCTTATCGTTTCCAAGATTCCAAGTGTCTGAAATACGAGACACCGATTGACTCTGATGAGAACCTCATGCAAGACTTTCAGTCGCTGCTCTAACTATTCCTGAAACAGATGGAATCTTCGCAAGTGTACGTCAATCACTTGCTATAACTGTATCGATGTTCGTAGTGGGAAAATTTCAGAACATCATACGAATTGAAAATTTCAAACTGAGTAAAAAAATGCCCACGTCGGGAATTGAATCCAGATCCTAGGCTTACAATGCCACATGCTCTACTGTTTAAGGGACCTGAGCTGACTAACTGCGAGCATGTTTTGCTCAAATAACCCTATTGGTAATAACATCTCGTTTGTCATATACACAGCTCAACAGAATGAACCGCAGGCAAAGGAACTACATATAAACGGTGGGTAGGTATATATAATGTTATTTTAACACAATCAAATTGATTGGTAAAGTTATCATACGAAATTATTATTTCAAATTGAACGAAAAAGTAAATTCAATTAAAATATTATTGAAAATATTCAATACGTATGATAATTTCACCAATCAGTGTTAAAATAATAGTATTTGAGAACATACTTTAATTGTTATGTTAATAAAACGATTGTTTTCATTTCATCCTCATTTCTTCTGTTACACCAACACTTAATTTCCGACACTACATTTCTATACCAAAAACGTTTCTTTATGTGTTCTTCACATTCATTTACAGTTTGGCACATGAGTTCAGGGAAACCTGAATAATCTTATTTTTTTCAAAAAGAAAATCTCCTTACATTTTCTTTTAAATGTATCATTTTATAAACGAAATATTCTTTAAAATTATATTTACTTTTATCTTATTTATATAGCATTATTTCTTCTTAAAAATAAGAGGAAGCCGTATCTTATGCACATGTTGTATCATAATATAAAAGCTAATCTGAATTATCATCTCTCGGAAACCTAAAAGACGCAGCACAATATTTATTTCATACGTTAATATAAAAGCAATTTATACGTAGAATCCGTGAGATCTACAAGAAATAATAAAATGCATATACTATTATTTTTCTTTCCTGGGTTAGACTAACAGGGAAAATATTACTTTGGAGATTATGATACACCATACCTAATATAGAAATGGAAATATTTGCAATGCTAAAGAGAAGTTCTTGGCAAATACTTTTCTTGTGTAATGCCATTTTGCTTACTTTAATCTCGAAGATGTAGAGGATCTTCTAAGAAAAAAAAAAAAAAAAAAAAAAAAAAAGGTAAGCTTATTGTGGTTTTTCCAAGGTTTATTGTAACTTTGTATAAACAAAAGCAAACTATATAAGAATAAAGAGATGGAAAACGAAAAAAAAATCTATTTTTCTTAAGAAAAATAATTCTATCTATGAGAAGAACATGAGTGTACATTACATAACATTTCACTTTTATACACACACATACACATATATATATATATATATATACCATAAAAATCTATGAAACAGATCCCCATAACAAGCGCAACATGGAAAGCCAGTGTAAACAATGGGAAAATAGAAATTTGTGGAACCAATGCTGAATCGTCAGGCGCTAATTACCTTGATTACCACAAATAACATGTTCGGTTTCATCTTCGTATTATCCATAACAAACTAAAGAATGCGAAATTAGGGCTACCATACACGTCTCCATAGAGATTATAAAGCACACATTTAAAAAAAGTCATTCTCATTTAAGGAAATTTTAATGTATTTTTTGTTTGCAAAACAAATGAACCAAAGCGTTAAAAATATTTTTAGCACAAGTGTGTGTATTTTTTTATTAGAAGTTTCATTTCTTTTTAAATAACATGAATGAGTTATTTTTCCCAAAGATGACAAAATCTGTATTTGGAGACATAAAACTTTCACCAGTCGAAGCCATTTTTATTTAATGCAAAATGAATGGGAAGTTGTACATTAATAACAATGAGCCTAAATGAAATACGTTTTCTTTCAAATATCTTTTTTCCTAAACGAGACATTCTTTAAAATAATATCAATTTCTATATCATTTAAGTAGAATTTTGCTTTTTGAAAAAGAAGAGAATTCATATAAAAAATATCTCTAATAATAAAATATGAAAATGATATTAACTATCATAAATCTCAGAGACCTAAAAAATAAACACTATATTTATATTATAGAGTCATCTGAAGCATTTGCACCGCACATGATGGTAATGCACTCCTTCAATGATTTGTGGTTTGGAGCTGACTTTTCTTCTCATGAAGCAAGTGTTCAGTACAATCCTGTCTCATTGGCGTTATAAATTTGATCGGGAATTAAATTTTGTTCGTCAATAAATTCTTGAAATTTCACACAAAACGATTTTGCAGCAGTCACATAGATGTTCTTCTTCAATATTTAACTGCCGAATTCCACAGAGTTGCTTGAATCGAGAGAGCCAACCATATGAAGCATTAAATCTCCTTCTAATTCAAGTTCAACATGAAAAAAATCTCTCTTTTTCGGAACACATGGCATCCGAAGTAGGCATACCTCCAGCTCTTTTTTGATTAAACCAGAGCAGAATCTAGATCTTTGTATGTTAACGTTTTCAGACTTTTCCGTTTCGAAAGCGCATTCGTCATTACAATCATTCGTCACGGTAATCAGTTTTCCTTTGTTCTTTTTTATATCATTAAAAGATTGTACTCCAATTTGATAATCTTTTGCTAATTTGCTAGCTCCATTATCAAATTTCTGAGAAACAATATATGGTACGTTAATATAAAACAATTTGTAAGTAGGAACTGCGAGAGTCATGCGAAATAATAAAATACATATACTGTTATTTCTTCTTTCCTGTACCACACTTACCGAAGAAATATTATTTTGGACATTAAGATACACCATACTTACTATAGAAATGGAAATATTTGTAATACTCAAAAGAAGTTCTTGCAGTTAATTTTCTTGAGTAATGTCATTTTCCTTACTTTAGTCTTCTAACTTATAAAGGATGAAAAATATAGATAAGGGTATTTTTGGTTTTTTTCGGAGCTTTATTTTACCTTTGTATAAACAAAAGTAAATGAAAAAAGAATAAAAAGATATGGAAATCGAGAAAGTCTATTTTCTGAAGAACAACAAATTTGTCTATTTGAAGAACAGGAGAGTACATAACCTTTCACTTTTTTGTAAGTGATATTTTATTATTGAGATTCAATACTTCTTCATAATAAGAATAAAGCACATTCCTTTTATTGGTATTTTATTCCTCTTTAATTATATAGATGAGATATTTTCACTAAGATGTAAAATCTCCATTAAATCTCCACGAGCCGGCGAAAAATTGTGCATATAATTTCTTCAAAAATGCCATTTTTTTTTTTTTTTTTTTTTTTTTTTCTTGACATGATGACAAAATGAGACAGAAATTACTGTCGAAAAACACTCGCTAAATGCCAATTTTGTTTAAGAAGGAAATGTTTGGAGGAAATTTAAATATTTGAATACTAAATTCAGAATGCTTTACCCAGAAATGGAAAAGTTCTTGATACACGAGGGTGCATAATCTTTTTTCTCACCAAATTTAAATTCCATTGTCACATATCAATACATGTTCATTTAAAAACCTTTTTTTATAAAATAGATATTGTTTAAAAAAAATACTTATTTATAAAATCTTAAACAACGATTTTTACGCACAAATAATGTACAGAAGGATAAAAAATACCCATCCGATCGTTTCGAGGATTCCTCGATCCCCTTCCACAGTGAGAGAAAAAAAAGAGAAGAATTAAAATGGGTTCGAGGAACCCCTCTGCTATAGCCCCGAGAACTGGCTTATTGATTGATGGAAAAGGCAGAAGTAAGAGTTTATATATCCCAAAGAAATGACGTAATTGAACAGAACTAACTGAAAAAGAGTCACTGCGCAGGATCTCTCCACACTGGTGAAAGAAAAGGGGAGCTAGTCATATCATTTACTAAGGTGGAAGTTTGATTATAAATATAGTGAGCTTCATAAAAGTCTAGATCAAAAACTGAATTACATTTTTGAATAATTTTTGCCTCTGGATAATTAAACTGGTGGTTGGAATTCCAACAATGTTTCGCTATTGTAGATTTCCCAATTTCCTGCTTTCTAACGTAATTCTGGTGTTCTTTCAGCCTAATTCAAAGTGCACGCTTCGTCTGCTCAATGTAAGAGAGGCCGCACTCACAAAAAATTCTGTAAATGCCCCAGGTATTATGATCGTCAATAGGATCTTTAAGATTGGAGAAAGAATTTTTATTGATTGGTGAGAAAACAACTTTAAAACTAAACCCATTGAGAAAACGAGAAATTTGTGTACTGATTTTAGGAAAATAAGGTAAGACAATAACATTTTTAAATTCTTTATTTGCTGGAACAGAATCAGTGATTATCTGAGGTTTAGATAAAATGCGGTTAACAATATACAAATTAAATCCACGATCGATGGGAACTGCTCTTATATAGTTAATTTCACGTCCTGGTAATTCATAATGATTATGAGTTTTTGACGACAGTTTACCGAAAACATTTTTCTGTAAGTTTACTCCCCCATTATAAGTCCAGTCATCCCCCACATCAAAAACTTGCAGCTTTCAATACTCTTATTTTACGTGCACGTAAAATTTGTTCAAATTCTGATTTATTTAATAGTGAAATTAACTATATAAAATCAGTTGCCATCGATCGTGGATTTAGTTTGAATATTATTAACCACAAGTTATCTAAAACCCAGAAAATCACCGATTCTGTTCCAGCAAATAAAGAACTTAAAAATGTTATTGTCTTACCTTATTTTCCTAAAATCAGTACACAAATTTCTCCAATTCTCAATAGGTTTAGTTTTAAAGTTGTTTTCTCTCCAACCAATAAAATTTCTTTCTCCAATCTTAAAGATCCTATTGACGGTCATAATACCTGGGGCATTTACAGAATTTTTTGTGAGTGCGGCCTCTCTTACATTGGGCCGACGAAGCGTGCACTTAGAATTAGGCTGAAAGAACATCAGAATTACGTTAGAAAGCAGGAAATTGAGAAATCTACAATATTGTTGGAATTCCAACATAGTTAAACATAAACATAAACATTGCACATTAAACATTGTTGGAATTCCAACCATCAATTTAATCACCAATCAGTTACCCACCAACCATCAGTTTCCAGAGGCAAAAGTTATTCAAAAATGTAACTCAGTTTTTGATCTAGATTTTTACGAAGATCACTATATTCATAAACATACTTCCACCTTAGTAAATGATATGACCAGCACCCCTTTTCTTTCATCAGTGTAGAGAGATCCTGCGCAGTGACTCTTTTTCAGTTAGTTCTGTTCAATTGCGTCATTTCTTTGGGATATATAAACTCTTGCTTCTGCCTTTTCAATCAATCCATAAGCCAGTTCTCGGGGCTATGGGCGAGGGGTTCTTCGAACCCATTTTAATTCTTCTCTTTTTTTCTCTCACTTTGGAGGGGGTTCGAGGAATCCTCGAAATGATCGTATGGGTATTTTTTATCGTTCTGTACGTTATTTGTGCGTAAAAATCGTTATTTAAGATTTCAGCTTTTTATTACAATTCGCACAAAGGTTAATCTATGCTAATACCTATTTCTATATAATTTACAAAAAATAAAATAAAATAAAATAAAATAAAATAAAATAAAAATAAATGAAGAGAATCCATATTGTAAATATTTATTGCACCATAATATGAAATATAATTTTAATTATTATAAGTCTAGAAACATAAAAAATTAGTATAATATTTATTTCATACGTTAATATAAACAATTATACATAGAAACAGCGAGAGCCGCAGAAAATAATAAAATGTGTGTACAGTCGACGCTCGTTATAACGACCCTTCCTGTGTCAAAGAAAATGGTCGTTATAATGGAAGGTCTCTATAACGAAAGTGAACGAAAAAAAATAATAAACTCGAATCATGTGCAGGAAAATTAATGTTTAAAAAAAATTCGATAATACAATAAATAACATTACAAATTTTTGAATTTTTGTAAATAAAATGCTTTTTTACATGTTAAATGTTTTAGAAATTTCAGATTTCGGCATCAGTTTTTCTCAACCGCTGTCAAAACTTGTAATTTGGTATCCAAGGGAATCGCATTTCGTTTGTTTAAACAGCCATCTTTAAAAAATGTACACACCCAACAAGCGAGCGAGTACACGCATGCGCATATGCCTATGGCAAAGAGAATCAAGTTCAAGCGAGTCATTACTAAATTTCACCACAGGACGAACTCTATTCTTTCTACTCTTTTCAGACCTTAGTTATTAACTCGTCAATTAGTTCTTGCTGAAAGAAAATGGTAGTTTTTTTTGTTTTTTTTTTTTTTTTTTGGAAAAAAAATGTCAGTTAAGTCGCTGTATTGGGTAATAAGCTGCTGAGCGATCGTTATACTGGTTGTAAAAATAACATAGCATAATAAGAATATATTTCCGGAAATTTTGCATCGGTTGTTATAATGAAACGGTCGTTATAATGGGCGGTCGTTATAATGAGCGTCGACTGTACTAATTTTTTTTTCCTTTCCTGCACCAGGCTTAAAGGAACAAAATTACTTCAGATATTAAGATACGCCATACCTACTGTAGAAATTGAAATACTTGTAATTTTAAAACGAAGTTCTTAATAAATAATTTTATTGGATAATCCGTTTTGCATACTTTAGTTATCTAACATATAGAGAATGAAAAATATAGATAAGTTTGTATTAGGTTTTTCTGGAGGTTTATTTTATATTTGTATAAACAGAAGAAAATGAAAAAATAATAAAGAGTTGTAGAAATGGAGAAAATCTATTTAACTGAAAAATTACAAATCTGTCTGTTTGAAGAAAATGGGAGTATATAGCCCTTTCAAGTTTTTTTATGAGTGGTATTTTATTATTGAGATACAATACTTCTGCATAATGAGTATAAAGCACACATTTTAAAAATGTCATGCTCATTTAAGGAAGTTTTAATATATTTTATGTTTGAAAAACAAATGTAAAAATGTGTCATACATATTTCTTAGTGCACGAGAGCACATGCGTTTTATTGTTTTTTTTTTGTTTGTTTGTTAGTTTGTTTTTCTTTAATTATATATATGAGATATTTTCACTAAGATGAAAAATCTTGAGTAAAGATTATAAACTTTTGACAGGCGCGGATTATACTTTATGCAGCAAAAATTCCGGCGAAAAGCTATGCATATAATCGCTTCCAATGTACAAAATTATTTTAAGAAGGAAATAATTTAAATGCTTGAATAATGCATTACTCAGAAATGCATGAGTTCTTGATACATGAGACTACATAACGATTTTCCCTCTCCAAATTTAATTTCCATAGTCAAATCTCACAACATGTTCTTACAAAGATATTTTTTTTCTAAACGAGATATTATTTAAAATAATATATATTTCTACATAATTTACGTATTTTTTTTTTCTAAAAAAAAAAAAAAAAAATAAGAGAACCCATTTTGCAAATAATTGTTAAAACATTATATCAAATATAATGTTAATTATTATAAGTCTCAAAAACATAAAAAATTAACACAATATTTATTTCATATGTTAATATAAAAACAATTTACACAAGTCACAAGAAGTAATAAAATACATATACTATTGTGTTTTCTTTCCTGCATCAGACTTAATGGAAAAATATTTCTTTGGACATTATAATAAACCATACCTACTATATCAACGGAAATATGTATAGTGTTAAAGAAAAAATTCTTGGCAAATACTTTTCTTGGGTAATACCATTTTGCTTACTTTAGTTTTCTAACGTATAGAGGATTAAAAAAAAAAAAAAGACAAGCTTTTTTTGGTTTTTCAGAAGTTTATTTTATAAAGAGAAGCAAATGAAAAGGAATAAAGATATAAGGAAATCGAGAAATTCTATTTTCTTGAAGAATTATAAATCTATCTATTTGAAAAACATGAGAGTACATAACCTTTCACTTTTCTTATAAATTATATTTTATTATTGAGATAGAATACTTCTTCATAATGAATATAAAATACACATTTTAAAAGTGTCATTCTCGTTCAAGGAAATTTTAATATATTTCATGTTTGAAAAACAAATGTAAAAATGTGTTATACATATTTATGAGTATATAAGAGAACACATTCTTTTATGTTTGTGTTCTTTTTATGTTCTTGTTATATATTTTATTTGTCTTTAATTATGCATATGATATATTTTCACTAAAATAGAAAATCTTCTTTAAATAACACAAAACTTTTGTCATGTGCGGATTGTACTTTTTGCAGCAACGAATACGGCGAAAAGTTACGCATATAATTTCTTCTAAAGTGCTAATTTTGATTAAGAAGAAGATAATTTAAACGCTTGAATACAAAATCAGGAATGCATTACCCAGCAATGCAAGAGTTCTTGATAGATGAGAGCACATAATCTTTTTTTTCTCCAAATTTAAATAATTTAAATTCCATAGTCAAATCTCACTTCAAATATCTTTCTTTTTTTTTTCTTTTTTTTTTCTTTTTCTTTCTTTCTTTTTTTTTTTTTTTTTTTTTTTTTTTTTTGTAATAAACGAAGAATTCTGTAACATATTATAAATTTCTATATTATTTATGTAACATTTTGCTTTTTGAAATAAGAAGAGAATTCATATTATAAAAAATTGTAGCAACAAAATAATCAAGATAATATGAATTTTAATAAATCTGAGAGGCCTAAAAAATAAACACAATATTTATTTCATACGTTAATATAAAAACAATGTACACGTAGGAAATGTGAGAGTCATAAGTAGTAATAAAATACATGTACTATTATCTTTTCGTTCCTGCACCAGACTTACTGGGAAAAATATTTCTTTGGACATTATAATAAACCATACCTACTATAGAATCGGAAATATCTACAATGGTAAAAAAGAAGTTCTTGGCAAATATTTTCTTGGGTAATACCTTTTAGCTTGCTTTAGTCTTCTAACATATTCACGATGAAAAAAATTACAAGCTTTTTGGGGGTTTTCCAGGAGGTTTATTTTACCTTTGTATAAAGGAAGAAAGTGGTAAAAGAATAAAGAGATATGGAAATCAAGTATATGTATTTTCCTTAAAAATTACAAATCATTTCATGTGAAGAACATGAGAGTATATACCCTTTCCTATACACAATTTTTTTTATAAAAAAATTATCATTGAAATTCAGTACTCCTCCATAATGAGTATAAAGCACATATTTTTAAAATGTCATTCTGATTTAAAGAAAATGTAAAGTATATTATGCTTGACAAATAAATGTGGAAATGTGTTATACACATTTCTTAATACAAGAGAGCACATTCTTTTTATGGATTTTTTACTTCTCTTTAGTAATATAGGTGATATATTGTCACTTGGATTGAAATTTTTCATTAAAGAACATAAAACTTTTGTCGGGCACATTTTATACTTTTTGCAACAATGAGTTCCGGCGAAAAATTATGCAAATAATTTCTTCCATAGTGCCCATTTTTTTAAGAAGGAAATAACATGTATTCTTGAATACAAATTTAAAAATGTATTATACAGAAATACTGACTCCATAACGTATGAGAGTATACAATATTTTGTATCCTCCAAATGTATAATCGATCGTTAAATCTCACTTTTGTTATAAACGAGGTATTCTTTAACCATTTATCTACTGATGGTATTTGTAATTACCATTAAAATAAATTCTTTTAAAATTCATTTCATACATCGATTAGTAGTAATACAGTTTAGAATGAGTTCTACATGCATTACTTTACCTTATTTCAAAAACAATATTGGTTACACAAAATAAAAATATTTTTAAAAGAATGACTTCTTTTGCCTTTGCATCTTTTCAGCTTTCTTGGCGTTAGACTGGGGGGGGGGGGGATTCCAATTCGGAAATTGTTATATATTTCTATTTGTACATTTCCTAATTCTACAAAATACTAAGAAAAATATTTAAAATAAAAGATTTGAGTGTTGTTATAAATATTGCACAAAATCCCTATAAATTCAAATTTAATTAATCCATCTAAATCCTTCAATCCTTCTAAAATTTATTAAATGATTATGTAAATGTTCTAATGTAGTTTCAAAAATTCACGAAAAATGCTTTAGAAGATAAAACTTTCATGAATGCATAATTCAGTACATAAAGGTTTAAAATAATATTTACTTCTATATTATTTATATAATATTCTTTCTGTTCTGAAAAAGAAGAGAATTCATATCATAAATGTTTGTATAATATGAAAAACCATTTAAATTATTATAAGTCTGAGAGACCTGAAATATGTACAGTATACACTGCTCAAAACAATTAAAGGATATTGCAGTTTTAGGTGGATTTTGTATCTGGTAAACTGTTTAGCTGATTGATACATGGTCGACAGACATAGCAGGTTATATGAGAATAAATTACACATGTTTGGCAGAAAAAATGCATTTTATTGCGCATTTGTGTATTAAAGGAAAAAAAACACAATTTGTGCATATGAGAAAAAAAGAATAAGAAAAGGTGTTTTCTTCAAAGAAAATCATTTTCAGTAGAGGGTATGGTTTCCACGGGCGGCCAGCAACGTTGAACACCTTTGAGGCATGCACTCAATGAGGCTATTAATGACGAGTTGGGGTATTCTGCCCCACTCTTCCAGAAGAGCTCTTTCCAGTTCTTGGAGAGTTTGTGGGGGTTGTTGGCGGCCAGAAACTCGTCTTCCTAGAGCGTCCCAAACGTGCTCGATTGGATTCATGTCTGGAAAAAACGCTGCCCATTCCATTCGAACGATTCCTTCCTCGAAAAGGAAATCCTCCACCAGGTTTGCACGATGTGGCCTGCAGTTATCGTCCATTAAAATGAAGTTATCTCCGATTGCTGCAGCGTAAGGGACTACAATAGGTCTGAGGATCTCATCCCTATATCGGCGACCAGTCAGAGCTCCATCTCGAATGATATAGAGGTCAGTGCGCCCGTCAATGGAGATGCCACCATACACCAACACTCCTCCACCGCCAAATCTGACACTTTCGTGCACGAACGCAGGATTATTCCTACTGCCACGGTCCCTCCAAATGAAAATACGCCTATTATCCGGATGCACAGAAAAACGGGACTCGTCAGAAAACAGAATATTGCTTCATTCATTTCTCCAACAGTTGACATGCTCGGTTGCCCACTGCCTGCGGTCGCGACGATGCCTTGATGTTAATCTAACACATACCATCGGTCGGCGAGCATACAGACCTACAGCATGGAGCCGGTTTCGGACAGTCTGAGTTGAAATCGTGGTGCCTGTAGCCGACCGAAGGTGTTGTTGGAGAAGAGTAGCGTTCATGGTTCGGTGTCTCCGAGCTGTTAACGCTAAATACCGATCTTCATTGGGCGTTGTTGCCCGTCTACGACCTTGCCCTGGTCTTCGGCCTGCACATCCACTCTCCAAAAAACGGTTCCAGATCCTGGAAATGACACTTTGTGACACTCCAATGGCTTGCGCTACTTCGGCTTGAGTTTGGCTCCCTTCTAACCTACCAACAATTCTCAAAGCTTCTGAATCTGTCAAATGACTTCGCTGAGACATCGTACTCATCGAAACAAAGCAATCACTGAATGCCGATCATCCTTGTCTTCCTTCTCTTTTATCCAGTTGAAAGTCAAATTTCATTCGCTGCCGCTGAAGCGACGTTTTTGACGTCGAACTGAAAATTTGCATACTCCACAGTTTGAAAAACAGAAAAATTTGCATTTGTGATTCTCTTCTTCTATTTTCGGCAAAAAAATTTCGTTTATATCTTTATTTTATATAAAACTTCAAATATCCTTTAATTGTTTTGAGCAGTGTATATTTCATACGTTAATATAAAAACAATTTATAAGTAGGAACTGCGAGAGAGACAAGAAATAATAAAGTACATATACTATTTTTTTTTCTTTCCTACACCAGACTTAATGGAAAAATATTACTTTGGACATTAAGATACACCGTACCTACTACAGAAATGGAAATATTTGTAATGCTAAAAAGAAGCTCTTGATAAATAATTTTCTTGGGTAATACCATTTTGTTTACTTTAGTCGTCCAACATGTAGAGGATGAAAAATATAGATAAGTTTATTTTTGGCTTTTCCGGAGGTTTATTTTACCTTTTTATAAACAGAATCAAATGAAAAAAGAATAAAGAGATATGGAAATAGTGAAAGTCAGTTTCATTGAAGAATAGCAAATCTGTCTATTTGAAGAAATTGAGAGTACATATCCTTTCACGATTTTTTTTATAGGTGATGATATATTATCGAGAAACAATGCTTCTCCATAATGGAATTTTAAAAATGTCATTCTTATTTAAGAAAATTTTAATACATTTTATGTTTGAAAAACATGAAAAATGTTTTACATATTTCTTAGTACGCGAGAGCGCATTATTTTTATTGGTGTTTTATTTCTCGTTAATTATATAGATGAGATATTTTCACTAAAATGCAAAATCTACGTTAAAAACCTTTTGCCAGGCAAGGTTTGTACTTTTTGCAGCAATGATTCCGGCGAAAAGTTATGCATATAATTGCTTTCAAAGTACCAATTATGTTTAAGAAAGAAATAAATTAAAGCAGTGGTTCCCAACGTGGGGCGTGTGTCCCATTGTGGGGAAATTTGACTATCTAGGAGGGCAATTCGTAATTTGTTACTCACTCATTCGCTATCAGTTGCTTTTGTCCTTTTTTTTAGGTGCGTTCGTAATTATATAAATACGTAGCACCTATAGTCGTCGTTCAGTCCGTCCGTCTGTCCGTCTGTCCGTCCGTCTGTCCGTCCGTCTGTCTGTCCGCATGTAACAGAGCAAAAACTACCCAACCGAATGGTCTGAAATTTCAAATATATGATTGTTGCAAAATTTTGTCGAGCCATTTCAAATTTTATGAAAATCGGATGTATAGTTTAATTACAGGGACAGTCAAAAGTTTTTCTTTACATTACGGCCAATGGGAAAAATTATTGCAAGTGCATTTTAATGATATTACAGCCTTCCGAATGATCTGAAATTTTAAAGATATAACTGTTGCAAAATTTTGTCGAGCCCTTTCAAATTTTAGGAAAATCGGATGTATAGTTTAATTACAGGGACAGTCAAAAGTTTTTCTTTACATTACGGCCAATGGGAAAAATTATTGCAAGTGGATTTTAATGATATTAGTGCCTTCCGAATGATCTGAAATTTTAAAGATATAACTGTTGCAAAATTTTGTCGAGCCCTTTCAAATTTTAGGAAAATCGGACGCATAGTTTAATTACAGGGACAGTCAAAGTTTTTCTTTACATTACGGCCAATGGGAAAAATTATTGCAAGTGCATTTTAATGATATTACAGCCTTCCGAATGGTCTGAAATTTTAAAGATATAATTGTTGCAAAATTTTGTTGAGCTATTTCAAATTTTAGGAAAATCGGATGTATAGTTTAATTACAGGGACAGTCAAAAGTGTTTCGTTACATTACGGGGAATGGGAAAAAAATATTGGAAGTGCATTTTAATGATGTATCAGACTATGCGCTTTATGAAGTGCAAAAAATTATACGTTCAGTACAATATGGGGTGCAAAAAAATAATTATAAAACTAGTTATAGTACGAACGCACCTCATTTGCCACGTTTGACGAGCAATTTCCAACTTGTTTTAAATGCAATGTTGCAGACGAAGAATAAATTGAGAACTACAAAATTTCAAAATCAGTTTTTTTATTGAATTTTTAAAATGTTCCTAATGTAAAGTTTAACATATTTTAGCATCGTTTTGCAGTGCAAAATCTCTCTATAATTTTTCTGGTGCTACTTACACTTTTTTTGTAACGCTTTTGATTGTTTGAATGAGAATGCTACTTCTATTCGCTCTGTAATATGTTTTCACGAAGATTCTATTACAAGGTAAACTACTTTAAAATATTTATAACTTTGTCTGTTTTGTATATATTTAACCTAAAAAATATATGAAATGTCCGAACGAGGTTTTATCAGCTTTATAAAGCCTATAAATCTGAAATAGCATTAGTAAAGGATATGAGTAGATTGTAAATATCTATGGCTCTAATGCAAGTATCCTGGAGAGTATATAAATTTACATGATGGCATATACATTTGAAACTACTCTTTCACCGTGTCACTGTGTGAATAGAGTTCTTTTTTAATAATAAGTGACATAATTTACAGATTAAGGGAGGGACATAGTGACTTCAGAGAGGCTTTGGTGGGGCGTGACCAATAAAAGATTGGGAAACACGGATTTAAAGTCTTGAATGCTAAATAAAGAATTTATTATGTAGAAAAGCAAGGGTTCTTGATACATGAGAGTACATAATCTGTTTTTCTCTTCAAATTTTAAATCCATACTCAAATCTCACAACATCATCTTTCAAATATCTTATTTTCTGATCGAGATATTCTTTAAAATAATATTTCAATATAATTTACGTTTTTTTTTTTGTTTTTTTTTTTTAAGAAGATAATCTA
Source organism: Maratus speciosus (assembly GCA_963932465.1). Taxonomy (NCBI): domain Eukaryota; kingdom Metazoa; phylum Arthropoda; class Arachnida; order Araneae; family Salticidae; genus Maratus; species Maratus speciosus. The sequence goes on from OZ010790.1 coordinate 211,925,467, forward strand.
TATTGTAAATGTTTGTTATAACATAATATGAAAAGTAATATTAATTATTATAAGAATCAGAGACATAAAAAATTAGCGCAATATCTATTTCATACGTGAATATAAAAAACAATTTATATGTAAGAACTGTGAGTGTAACAAGAAGTAATAAAACACATATACTATTATGTTTTCTTTCCTGCATCGGACTTAATGGGAAAAAAAAAAATTCTTTGTACATTATGATAAACCATACTTATAGCATAGAAAAGGAAATATTTACAATGCTAAAAAAGAGTTATTGACCAATATTTTTCTTGGGTAATATCATTTTACTTACTCTAGTGTTCTAACATATATAGGGTGAAAAAAAAGACAAGTTTATTTTGGATTTTTCTGGAGTTTATATGACCTTTGTATAAAGAAAAGCAAATGAAAAGGAATAAAGAGATATGGAAATCGAGAAACACTGCTTTCCTTTTAAAAATACAAATCTGTCTACGTGAAGAACATGAAAGTATATACCCTTTCCCATGCATATTTTTTTTTTTCTATCTGTTACCCGTGACGCCGTTCCCGTATCAATAAAAAATAAATAAATGCATTAAGCAAAACTTTTCACTCACGATAATTTAAAACAGATAATTAATCCACCCTTTATCACATTTTATAGGAGACAATACGGTACTTGTTATTTATATGGCCTTGACATAACATAGTCAAAAAAAGGGGGGAATTTGTGGCAGATAATACAAACAATCAAGAAAATGAAACTGCAACCAATGAAGAAAAGATGGGCTAAGTAAAATCGTGGAAATCAACGAATCTCTCTTCGTAAAACAGAAAACCAATGCTTGGAGAATCCTACTACAAAACTGCATTTTAGGTGGTATTTTTATGAAATTTAAATATGTATGCGCTGCATCCTACAAAACTTTACAAAAATCTATTATAAAAAAACTATTTTTAAAAGTGACAAAATATTTTTACCTACAGAGCCATAATACAATCTCATTTTATTTAAACATAAAAGCATATCCGTTTTATTTTCTATATATGACGTCATATTCGCCTCCTTTTCCCACTTACTTAAAATTCATACGCAACTTGTATTATTAGAAACACTTTAAAATTTTCATTTTATTTCTAATATGACGTCACATTCAATTTTTTTAAATTCTTTACTTTATTTATTTCATTTTCTTTATTCACGAGAAAATCTTACAACTGAAAATTAATTACTGAGAAGAAATTATTATTCCGGGTTTTTATTTTTTGGCAAAAAGAAAAAAAAAAAAAAAGATGGTTAAATTTTACAGAAAAATTGTCAATTGATTCTGTATGAAAAGTAACGAAATTCTGAATTATTAAGGAAAATATTTGAATAAAATAAATAAAGCACAGCTTATGTTAATTTCTAGTTTATAATCTATCTATGTACAAGAGCATTAATTCATCCGTTTTGACGTTGACTTCATTCAAACTTTCAGAAACACTTTCGCATTTATAATATTATAAGTGTTACAATGATAAATTATATTTTAGCATTGATATACCGTACTATTCTACAATGACTATAAAGCACACACTTTTAAAACGTCATTCTGATTTTTAAAAAGTTTAAAATATTTTATGCTTGTCAAAGAAATGTGGGAAAGTGTTTTACATAGTTCTTAGTATACGATATCACATTCGTTTTATGTGTGTTTTATTCCTCTTCAATAATATAGATGAGATGTTTTCACTCAGATGCAAATTTTCCATTAAAGAACACAAACCTTTTGTCAATCGTGGTTTGTAATTTTTTCAACAATGAGTCCGGTGAAAAATTATGCATATAATTTCATTCCAAGTGCTCATTTTGTTAAAGAAGGAAATGAATTATATGCGTGAATACAAATTCAAGAATGTATTACACAGAAATACACAGGTTTGATGTATGAGAATACGCGACATTTTTATCATCCAAATGCATATTCCATTGTTAAATCTTCCTACATGTTACATCTTTTATATAAAGGAGATATTCTTTATAATAATATTGATTTCTATATCATTTACATAACATTCTTTCTTTTCTGCAAAAGAAGATAATTCATATCATAAATATTTGTATAATATGAAAGATCATCTAAATCATTATACGTCTGAGAGACCTAAAATAAGTACAATATATATTTCATAAGGTAATATAAAAACAATTTATACGTAGGATTTGTCAGAGCTACAAGAAATAATAAAATACATATACTATTATGTTTTCTTTCCTGCATCAGACTTATTGGGAAAATATTACTTTGGACATTATGGTACACTGTACATGCTATAGAAATGGAAATATTTGCAATTCTAAGTAGAAGTTCTTGGAAAGTATTTTCCTTCAGTAATACTATTTTGCTTAATTTAGTTTTCTAAGATATAGGGGTTGAAAAAAAAAGGACAAGATTATTTTATGTTTTTCAGGATGCTTATTTTACCTTTATATAAACAGAAGCATTTGAAAAAATAATAAAGATATATGGAAATCGTGAAAGTCTATTTTCTATAAGAATTACAAATCTGTCTATGTGAAGAGAATGAGAGTGCATGCACTTTCAAATACATTTATATATTGTTTGTCAATAATATTTTATCACTGAAATACAGCGCTTTTCCATAATTAGGATAAATCACACGTTTAAAAAATGTTAATTTTAAGTATTTTTTAAGGATCTGATTTAGAGATATTGTAGTATACTTTCCATTTGAAAAACAAGTGAATGAATTTGTTATACATATTTCTTAGTACACGAGAGATCTTTCTTTTTGCATGTGTTTTATAAATGAGTTTATAAATGAGTTTGTTTTTTTTTTTAACTAAGATTCAACATCTCTATTAAAGAAAAACCTTTCGTCAGATGCGTATGTCAATGCAAAATAAATGCAAATATTGTATTTGAACACCATCGGACACGGCGAAATATTAAGCATATAACTGGTTTTAAAGTGCAGAGAGTCCTAGTATAATTCGAAAGTCTTTTTTGTGGAGCTAATTCAGAAAGTTAAACAAAATATTTTGTTCTAAAAATAGTTATTCATGTTTTAATTATTAACAACACACGCGGTCTTAAAATAATGAAAAGTAAAATGCCTCATCAAACGAAAATATCATCGTGTGTGTTACACATTTCCTCCATCTCATAGTGTCCTGAACTTGACATCACCTGGAACAGATCCAGCATTGTCCACACGTCTTGTCTGAATAATTCACGAGCGTCATTTTTTATTCTTTATAAAACGCAGCTCAAAATCTTCTGTTGTTCTTCTTTTGTAATAGATGTATTATATTACGTAAAGTAAGTAAGTATAATAAAAAAGAGTAACGATTGTCAGTTAATGTTTTCTGATGTTGATATTTCCTTTAAACAGTGTTATTTTAATGAAATAGATCTTTAGAAAATGTAATAAAAGTAACTGTAAACACATTTAAAGAGTTAAAATATTTGAAAAGAAATTAACTATTATCTTTTTTTCTATTGTTATATAGTTTTTATACACCGACAAAAAATAAATCAGATTTTTAGGGTTTCTTACTTAAAAAGTAACAAGTTGGAAATTGCTCGTCAAACGTGGCAAATGAGGTGCGTTCGTACTGTAACTAGTTTTATAATTATGTTTTGCAGCCCATATTGTACTGAATGTATATTTTTTTGCGCTTCATAAGTGCATAGTCTGTAACATCATTAAAATACACTTACAATAATTTTTCCCCCATTCCCCGTAATGTAACGGAAAACTTTTGACTGTTCCTGTAATTAAACTATACATTCGATTTTCATAAAATTTGAAATGCCTCGACAAAATTTTGCAGCAATTATATATTTAAAATTTCAGACCATTCGGAGGGCTGTAAAATCATTAAAATGCATTTGCAATAATTTTTTCCCATTGGCCATAATATAACGGAAAACTTTTGGGTGTCCCTGTAATTAAACTATACATCCGATTTTCATAAAATTGGAAATGGCTCAACAAAATTTTGCAGCAATTATATATTAAAAATTTCAGACCATTCGGAAGGCTGTAAAATCATTAAAATGCATTTGCTATAATTTTTTCCCATTGGCCATAATGTAACGGAAAACTTTTGGGTGTCCCTGTAATTAAACTATGCATCCGATTTTCATAAAATTGGAAATGGCTCAACAAAATTTTGAAGCAATTATATATTAAAAATTTCAGACCATTCGGAAGGCTGTAAAATCATTAAAATGCATTTGCTATAATTTTTTCCCATTGGCCGTAATGTAACGGAAAACTTTTGGGTGTCCCTGTAATTAAACTATACATCCGATTTTCATAAAATTGGAAATGGCTCAACAAAATTTTGAAGCAATTATATATTAAAAATTTCAGACCATTCGGAAGGCTGTAAAATCATTAAAATGCATTTGCTATAATTTTTTCCCATTGGCCGTAATGTAACGGAAAACTTTTGGGTGTCCCTGTAATTAAACTATACATCCGATTTTCATAAAATTGGAAATGGCTCGACAAAATTTTGCAGCAATTATATATTAAAAATTTCAGACCATTCGGAAGTCTGTAACATCATTAAAATTCACTTGCAATAATTTTCCCCATTGGCCGTAATGTAAAGAAAAACTTTTGACTGTCCCTGTAATTAAACTATACATCCGATTTTCATAAAATTGGAAATGGCTCGACAAAATTTTGCAGCAATTATATATTAAAAATTTCAGATCATTCGGTCGTGTAGTTTTTGCTCTGTTATATGCGGACGGACAGACAGACGGACGGACAGACGGACAGACAGACGGACTGAATGACGACTATAGGTGCTACGTATTTATATAATTACGAATGCACCTAAAAATGGAACTATTATAAGATCACTCCTGTGTCTGTCTGTCACAGCCATTTTAATCAGAAACTATAGAAAGTGGGTAGTTGAAATTGGTGGAAGCAATAAAGAATATTGACCCACATATTTATACATTATTGAACATTCACAAATATATTTACGAAAACTGTAGAGAGGCTAATTAAGCTACTTGAAAAAAATCTTTTATTTGTGTATTTTGTGAGGTATCGAGTAAAAGCTTTCGTAACGCTGAAAAATACATTTCTTGTAGCTTTAGGTATTATATTTTCAGAGATATCGTCGAAAATGTAGTGGAAAAATATGGTCCACCCCCATCTATTTCCGAATCTACTAAAACTAAAATTATGAAAAAAAATAGAGGTAGTAGACGTTAATTTAAACCTTGCAGGAAATCTATAGCCATTACCCTAGGTCACATAATTTTTGAGTAAAGCAGCTCATTTCTTCGTTACACACAAATTTCGATTTGTAGGCATTCAGCAAAAGTGTTGAGGAGCGCTATAGGTATTTATCGTATCAGAAGTATAAAAGCATTATTGCTAATGATTTTTGAAAAAAATTCTCAGGAATTAGCCGAGATATTAACCCTTAGAAATACGGACAGTTTGGGCATACATAATGACATTTTAAAACCTAGATAACAACTTTTAATGATATATTTCTGTAATTCAATACCCGTTAGCAGTATAAAAGCAATAAACCAGACTAACTTAATTAGAATTAATGACATAAATACAATGGGATTCGCATCAAGTTTGCATTGAGTGTATCTCTCAATCCGCCTCCCGTGTCTTTAAAAGTTAATTAAAAAACTATCTGGAAAAACTAGGCACAGACCAAGGCGGCGTTGCAACTTTGCGACCTCCTTTCGAAACGCACTTACCACAATGCCAAGTTTAAACTTTGAACAAGTGTATTGTTTTAGCAACACTGTAAAAAGAAAAGATTATTACTACGCTGAATTTAGTTTCATGAAATCCCGAATGAATTTAAATATGCACAATTTTTATTGTGTGTACCAAATTAAGTTCTTCAAAAAAAAAAAAAAAAAAGATTAAAAAAGATTAAAAAAATGATTAAAAAGAGAGTTATACACAATTACAATACTTGATATTATTTAGGCTACTTATTTCATTGAACTTTTATGGCATACCCATTCATTCTTTTTTAGTATATACAGCTATACCAAACCCTACGTTCTATAGTTTTTTACGAAGTCTTATTATTCTTTTTGCAACGATTCTTATTATAATACAGTTAATATTTCATATATCTATTGTATCTGATCGAGAGTAATGCTCGCACTTGACCGTTTATTTTTAATTTATTTTTGATTTCGGTTTACAGTGCTAATGAAGAGGTTGCTATATATTCCTCTATATAATTCAAAAATTTAATGTAGAATTTTAGAAAAAGTATTAGAAAAAGTATTCGATTTTTTTTTTCTTTTATGGAAAATTTGAATTTTAAGAAAGTCATACAAGTAGAAATCTCATTATTTATATTCAGTTTTGATTTAGGTATACAAAAGGAATAAACTGGTTGCTAAATATTTTTCTACATGATTTCAAAATTTAATTCCGAATTCCACGTATGTTTCCATTTAGCTTTCTATGACTGTAATTTTAAGATTAATCTATATAACAAACGTAAAAAAAAAATAAATAATCGCCAAACCTTTTTGAGCAAACACTCACGTAAATGATAAGAGATGATAACATAGGTCTGGTAACATAGCTTGAGAACTTAAAAACATAACTTGTTAACGTAAGCTTGTTTAGCAATTGCAAAATAGACATGTTTGTAATGAAGATAATATTCAAACACATTGAACAGGTCAGTGAATGCAAACACGATGAGAGCGCTAAGCATCGTCTAAACACTGGTTCCCAAACATTTATTCATCGTGTACCGCTTGAAGAATTTACTTGCGTCGAATGTAACCTTTTCTTCTATGTCTTGTTTATTTTAAAGTATTGCTGACTTTGAATGAAAAGTTTATAACTGATTCGACAATTCTTTTGAGCACAAGTTATATTTCTGCATACACAACAGGCAAGATTGAACTTTGTCAAAATCCCTATTTCTTGAAATATTTACTCCAATGCATTATGTGTCAAATCAAATCTAAAGACACTGAATATATGAATTTATTACGTTTTATCAAATTTTCAGTTAGAATGCTGTCAATCCAAGGCGACGAATTGTGAATTATACTGTTCAAGGGCAAAAAACAACGAAAATCATATATTTAATAGTATAATAAATTTTAGAGAGTGTGTGATGGGCGCCGATGGGATACTAAATACAGATCTCTTCATCAGGAGGCGAGAATGTTATCGTCGAGCAAAAGACCAAGCCAGTTACTCTAAGCTAGTAACTCGCTTTATACTGATCATATGAGATGAGATCGCTACACATTCACTCATTAGAAACCCAACTTGTTAACGTCTGACGAGCGATATGCACTCGTGAGTGATGCGCACTATGCCAGGCTTATGTGCTGTAAGCGTTTCACAGGATTAGCTTGATGGAGATGATTTATTTGGTGCTGCCATCTGTTAGTTATGAGAAGAGATGAATGTTGTTGAAGGTTGCGATTTTGCGTGCGTCCGTGTCACCACTTTAGAGAATGGTGTGATTGGCGCCGATGGGATACGAGCCACGGATCTCATGATCAGGAGGCGAGAACGTTAGCGTCGAGCAAAAGGTCAAGCCAGTTACTCTAAGCTGGTAACTCGCTTTATACAGATCATATGAGATGAGATAGCTATAAAAAATTGAAACCATTCTAAAAAATATTTAGCGGCCAGCAGTTGTGTCATGTAATTCAGCAGTTGTTTCAAAACAGATTAAAAAAAATCCCATTATTTTGACCAGTTAAAAAAGTGATATTTAATAAGTGTAATAGTAATAATAATGATGATTTATTTCTAAACATTTTAACTTTCTAAATGTGTTTACGCCTGCATTATCTTTATTACCCTATCTACACCACCAGTCCATTAAATTATTGCTACATCAAAATGCAGAATGCATTACCCGACGAACATTACTTTTTTTTATTATTATGCTTCCTTGACGTAATATATTACATCTATTATGGCAGAAGAACAACAGAACATTGCTAGCTTCATTTTATAAAGAATAATAAATGAAGCTCGTGAATTATAGAGACAGGGCGTTTGGACAATACTGGATCCTTTCCAGGTGAAATCAAGTTCAGAAAGTTCAGAAAAGTATGAGAAAGGGAAAGTATACAGCAGACACGGTGATATTTTCGTTTGACAATGCATTTTATTTTTCATTATTTAAGACGATGTGCAATTTAAAAAATTAAAACACGAAAGTTTTTTTTTTTTTTTTTTTTTTTGTAAGATATATTGGTTAACATGCTGAATCAGTTCTATAATACTGACTGTTTAACTGAAAGAACAGCAGTAGATAACATCAGACGAGTAAAAGAATAATAATTATATTTTATATTTTTATGTTTTATATTCTAATAAATTATTTTATAATGTCTATGTTGTTACAGCAAAAATGATGTTAGACCATATTATCACTATAAATATTTCAAAAGGAATTGTGTTTGACACGCTCAAGGTAATTTTAATTTAGAATATAGAAAGTGTTACAGTTCATTTCGGTTTAGTAATTATTTTTTTAATTTATGGAGTGAAAATATATAACACATACGGTGATAGTTTTATTTGACATAGTTTTTTAATTTTGATTATATTAAAATCTTGTATTTGCTAAAAAGTTAAAGAATGTCTATTTTTGGAAAATAATACTATTGTTAACATGTTTAATAAGTTCTACACATACAGCTCCTTAACCCTTGCAGGACCATAAGGTGTCTATGCGTAAACATTAGTATGTTTATATATGTTAGTAGTATGTTAGTAGTTTATTTTAGTTTGTTTAGTCGTAAAATAAATAAAAATAAAAATATATAACAATGTGTAGTTTTCTGGAATTTTACTAGAAATATATTTTCCAATGAATTGTAAAGGTAAAACAAATTATAGTTAAGCTTATTATGCAATGTCTTTTATTTATTGGCTTATTATAACAAAATGTTAACTAAAATGATACAAAATTATGAAATAAAATTGCTATACAAAATGATGTGTCAATTATGGTATTCTGCGAAGCAATCTCTTTTGGTTGTGAAGCATAGATGGACATCACGCATAGTGCATATATTATGCGCCCTATCTTCTATGCAGCGTTTAGCACAATTTGCAGATCTTTTACGTAATTATGTTCGGAATACGTTCTATTTTGACATTCTGTATAAAGAATGCAGATAAGGTTATAATTAAATACGGCAATCACCAATTTTAAAATGAGTTCCCTTAGTAAAGCAAATGTTTCCCTTAGTCGTGAAAGGGTTAATTGCACAAGGAAAACGAAAGATCATTCCAATTATTTCTTTACTCTTGTTATATATCTTCGTATTTAACTATAATAGAACTCAATTAAAGAACCAGCCATTTTTGTAGACCTTATTCAGCATTTTAACAGCAGCATTATATTCTAAAAATAGATATTCTTTAGATTTTAATTTATGCCTATTCCCATATTTAGTATGTTTACATTTTATCAAATAAATACAAAAATATTTTAGAGTAAATTTTTTTAGTACTTTTCCAGTTCATTTTGCAGCATTTTAAAGTGATTTTACGAACAAATTTTAGAAAACAAAAATTCAGGGATAAATGGGTTAAAGATAACCGCGAAGATATATAACAAGAGCAAAGGAATAACCGTTCCCTTTAACTTGTGCTTCATATTTTAATATATTATTTAATTTAACATATTATTTTAAAGCATAAATAACATCTAAAAAGATTTGGAATTTATCGGATTGAAAATGTATAACACATGCAATAGTAGTTTTATTTTACATTACATTTTATTTTTTATTATTTTTAAATCACGTGTCAGTATGAAAATTAAAGAACGTTTATTTTTAGAAAATAATATTCCTGTTAACGTGCTGAATACTGTCTACACAAAGTGCTGCCTCTTTAATTGAGTTCTGTTAAAGATAAGCACGAATATATATAACAAGAGTAAAGGAATAATCTTGTCCTTTTTCTTATGCTTCATATTTTGGTATATTATTTAATTTAAGATATATTTTTAAGTACGTATAAGTAACAGCTGAAATGATCTGGAATTTATCAAATTGAAAATATATAACATATGCGATTATACTTTTATTTGATATGACATTTTATTTTTGATTTTTTTTTTAAAATCATGCGTCTGATTAAAATCCGAAGAATGTCTATTTTTAGAAAATAGTACTGCTGTTAACATGCTGAATAAGTTCTACAAAATTGGCTGGCTCTTTAATTGAATTCTGTTACGGATAAGCACGAAGATATGTAGCAAGAGTAAAGGTACAACCAAAACAATCTTTCCGTTTTTCTTGTGCTTTATATTTTAATATATTATTTATTTTAACCTGTTATTTTAGGGCATAAGTAACAGCTGAAATGATTTTACTGCACTTAGCACAATGTAATCTTATAAAATTTTGAAAATTAATTGTGTTTCACACGCACAAAACCGTCTAATTTTGAAATTTGTATTGTATCACAAACTAGTGCATACATGCTTAAATATCAGTAATCATAACAGGCCGAAGAGACAGCGTTACACTTTTTTTAAACAATTTCAGCGTTGATGATTTGGACATATATGATATATTAGATAGTACATTTAACGAAACTGTTAGTCAGCTGGCATAACAACGATGGGAGCACATAACAACATTGTAAAACCGCCTATAATGTGAAATGAATGGCAGTCCTGTTACTGAGGGCACCCCATATTTATAGTGGCATCTGTAATCGGTGTGAAATTAAAAATAACAATAATAATTTCATAAATATCCTCATTTTCATAACTATAAGAAAGTAAACCGCAAAGACACACAATTAATTTTTAGGGATGGTTCGATTTGGAATCGAAATGAGGTTTTTTTTTTTTTTTTTATACATAAATTACTTATTCTGGTTACGAGCAATTTTGGTCACGTGACAGCAGGTTTTCTTCTCCGGTTGCTTTTTCTCCTTTTGTCCGGAAATTCGGTTCAAAACGCCATCTTTGATGATATTTCTGAATGATCTTTGACGTTCACCAAAAAATTGAAAACCCCTTTCGATTACATAGTTTCTGAACAACAACACCTGGCAAATGCGTTTTTGAACAAAAAATAATTAAAGCTTGTTTCATAGAGTTGCCCCTTTTGGATTACAGAACAGCATTAAACTTGTTACATAAATATCCTATTAGTGATTTTACATGAGATTCTTGAAATATGTAAATGCTGTAGAAATCTGTATATAATCATTCTATTCTATTTTCTATATCTATAAAATACCTATTAACAAAAAAAAAAAAAAAGGTCTACAGCTAAAACAAAGTTAGATACTGTCAAGCAGTTTTGTAAAAATAAATGTTTCTATGGCAGAAAGTCCCTTTGTGTTATAATAAGACTTAGTTTTTATCTTTCCTCTGAACTGTGTATCTTTGCAATATGATATGCTTGCAGTAATCTCATCTTGCATTAAACGCTTTTTGACTTTCTGATTGATAAGGCAACTAGAACTATAAATCTAAATGTAGTTTATAAACTGTTTCTATTTGGTAACTGAATCTGTTCACATAGATTTTACAATAAAAATTTTAAAATGAATTGTACTTAAAAAATGAGTGAATAATATTTTTAAATTTTCATCCTCCAGGAAAATAGGAATAATAATTGTTATATTTATTCCATATTTTTCCTTGAGAGGAAGAAGATTGTATTGAAGATTATTGAAAGAAATTAAAGTTGTGTTATTCTAATTATTTTCCATATATATAGTGTGCTATTTGTGGAATAGAAAAATAAGTGATGTAAGAGAAGATAAAATTAGAGTTAATAATTTATCTTGTTACATAAATATCGTATTTATGATTTTACAGGTGATTTTTAAAAAAAAAGTAATAATGTAAAAAACTGCATGTAATTATTCTATTCTATTTCCTACATCTATATAATACCTATTAAGAAAAAAAATACAGTTCTACTGCTAAAACAAAGTTACATATTGTCATGCTGTTTTGTAGAAAGAAACGTTTCTATGTCAGAAAATCTCTTTGTGTTATTATAAGACTCAGTTTTTATCTTTCCTCTGAACTGCGAAACTTCGCAATATGATATGCTTGTAGTAATCTCATTTTGCGTTAAACGCTTTTTGACTTTCTGATTGATAAGGTAACTAGAACTATAAATCTAAATGTAGTTTATAAAGTGTTTCTACATAGAAACTGAATCTGATCACAAAAATTTTACGTTAAAAATTTTAAAATGAAGAGTATTTAAAAATTAATTGAATAATATTTTAAAGTATTCATTCTCCGGGATAATAGGAATAATAATTGTTAAATTTGTTCAATATTTTTCATCGCTCGTTAAGAAGAAGATTTTACAGAAAATTTTGAACGAAATTAAAGTTGTGTGATTCTAATTCTTTTCCATATGTATAGAGTGCTATTTATGGAATAGAAAAATAACTGTTCTAGAAAAGATAAAATTGCATATTGTCAGACAGTTTTACAGAAAGATATATCACTGCGTTTGAAAGAGTCTTTGTGTGCTCATAAACCTTACTTTTTATCTTTCAAGTTAACTGCCAAGTTGTGAAATTTGATGTGTGTGTCGCTTTGATATGCATTTTGTCTTGCTGATTAAAAATATGCATTAAATATAGCTTATATATTATCATTTTTAAACAAAAATTGATCACTAAGATTCGGCTACATCAATTTGAAAATTAATTCTTTTTTATAAGCTCAAAATAATGCTATTTCAAGGAAATTATCCTCAATAAAAATAAGACAAAAAATTAAGCTGATTCAATATTTTTTTCTGTGTTATCTGACAGTTATAGAAAAAAGTAAATGCTGTATATTACTAATTTGTTTCAGATACATTTAGAAAGCTGTTTATAGAAAGCCTAAAAGACAAATGTATGTGCTAAGGCTAATCTAAAGTTACTTATTGTAAGACGGTTTTACAGAAAGAAACATCACTATGTTTGAAAGAGTCTTTGTGTCATTATGAGTGCTAGTCGTTATCTTTCAACTAAACTGTTAAATTGTGCAATATGATATGCTTGTAGTAATCGTTTCTTGCTTTAAACGCTTATTTTACTTGCTGAGTGATTAGATGCTTAGATCTGGAAATCTAAACGTAGCTCACAAAGTGTTTCTATTTTGAAAATAATCATTACAATTATTTTCCAATTACTTTCTATAAACATTTGAACTATATTAAACGTTTTTAAATAAAAAAAATTAACTAACTGGGTGTTTAATTCGTTTTGCAATATTTGTACTCTATCAAAAAAAGAATATTAACCGTTAAGCAAATTTCGTGAGTATCTTCGTTATCCTTATTGAAACAAATAAATGCTGTATGTTACTAATTTTTTCATACATATTTAGAGTACTGTTTTTAGAAAGCATAAAAGAAAAACAAGAAAAAAAAAACCTGCTGAAATGAATCTAAAGTTACTTATTGTCAGACGGTTTTACAGAAAGAAATATCACTGTTCTTGAAAGAGTCTTTGTGTCATTACGAGCGCTAGTCGTTATCTTTCAACTAAACTGTTAAATTGTGCAATATGATATGCTTGTAGTAATCGTTTCTTGCTTTAAATGCTTATTTGACTTGCTGAATGATTAGATGTTTAGATCTGGAAATCTAAACTTAGCTCACAAAGTGTTTCTATTTTGAAACTGATCATTACGATTATTTTCCATGAACTTTCTATAAACATTTGAACTACATTAAATGTTTTTAAATTAAAAAAAAAAATGAACTAACAGGGTGTTTAATTCGTTTTGAAATACTTATACTCTATCAGAAAAAGAATATTAATCGTTAAGCAAGTTTCGTAACTATCTTCTTTGTCATTATTGAAACAAATAAATACTGTATGTTACAAATTTTTTTCATACATATTTAGAGTACTGTTTATAGAAAGCATAAAAGAAAAAAAAAAGTGCTGAAGTGAATCTAAGGTTACTTATTGTCAGACGGTCTTACAGAAAGAAATATCACTGTTCTTGAAAGGGTCTTTGTGTCATTATCTGTCAGTCGTTATCTTTCAGCTAAACTGTCAAATTGCGCAATATGATATGCTTGTAGTACTAATCGTTTCTTGCTTTAAACTTTAAACGCTTATTTGACTTGCTGAGCGATTAGATGCATAGATCCAGAAACCTAAACATAGTTCATAAAGTGCTACTATTTTGAAAAGAATCACCAAGATTCTTTTTCAGTAAATTTCTATAAATATATTTTAATTAAATTAAAAATTTTTAAACTAAAAATATAAGCTATACTTGAGTGTTTAATTCTTTTTAAAATATTTATACTCTATTAAAATATGAATATTAATAGTTAAACAAGTTTCGTAAATATCTTCGTTGTCATTATTGAAACAAATAAATGCTTTGGAATTCTGTGATTTCTTTTTAACACTTTCCAACATGGCTGAAAATTGTTTATGAATTCGGTTTGTCTGTCCGTTTGTCCGTGCTCTAACTCGCGTAAAGATAGTCCGACAGCTATGAAATGGATATATGTTATGTGGGTTTACTATGGCATGTTCGGTATTGAAAATGAAATGTGTAGCATATTCGGTTCATTTACAGGACCACTCAAAAGAATTCCGTTACATTAAGGTCCGTGGGGAAAAATCATTTGTCGTATGTTTTAATGATATTACAGCGTTTTAAACATAGTTAAATTGATAGATATCACTGACGTGTAGTACAAGGGTCTTGAAATAGAACATGAAACTTATCGTTTATTTACAGAGACTCACAAAAGAATTTGATTATAGCAGAAAATGAGCAATAACTGAACTATTCAAGCCTTCGAACAATAGATGTTGAAGTGCATTTTCAGTTGTGGTAAATTTAACTATTTATGAAATATTACTTGGTGTATATAAGTTCTATAGATCATATACAGGGTCGCACAAGAGTTCTCAACAACATCCGTTTATTGGCTGAAATTGCTGAATGGAAATTTTCAACTGTGCTATCGGTTTAATTGAACTAACTTTTAGCATACTATGTTAAGTGCATACATATGTGTAGATAATATATAGGGCTGCAAAAAATTCTATTTTTAAACGACTATGGCGATAGCAGAAAAAGGTTTTCAAATGCGTTATACGTTTTCTAAACTGTTCATTTAGACGCTTAGAAACAAATCTGTCAGAATTACCTCACAATAGGTAAGAATCTAGTGTTGTACCCATTCCCAGCACTTTAGAAATGGAACATTGTATTATTGTAGTCAATATTGCAGATATTGTAAATATTTTCACTGTTTGTATGATTATTTAAGAATCAGAAAACAACATGTGTTCTGTGACTGAACATGTGTATTATCAATTTTCATGGCATGAAATTTCTATTTTATACTTAGAGGTAGTGTTGTAAAAATCCATGTGGTTTTGTGGAACATGCAATTTTGTAATAACGAGCTTTTCACTTAAAATTATTTCAGTTCTCATATAATTCATACTTTGTATTGTTTAGTAGCACGCTCAGACAACTGGGTTACTATCTGAAATTAATATTGTGATATCTTTTTCAAATCTTTCAATAAACGGGAGTCTTAGTAAACATACTTAATCAGGCAGGGCTTGTTGTGCTTAAGACATTAGGTAGGCCTTACCTCCCGGTCAGAATTTGAACTGTTCATTTAGACCTCGTTTTTCACCTTAGTAAACTGTGAATTTTTGTTATAATATTATGAGTGTTGAAAGTGTTTCATAATTTTTTCGTTCTTGTTTTTTAATACTGAGGTGTTGATTGTAGACTGCCTAATAGAAAAAAAGAAACGGAAAAAGGAACCACGGTGCTTCAAAATTAAAGTTACATATTGTTCAGCAGTTTTACAGAAATACACACTATTATGTTTCAAAGAATATTTCTATCATTATAAGCTTTAGTTTTTGTCCTTCAACTGAACTGTCAAGTGGTGCAATACGATATGCTTGTAGCCATCATTTCTTGCTTTAAACGCTTTTTGACTTGCTGAGAGATTAGATGCAGATCTGGATATTTAAACTAGTGATGGGCGATAACGAGATGTTTTTCTCGATTTTCTCGATTGTATTGACATCTCGATATTTTTCGATTGTATAAATTTTTTCTCGATGACTACAGTTTGCAAATTTCTTTTATAAATCATATATTAAGTATTATATACGTCATACATTTATCAAGAATCGTCTGCGGGTGAACTGGAATGAGTCGATGTTAATAAAGACTAGGTGACTTCGACCGCTAGCGGGCCCCTCCTTTAATCGGGGCCCCTAATTTGTACGTAATCTTGTAATATGAAATCACGAACAGGTTACCCGCTATATATGACACTGATAGCAGGCGGGTGTGGTGTGCCGCACTACAAAATCTTGTAAAAAATATAATATCGAAACGAATGAACGTCGGACCAGATCTCTTGGGGGAGGGGTCAAAGCGAGAGGAGGGGCACAGCAGCTGCATAATATGATTAAGTCGTCACAGGTCTTTAGGCCTTTCCAACCATATGTCACATGAGAAGTCTGGATCTGAATTTATAAAAATGCCCTCCCCGTGGGGGGAGGGGTGCGGGAGGTGGATAACATGAGTAAGTGGTCATAAGCCTTTCCAACAATATGTCACATGAGGGGTCTCGGCTAAATTTAGAAAAACACCCCGGTGGGGGAAAAGTGGGGGGGGGGGCGGTCACCAGAGGTGCATTACATCAATAAGTAGTCACAGACCTTTCCAACGATATCTCACATGTGGGTTCTTGGCTAAATTTGGAAAAGTGTCCCCCGGGGGGGGGAGGATTCAAAATGGGAGGATGGACACCGGAGGAGCATAACATCAATAAGTAGTCACAGACCTTTCCAACGATATCTCACATGAGGGGTCTTGGCTAAATTTGAAAAAGTGTCCCCCGGGAGGGGCAAATTGGGGGAGACTGTCACTGGAGGTGCATAACATCAATAAATAGTCACAGACCTTTCCAACGATATCTCACATGAGGGGTGTTGGCTAAATTTGAAAAAGTGCCCCCGGGGGGGGCAAAATGGTGGTGGGGATACCGTAGGTACATAACATCAATAAGTAGTCACAGACCTTTCCAACGATATCTCACACGAGGGGTCTTGACTAAATTTGAAAAAGTGTCCCCCAGGGGGGGCAAAGAGTGGGGGGGACTGTCACCGGAAGTGCATAACATCAATAAGTAGTCACAGACCTTTTCAACGATATCTCATAAGAGGGGTACTGACTAAATTTGGAAAAGTGTCCTCCGGGTGGGCAAAGTGGAGGGGGGCGGCCACCGGAAGTGCATAGCACTAATAAGTAGTCACAAACCTTTCTAACGATATGTCACATGAGGGGTCTTGGCTAAATTTGGAAAAGTGTCTTGAAATTTCATATATTATAAATAATATTTAGCGGAGGGCTCCATAAAAAAATACGATCTAAAATGATAAAAGCGGAAAAAACTACCCTCGCAGTGGGGACCAAATTGGGGAGGGGAGGAAGAAAGTCTCATAATATGAAAGAGTCATCCAAGAGCTTACCGATGACATATCACATGACTGGTTCAAAAAAAGTTTGAAAATTGCTCCCCCTCTCTCCCCCCGTGGGCCCACTCTTTCACCCCGGAATTCACACAGCCGCCACTTTAAAATTTTTATGTTCAATAAATAATATTTACCGGAAGACTGCATAAAAAACCCATATTTAAAGTGATATTTAAATTTATTATAGAAATCGGCTACGGTTTTAAAAATTTGTTCGCCCCTTCCCCTCCCCCCTTTGAGCGAAGAAAGGTTCATAGTATGAAAGAGTGGTCAAAGGGCTTTTCGATTATATATGCCACAGGAAGGGTTCGGTAAAATTTTTAAAATTGCACCCCATGAGTGCACTCTCACGTCCTCCTCCTTCAAAATCACCCGACCCACCTTCCTCTTTGAAAATTTTATATTTAATAAATAATTTTTATCGGAGGGTTCCAGGTATGTGACATCTTGGTAGGGCTAAAATAAGAGAAACTTTGAAAATTAAAGCTTCATTTCACAGCTCATTGTCATGCCTTTTTCTCTATCTCGTCCTTTGGTACTCTCGATAAATTTTCTTACTTTTCTTCTCTGCCGAGGACGAGAGAAATCCTCGAAAAGCTTCTCATAGCGAAATGTTGAAAAGCGCGAGAGAAATCCTCGAAAGGCTTTTCATTGGGAGATTTCGAAAAGGACGAGAGTAACAAGCGAGAGGCTTCCCATCGGGAAAGGTTGAAAAGGGCGAGAGGAAACTCTCGAGAGACTTCCCATCCCGAAAGGTTTAAAACCGCGAGAGATCCAACCATCGAGCAGCTTGCCATCTGGAAGCGTCGAAATGCTGGAAAAATCATCGAGATGAGATTTGCCGAAATGCGAGATGGAAATGAAGCTTTCAGAGTCAAACTTACCGCATTTCTGGTTTAAGTGATAAATTCTCAAAGGAGTCCATCTGCTTATCCAATCTCTTTTTAGCTCACAGGTTATCTAAGCCTGAGAGCTAATGTACCCGTCGGTTCTGTGTGTATGCATGTACTGTACGTACGTACGTATGTACGTAACGCGATAACTCTAGATTAAAATGTACGATTTGCTTCAATTTTTTTTATGTTCATTCTGATAAGGCGTTCCGCTGTTTAGTTTTGACGGTTCATTGGTTAAGGATAAAGGGAGAGAAGGGGGGCTGGTCCCCCCCCTCCTTAATTTAGATAAATAGGTTTTTCATGCAGAATTCTTCGATTTGCTCCAAATTTCGTATACCGGTTTATTATGTTAAGGAGCTTCCTGATTAAACTTGGAGGTTCATTAGTTAAGTATGAATGGGGGAAAGGGGGATAGACACCCTCCTTAATTTAGATAAATGGGTTTTTCATGCAGAATTACTCGATTTGCTCCAAATTTGGTGTACCGGTTCATTATGTTAAGAAGTTGCCTTGATTAGATTTGGAGGTTTACGGGTTAAGTATAAAGGGGAGAAGGGGGCTAGACCCCCCCCCTCCTTAATTTAGATAAATGGGCTTTTCATGCAGAATTATTTGATTTGCTCCAAATTTGGTATACCGGTTTATTATGTTAAGGAGCTTCCCTGATTAAACTTGGAGGTTCATTAGTTAAGTATAAAGGGGGGGAAAGGGTAGTAGACCCCTCCTTAATTTAGATAAATGGGTTTTTCATGCAGAATTATTCGATTTGCTCCAAATTTGGGATACCGGTTTATTATGTTAAGAAGCTGCCTTGATTAGATTTGGAGGTTTATGGGTTAAGTATAAAGGGGAGGGGCTAGTCTCCCCTTAATTTAGATAAAAGGGTTTTTCATGCAGAATTATTGGATTTGCTTCAAATTTAATATACCGATTTATTCCGATATGGCGCTTCCTTCATTAGATTTGGAGGTTCATTGGTTAAGTATACAAGGGCGAAAAGGGGGCAAGTCCCCTTAATTTAGATAAATGGATTTTCATGGAGAATTATTCAATTTACTTTAATTTTTTTTTTCTATGTTTGTTCTGATAAGGAGCTTTCCTGATTAGATTTGGAGGTTCATTAGTTAAATATAAAAGGGTTAAAGGGGTTAGACCACCCTTAATTTAGCGATATGTTCCTTTTTTTCATGCAGAATTATCTGATTTGCTTCAAATTTGATATACTGATTTATTATAGTTAAGGAGTTTCCCTGATTAGATTTGGAGGTTCATTGGTTAAGTATAAAAGGGGAAACGGGGGATATTCCCCTTCATTTATTTTTTGAGAGACATTATTCTTTGAAATAAGATTATAATATACAGTTAGTGTTAATAACCTGTGAGCTCAATGCCATCAGTTTAACTGGCACTTATCATTTTATTGCTATTAACCGATGTGGGTTATGAAGAATAGTGGTTTATGTATTCAGTTCTGTATAGTCCTAGTTTCAAACTTTACTGTTAAATTTAGTGTCATTTTGCCACGAATTTTCAATGTTTCTCTTATTTTAGCTCTGCCAAGCTGCCCCATACCTGGAGACTCAGATAAATACTATTTATTAAATATAAAAAGTTCAAAGAGGAAGGTGAGTGAATTCTGGGGTGCGCGAGAGTGCACAAAGGGAGGGGGGGGCGGGTAATTTTCAAACTTTTACCAAACCTCTCCTTGACATATCATCGGAAAGTCCTTTCACCACTCTTTCATATTATGAACCTTTCTCCTCCCAGAGTTGAATTCCGGAAGGGGTTCGGGGGGGGAGGGTGGTTGAGCGGATTTCTACAATAAATATCATTAAATGAGGTTTTTTAATGGAGCTCTCCGATAAATATTATTTATTAAATATAAAATTTTAAAAGTGGGACTGCGTGATTTCCGCGTATATTCTAGGATAAAAGAGGGAACCCACGTGGGAGGGGTAGATTTCAAACTTTTTTTGAACCAGTCATTTGATCTATCATCGGAAAGTTTTCGGTTATCATCGCAAAGTTACTCTTTCATATTATGAACCTTTCTTCTTCCTTCCTTAGTTTCGCGCCCCGAGAGAGGCACTTTTCGAACTTTTTTGAAATCGTAGAGTTTTTAAACATTTTAGATCGGATTTTTTTACGGAGCCCTCCGATAAATAATTTTTAATATATGAAAATTTCAAAGAGAAGGATGGGCAGGGTATATTTCGGGGGGGGGGGGGCACGATAATTGGTATCCTGGGAGTTGGGACTCTTTTCTATCTTTTGCTGACACCCCTCATGTGATATATCATTGGAAAGCTCTGTGACTACTATTTCATTTTATATATCGCCCACGCCCCTCCCCTTACTTTGCCCCCGAGCGGGGGCACTTTACTAAATTTAGCCGACACCATATATACAAATTGTGCCATATCGTTGGAAAGTCCTGTGACCACTTATTCATATTATGCACTTTCCTTGACCCTCCTTCCTACTTTGCTCCCCGCAGGAGTTCGTTTAATGTATTCCAGTCGAAGACTTTATAAAAATGGGGAAATTAAAGATCCAATCTCAAATGACGTAGAAAAATCAATAAAAAATTTTGATCCCTTTTATCATCCTTTAGTTCATATTTTTGCCACTAGGGGGTGCTTTTGATTCTTATTTCTTTGGCCATTTTGGTACTAATTGCCGAAAAATTCTAATTTTTGATACTTAAACTCCCCTTACCGCTTCATAGCTACTCGCGTTTTTTCAGCTTTTTTCAACCAGGGGGCACCCTTACAAGACTTTTCCAGTCTTATGGCTCCTTTATAGTTTCCCTTTGGTTTGTTGTTTTTTTATTCCATCTGTTTTCAGTTACCCTATATTTAATAAAATCTGCCTTAAATATATGTAAAAACAATGATTTCAATAATCGATTCTAGAACATCTCCTTTGTAGATTCTCGAAAGTAATCGATGACTGTATCGATTGTGTATTTTACGATAACGATTTTTTTCGATTGGTAAATTTTCGAGAATCACCCATCACTAAGCCCTATCACTACTATGAAATTGTCGGCCAGAATAATAGCTAAGTTTTCCAATAACTGTTTTTAGCTTTTCTCGTTATAATCGATTGTAAAACATCTCGATTGTAGATTCTATGAATTAATCGATGGCTGTATCGATTGTGATTTTTTACGATGACGATTTTTCTCGATTGTCGAATTCTCGAGAATCACCCATCACTAATTTAAACGTTTCTCATAACTTGTTTCTATTTTTAAAAAGCAAACTGCTTAGGTAGAGTTTCTCGCTTAAATATCTATAAATGTTTTTAAATGTCAATTGTAATCTTTTTATGGTATGAAAAATAAAATTTCTCAATGTTCTCTCAATTATCTTCAGTGTTTTACATCATGACTAAGGTTATTTGTATCTTAAATCACTTCAGTTTCGCTGAAATTTGAGGCAATACTTAGTTCTATGATTTAATAATAATAATAGTAATAGTTTACTAGTACTTCTTGAGAATTTTTCATTCAAAATTCATGCACATTCGAATTAAATACTTCTAAAAACATATAATAATTGACAGTATCAATTGACAATAATATTTTCGCTTTTATTAAATTATAGGAAATTGCGTTTTAAAATATTTTAAAACTTCTTTTAGATAAATTATCATCTTTGAAATAAAATGTGATGTTTTCTTTCTATCATAGTAATTCAATTTGAATTATCCTGAAATAAAAGTTCACAAAATTGCTGATATTCTAAATCGGAGAACATTAAAGCGTCTAAGAAGGGGAATAAAATTACTTTTGAAATTACTTTTCGAATATTTTTATTGTGAAAGCCATTTCAAAGAATGATAAAGTGATTTATTTGATTTTTGACTTTTATGTTCGGCTTTTGAGAAGTAGCTTTTCTCTCGTTTTTTTATATGTTTTTAATCAAATATGATAACATTTATTAAATATCAATATCAAGAGTTCGTTTTCAAAAATCTTGAAAGGCAATAAATGTAAAAAATAATTTTAAGTGTAAACAATAAAAAGTGATTACTTTAAGTGCAGCGATAAGCATTCTATTTGAATAATGCATAATTTGATTTATTTAAATTTTTAACGATCAGATATCAAAGTCAGAATGCATGTATCTATGTGCATATTAAATCCGTTATTAAATGAAATGAATAAATAAAGATTTTAAATATGATGATATATTAATATTTATATCTGCAAAATCATTGTCATTTCCATCATGCGAATAATATAATATATATATATTAAGTGATTGAATTAATGCATGGTCGATCCCAAAGATGCTGTCTGGAGATTCGGAAAGGTAAAATTTTTAATGCTTGATACAAATAACATTTATTGCACTTGTTTATATTTAAAGGCTATTTAAATATTATTCCCGTAATTCGTTAAGTATTCATTAAAGAAATACTCAAATGTCTCGATATAAATTGTATCAGTAATGTCTGAAAAAGAATAAATGTTAGCAAATATAAACTTTTTTTTTTTTTTTTTTTTTTTTTTTACAATTTTGTACTGTTTTATAATGTCTTTTTATTATTTTGCTAAATCTAATGAATTGCTACGACATCGGATTTATGTTATTAAAAACTAATAAGAAAAAAAAGTATTATGGGTGTCACACTATATCGCTCACCCGCAAGAAAAGTGACGCATCTCGCAAAAATTCATTTTGCGTTTTATTCCACTAATAGGTTTGTCATAGGTGTGTTTCGCTACACAAAACGTTTCATAAGTGTAGTTATACGGGAAATTACTTTATTACGCTATTTGACCAGTCGTGACCACAGAAAAGGGGTGGATTGTATGGGTAGATAAATGTATCCAACCTACCAAACCTCATCATATGTCTTCACTCTTAAAGGTTTTATGGGGACAAGGGACCTTTATAACCTTAAAAATCAATTTTTTATTTTTTAAAAATTTCACTTTAAATATTATTCAAGGGTACATTATATGTATTATGGTAAGCATTTATCACAAAAAAAAAATGAAAAAAAAATTTTTTTTGAGAAAAAAGTGGAATTTTACGCGTCATCTTAGAAATCTTCGAAATGCGGCTTGCGCGTTCCATATCAATGAAAATCCCCAATAATTTTTATAAAAGTCTGGTTTATATATATAAATAAAACTGTGCATCGAATTTTATATATTTGAATATATATATATAAAAAAAAATCAAAATTGTTTGAAAATTTTTCGAAAAAATTTCAAAATTTTTCAAAATTTTTTTTAATTTAAATTTTATATTCTAATAATATAAAATTCGATGCACAGTTTATTTGTATATATAAACCAAACTTTTATAAAAAATATTGGGGAGTTTCATCAATATGGAACGCGTAAGCCGCATTTAGAAGATTTCTAAGACGACGCGTAAAATTCCATTTTTTTCTGAAAAATAATTTATTTTTTGTTTGTTTGTGATAAATAGATGCCATAATGCATATTGAACCCTTGACTAATATTTAAAGTGAAATTTGCAAAAAAAAAAAAAAAAAAAAAAAAAATTTAAAATTTAAAAAATTTGAAATTTTAAAAAATTTAAAAAATTTTGAAAAAAAGAAAAAAAAATAAACCTTTATATTCAAATATATAAAATTCGATGCACAGTTTTATTTATATATATAAACCAAACGTTTATAAAAAATATTGTTGATTTTCATTGATATGGAACGCGAAGGGGGCATTTCGAAAATTTCTAAGACAATGCGTAAAATTCCATTTTTTTCTCAAAAAATATTTTTTTTTCATTTTTTTTTGTGATAAATGCTTCCATAATGCTTGTAATGTACCCTTGAATATTATTTAAAGCGAAATTTACAAAAAATAAAAAATTGATTTTTAAGGTTTTAAAGGTCCCTTGTCCCCTTATGCTTTTATGCACGTTTTTACTCCTGCATGCTGAGCTAAGCGCTATAATTTCAAGTTACAGTAAAATCCTGAAAATTTTCTGTTGATTTTCCTATGAAATTTACTTTTGTCGAGATGTGTCACTTTTCTTGCGGGTGCGCGATATTATCCTTAACCCGGCAGAACCCGCCGTGAAACGTAACACGAGAACGGGCATGGGGTGTGAGCACACCCCAACCCTATTCAATAACATAAATACGAAAAAAATCTTTAGAATTCTATCTATTAACGAAATTCATGATACTTACGCTCTTTCTCGTGAAAAATGATAACTGAAATGTTAAATTATCGTTAATTTAAAAAAATTAATAAACAATAAATTAAAAGCATTCACCTTTACTTTCTTTATTCGAAAAACTTAATTTTTCTTTGCAATTTTTATTATAATAAAATTATACATTATTGTGGATAAAAATGCTGAGACTTATGAATTTTCATAATAATTAGGGTGTACATGGATCAGAAACTTTAGATTTTTTGCAGTTTTTACATATAGTTTCAATTTCTATAAGACTTTCTATAATTTTGTAAGACAAAAAAGAGTCTAAATTCGCCGTTTTCATACTCTACGTACGGAAGTTGACCTTGGAAGTAGGTACTGATTGACCCGACCACTTAGGTTTATAGTGAAAGACAGCAGACAAATACAGGGTTATTTTAAATGATGGACCCAATTAAAAAAATATATATTTATTAAAGTACAAATCCAAAATGAGCAATTTGTATACCAATTAAAAGAGGAAGTTTCAAAGTTTATTTAAGACATTATAAATGTTGAATGTGTGCTGCATGGCAAATATCTACGCGATAGCCAAACTCGTCCCACACACCAGAAAGCGTATCTGCTGTTACTAAGTGCACGGCTTTCCGAGTGGTGATGGTTCAGAAGCGGCCGGTGAAGATCGCGCGGCAGTAGGCAGCGATTTCGTTTCACTGTCAGTTGTGAGAGAGATGGCTACTGTGGAGCACAAGATTTTCTGCGTTCTTGAGTTCGCAAGAAGTGAGTCGCAAATTACAGTGCAGTGGTCATTTCGTACCAAAATCGGTATTAACGGCGGACACATTGAACATTTATATAATATCTTAAAACAAACTTTGAAACATCCTCTTTTCATTAGTATAAAGATTGTTCATTTTGGATTTGTACTTTAATAAATACAATTTTTTGAGACTGGGTTCATCATTTAGAATAACCCTGTATTTTCGGGTGCGGGGTATCAAAACACCCTGCGCCCGTCCTGCCGGTTTAATACGCTCTAAAAACACAGGCATTCACACTAGCGGATATTTCAAAGCAGAAAGCTAAAACGTCTCTGAAAGAACATCTTTTAACTCACTATCACACAAAATTAGTTTGATTAAATACGACTTAATGTAATACAGCAGTAATTTCAAGAAGTATCTAGAAATAATATTACAATCCAAAACCTGAAAAAGGTATGGCAGGGTCGTCAATTACTAACGACTAATTTCATTTATCAGCGTGGCGTATATCTCTACACTGTTAAAAATTTGCAGCATTCTGTCCAGTCGTTTGACCGTTTTTATCGAAAACGGTTACACAACCGTAATTTAACACTATTCTGACCTTATTATTGGCCAGTTTATGGTCAGAATATAGTTAAATTACAGTTAGGAAACCGTTTTTTTAAAAAAAACGGCCGAATGACTGCCCAGAATGCTGCAAATTTTTAACAGTGTTATTCACTGTTAAAAATTTTGCAGCATTCTGGTAGGTCATTGGACCGTTTTTTTTTTTGAAAAAACGGTTTCATAACCATAATTTAACTATATTCTAACCATAAAATGGTCAATAATATGGTCAGAATAGTGTTAAAATAACGGTTGTGTGACCGTTTTCGGAAAAAACGGTCAAACGACCTGCCAGAATGCTGCAAATTTTTAACAGTGTTGAAAAAGTGTTTTGAAAGGAATATTAGACGGAACACTTTGTGCTATCTTAAATCGAATTTACTCACTTGTTTTAGAAATAAACTGGACCAGGAAAATGTTTCTTACGGGATTGGAATACGGTAGTTAAGCATATCTCCTACACTGTTAAAAATTTGCAGCATTCTGCCCAGTCATTTGACCCCTTTTTATAAAAAACGGTTACACAACCGTCATTTAACATTATTCTGACCATATTATTGATCATTTTATGGTCAGAATATCGTTAAATTACGGTTATGAAACCGTTTA
The DNA here is from genome assembly GCA_963932465.1 of Maratus speciosus. NCBI lineage: Eukaryota > Metazoa > Arthropoda > Arachnida > Araneae > Salticidae > Maratus > Maratus speciosus. The sequence continues at coordinate 211,952,035 of OZ010790.1, forward strand.
TTCAAAAAAAAAAAAAAAATGTCGAATGACTGGACAGAATGCTGCAAATTTTTAACCGTGAAGAATACATGACAGAAACATTAAATTTATTATTAAAATTGTTACAAGAAACAGCCATTTTCATAATCAAATTAAAAATATTCAAGAAGTGTTTTTCAGACAATTGTAACAGCATATGATTGTATATCTGAAAAGCATATTTAATTACATGATTTAATTTAACCTTAAAAAAAAAAAAAAAAAAAAAAAAAAAAAAAAAAAAAAATGTTTAAACGAAATTTAAAATGTGGATTTCTCAAGAATTTCGTGGAAGATAGCAAATTATATAATTTCGATTTTTCTCAAAACAAAACAAATTGTTTAAGAGAAATTTATAATTCCAAAATTTAAAAAAAATTAACGGAATTTTAAACAAAATTTTAAATTTTGCAATTTCTTAAAAAAAGTGTTTTTGAATTAAAATATACTAAATAGAATATTTCCCAAAACTTTTGGCTTTAAAGTGACCCCCTCAAAAAAAATCTGCAAAATAGAATCTATTAGATGATGAAATCTATTATCGGAAGAAATTTCTACACCCTGACGGATATCTTTGAACTAGGAACCTTTTGAACAGCAGGGAAATGCGCTACCACTGAGCAATTTAGCCTGCGCAAAACAGGCTGAAAGTGAGGTTCTGTTTTTAAATCTAAATAGCAGAAATGATCGAATATTTTTACATAATTCTTTAATTAAAATAAAAGTTTTTAAAGATTTTGGATGTGATCGGATGTATTCTATAAGTATGCTAAATTTCAAGTTTCTAACTTATACAGCTTCAGAGAACGAACTCTATAACCGACAGCCAGAGAGTGAGACGAATAGGGTTTCGTCAGATGAACGAAAACCTAAAAATAGATTAAAATAAGTAACAATATTATAGTATGCAAGTATTAGTTGCATAACAATTGTGTATGGGTTGTGAATATATTTATTATTCCTCAATTCCTACTATTTGTATTATTCCTACTATACCACACTCTCTCTGTATTTATTTATATATATATTTATTTAATTATATATTTAAATATATCTTGTTCAAATTTTCGATCGTTAATAAAATACTCATTATTCATCCTATCAAGTTGAAATAATTTTTTTAAAACTTGTACTGGATGACAATTGATGTTAATACAGTTTTTTTCAAATATTAATTAATTAATTAAATTTTAATTAATTTTAGTTTTGCATGGGAAACAGAATGGAGGCCATTGGTTATTGAAGCTCAATGAAAGTATTTTCAATATGGGGTTACCATAGGGGGCCCCTGTTCTGTCGCCAAATACCGCCAAGTTTGTCGTCAACTTGGCGATATATCGCCAAATTTGGCGTCCAAAATGAGTCGTCAAAGTGACGCCAACTTGGCGATATCTCTAATATTTCGCCAAATTCCCATAGAGTTCCATTGTAAACCTATTTGCTTATAGAAAATCAACAAATTGAGATATTTTAATGCAACAACAACTAATATTAGCTTAAGGGATTATATTAAATTTTTCTTTGATGACCTAAGTAGGAATTTACTTTAAAAACAAAATTTTTATGTTACTTGTTTTTGATTTAAGAAACCGAAGAAGTTTAAAATAATTTTTCGTGTTTAATTATTTTTCAATTTTGTTTGAAAATTCCAATGTTAAAAATCGAAACGAATGTTTTTGTATTTATATCAAAGGCATTTCAGCATAAATGAAACAATTTTTTTTGTCAAAGGTAAATATTTTCCGATTTCGCTTGTGTTATAACATTTATGTATCTATAATTTTAAGTTAATGTACAGACAATATCAGACTTATTTTTAGAAATATGCTGTATACTGAGAGAATATAGAAACTGTTAAATAAACATGCGGTTTTACCAAAATTATATTTATTATTATTATCATTTTAAATATATACATTTTTTAAACAACATACTAAAATTGGATAAAATTCTGAAAAAAGATTTTCAAATATTATATTATATACTATATGGATCAATAATTCAAAAGTTTATTCTTGAATGAAATTTACTACTTATTTCATCTAATAAGAATATGCTGTAAATAAAGCTGAAAAATAAACAGTATTTATTCTACATAACATAATTTACTTGATTTTTTTATATATAAATAAAACTATTTAGAAATATGAAAAAAGTAAAGATTTTTTTATTTTATTTTATTTTTTTATTTTTAAGCTGATTTGAATTTATCAGTGATAAGTTGTAACTAATTTTAATCCCAGTCGGATTTTATCAGATAATTTAGCATTTAGTATTGCTTATGGGGTTCAATCTATATTATAAAGCGAAAACATGCGCGTGAGTAATACTTACGATTACCGACGACAACATCTGACTAAAAAAAATGTCGTTTTTACTGAAATATTTTAATTCTCAACATCGTACGATTTAAAATTTTCCACCGTCGAATAGGAAAAAATAGCTCTTTCCAAATGCAATTTTTAAAAATTGTATCTCAATTTACTGATATTTTATGGTTTTTAAAATAAATTTCAAGCACGATTTAAAAAAAAAATAATAAAATAAAATAATTAGTCTCTATCGCGTACGTCCTTGGTAGTGAACGATTAACCAGTTTGCAATTAAAAAAAGTTTAAATAGTTCGACTTTTGATTTCGAATAATAATCCATAACAAAATTAAAACTAAATAAATAATGTAATATAAATAAAATACAAATTTAACAGACATATAATTGTAACTACTGAAATTATTAGAATAAAAAAGGCTGCTGTAAATAGTGAAATATATATACACTATATTGCCATTAATGACCGGCAACTTTCAATTTTAGATATTTTGTTAAATATTTAGAAATATATTTGTCAGATTCTTCTGGAATTTCAGGATTAAAAAGAACAGGTGTGACCTCATATTTAGCAATGTCGATTTGTTAAGGGGGGCAATTAGTGGGCCAACAAAAAATCAAAGAAAAAAATAATACTTGGGATCACCCTGTAAAATAAAATGCACGAAATGATCTACCGCTACCGAATATAAATAAACAGACATTGCGTAATATGAATATACTTTTGTGTAAGAATAGCACGTATATTAATAGAGATATAGCAATTTATTTAAAAAAAATTAAAAATTCTTGCGTGTTTTTTCCTTATAACATGCAGGGTTTTCAACCAAATTTAACGCCGGTTTCAGAAAAATTGACAAAATATAGTAGAAACAATATAGTGCAATTGGAATATAAATATATTAAATATTTTAGGAAATATGAGCAGTTGTATGAAATAATTTTTATCTGCGCATGCGCGAACGATAACAAGGTTCATTTTACATAATTTAATAGTCAATTCTATGGAGTAACTTATTTAAAAAAAATCTAGTCAAATATCGTAAAAAATCAGAAAGATATCGGCTTTAAAGTGAGCAAATTTTAAGTTGTTCTCTAAAAGCAGCTGAATGATAAGGGATTTTACACAAATTGTCATTTTTTATTAATAACTGACTTTCAGAAAAAAGTTAGTATTTAGTGGATACAAACGACTAGATTTGGAAAAAATGCTTCGATTTTTATACTTCTTTTGATCATGGTATAGGCTCGTTCTGGTGGTTATCCAAGAAGAACTAAAGCATCAATAAAAAATGAAAAATTAAAAATGACAATTTGTGGAAAATCCCTTATCATTCTGCTGCTTTTAGAGAACAACTAAAAATTTGCTCACTCTAACTCCGATATCTTTCTGAATTTTTACGATATTTGACTAGACTTTTTTTAATAAGTTGCTCCATAGAGTTGACTATTAAATTATGTACAATGATACTTATTATCGTTCGCGCATGCGCAGATAAAAATTATTTCATACTACCGCTCATATTTCCTAAAATATTTAACATATTTATATTCTAATTACACTTTATTATTTCTACTATATTTTGTAAATTTTTCTGAAACCAGACTTAAATTTGGTTGAAAGCCCTGCATGTTATAAGAAAAAAACATGCAAGATTTTTTTAATTATTTTAAATAAATCCCTTTATCTCTATTAATATACATGCTATTCTTACGCAAAAGAATACGCATATTTCACAATGTCTGTTTATTTATATTCGGTAGCGATAGCTCATTTCGTGCATTTTATTTTACAGGGTGATCCCAAGTATTATTTTTTCTTTGATTTTTTGTTGGGCCCCTAATTGCCCCCTTTAACAAATCGACACTGCTAAATATGAGGTCACACCTGTTCTTTTTAATCCTGAAATTCCAGAAGAATCTGTCAAGTATATTTCTAACTATTCGACAAAATGTCTAAAATTGAAAGTTGCCGGTCATTAATGGCAATATAGTGTATATACATTTTTTGCTATTAACTCCTGAAAGGCGGCTAATATGAGAGTATCGCTTTTAATAAATTTCAAAACTTTATTTGAATGCATTACTGATATTTTTCATGTAAAACTGCTTTTCGGTTTTCTTTGTAAAGAACCTAAAGAATTATTTTAAAAGTAAAAAAAAATCTATTACAGTTTTCAACAAAATAAAGGTGGCTTTCCCTTATAATTTGTAACCGGAAACGCCCGTGTTAGATCTCTTAGTAAGTATAACAAGTTGGAAAGTGTACGTCAAACGTGGCAAGTCGGGTGCGTTCGTACTACAACTAATTTTATAAAAATACAGATCTTGGTGCAATCACTGTTGCACTTTTATGCAAAAATGCATTAATACAAAATTTATTACGATTATATATATTAAATTCAGTAATACGAAAATAATATGACTGCATCTTAAGTATGACGTAATCCACATGGCAACCTAGAATCGTTACCTGTATTGGTATATCATTGAATTAATTACATATGATAGGATTTAATAGAATGAAGAAAACTTATTATTATTATTTTTTTTTTTTTAATTTTGATTCGATTTTCATAAAAATTGAAATGATCCGACAAAATTCTGCAACGATTATATACAGTGGTGGGCAAAATTGTGGACACTTTTATGTAGCTTTCATTACAAAAAGTAAAAAGCTATCTTTTGCTGCCGTCTGAAAGAAAACAGTTCGGGAAACTTGCTATATTTTCGCCGATCATGATCCCCAGATACCAATACCGACCTTCGTTCAAATGCTGACTTATAATATATATATATATATATATATATATATATATATATATATATGTACGTATAATAAATTTGAAATCACAAATATTTGAATAAATGGATAAAGTTCTAAAGATGATTTAGAAATGAACATAGGAAACCAGTATGTAAAATAAGAAACTATGAATGACTCACAGAATCATCAGAGGAGCTTGTGAGTTCATTCACAGAAGATGCGTTATTTCATCCAATTTTGTCGGCAATAAGCTTAAAATGACAAAATTTAGCTCCTTATAACACAAACATTACAGAAAATAGATAATAAAAAGCTATCAATTTAATACATAATGTGCTATATATATGTGAATTTTTTCATTCTCTCGAATTTTTTAAACGATTTAGATGAATTTTTTCATATGCATAGTACATACTAATGTCTCGACCGAATTCGTTGGCCAGCTTCATCCGCCATCTTGTTTCAAAATGGCGACCATTTGAATTTTGTGGACACTTTTTGAAATTTTTAGGTTTCCTAACTTTCTCTTTAAAATGACCTATGTTGTTAACTTACATTCTTTGACTCTTTAAAATATCTTTTAACGTTTTCTAACATTCTGTTTAAAATGATACGTAAGAGTTTGCATTTTGTGAAACGTGACATTTTCTATAAGTATACAATGCTAGAAAACATAAAAAAATTTCAAATATTCAAATGGCCGCCATTTTAAAACAAGATGGTGGATGAAGGTGGCCAATGATCTCGGTCGAGATATATACATATGACTCAACATTTCAACGAAGGGTAGTTTTGGGATCTTTTGGGATCGTCGAAAATATAGCAAAATTTCCAGAAGTGTTTGCCTTCGGTCGGCTGCAAAGGTAGCTTTTTACTTTTTGTAAGGAAAACTACTTAAAAATGGCCACAATTTTGGCCACCACTGTATATATTAAATCACAAATCATTCGGCTGGGTAGTTTTTGCCTTGTTTTATAAGGACAGTCGGGCAGATAGATGGACATACCAGACGATGTCTATAAGTGCTACATATTTATATAATTACGAACGCACTTAAAAAAAAAAAAAACTGTTAAAATTTCAATAAAATAAAGGTGGTTTACGCTTATAATCTCTATTCCAGGAAGCCGGTGTTGCATCCCTTAGTAAATTGAACAGTGTACATATTTTAAATGAAAAAATAAATAGAACATTATACGAAACAACTTGCTTTATTTGGGTGAAATGTTTAACGTGTAAAGAACAGTTTTTACATGTTAACACGAACAACACAAAAAAGTATTTTTAAATATTGATTTGCATTGATCAAAGATTCATGATTTTAACTAACTCTAATCTCAAACGGAATACTCCAGTAACCAGATACAGTGAGTATAAAACTGTAAATATTTTAAACAGGAATAATAATTTAAATAAAGATAATTGCTTCTTTTTCTTGAAATTTGTTACGTTAATGGTTATAGAAGACTGAAAAACTAAAAAGAGTTGATGACTAAAAATGCTAAACGCTGAAAGCACCAAGAAATCGAAAATCTATTTTTTTTTTTTTTTTTTTTTTTTTTACGAAAAAATGTCTTAAATAACAGGCTTGACAAACACGAGAATGCTTGAAGTGCTAAAGCTAGCAGTAATACTTCAAATAAGTCGGAAATCGTACATCAAACGTATCAAGTGAGGTGTTTCACCTTCTTTTTCTCTCTCTCTTGAAAAATTTCCTTTTTTGAACTTTCAGCGTTTTCCATTCTTAGTTCTTAGTTATGTTCAAATATTTATTTAAATCAGTGCTTAGATTGCGCCGGAGCTCATCCGAAATCAGCGCCAGTAGCTTTGCTTTTAGTGATTATTTAGATACAGGTCTGAATTAATAGGCGCTCATAAATGCAGTGCCCGCCTCAATTATCTTCTCCGGCTCTTACCATCTCCATCCATTTGCGTTCTTTTCTACGAGAACGTTTACATTTGTGACGCAGCGTAACGCACACATAGTAGTATACCTCTATCTAGTGAGATCACATATGTAGTAGATCACATATGATCACATGTGTCCATTACTTCGAAATGGTTTTCTGTTGCAATGGTTGACATGAGGGGTGCCAGAATAAGGGGCTACTCGCCAGAATAAGATCTGCTCGCTAATGCTAAGAAATTGCTAAGCCTATCGAAGAAATTTATAAAGATATCACATTTGCATTTTAATACTTTTAATTTTTTTTGCATTGGATAGCTGAGGTCGATGTGCACAAAGGCCGTTTTTTTACTTTTTCGATTTTGATTACAGATTTTTTTTTAAGAGGATGCTTTTACTTTCGAAACCGGTTCCGAAAATGAAAATTTAATCTTTAAAAATACCTGTAAAAAATCGAAACAAAAAAAAACGGTCTTTGTACACATCGACCTCAGCTTTCATAATGAAAAAAAAATTTTCTTTTAATTATTGAAATTCAAACGCGATAGCATTATAAATTTCTTCCATAAGATTAGCATTAGTGAGCGGGTCTTTTCGTTTGACTGAAGTAGCCTCTTAACCACAACTTCGTCTGCCACTTTCACTCGTGGTCATGTTATATTTACCCGCTGCATTTAGTTCGTGTTTATAAATTATTTTCATTGATCAACTTAATTGACTTCACGCGGAGGTTAATTTGCAGTGAAGCTCAAAGGAATGCAGATCCAGTATTTTTTTTTTGTTTGGCGAATATTTAAATATTTGTCGGAACCCATTAGAGTTTATAAATAATGCTCAGCATAAATCTGCGTGTTGTGTTTTGCTAGTTATATAAAAAAAAATCCTCATAAATATACAGATGAAGGGGATGTGTGTGGGAGTGAGGGAGGACATGTAGCACTAAGGATTTTATTACTTCAGAAAATTAGATCTCCGGTACTTTAATTGTTAGAAATTAATTCCTGATTTAAATGAATAACTAATGTATGATTATAAATAATTTTCAACTAAAATTGAATATTCTGTTATTGAATAAAAGGAGTGTAACAATGTAAATTATTTTGACCCGAATAATAAATATGATACATATTTATTTACTTTATTTGCAAGAAACGTATTACATATAAGACTATTATTTAGAAACATGAATATCTCAAACAAATTATTTATAAATTCTGACTTTTAGTAATCAATTATTCATGATTAAAACTAATTTTAATCGTAACGGACTACATTACTTATGGATATATATAAATAATTTAAACCAGGATAATTAGTGGAATATTATACAAAGTAACTTACTTCATTTCCATACAATTTGTTTCACGTATAATCATTTAGAAACCCAAAAACTAAAAGAAATTTTCTTCAAAAATAGATTTTATGGATAAATGATTCATACTTGAAACTAATTTTAAATTTAAACGAAACACGATGCACTATATTTAACCATGAGAATAATTTAAACCAAAATAATAAATAATGTAATAATAGACTAAGTATAGTACTTAATTTGCTACGTAGATAAATGAAACCAAAAAATAATTATATCCAAAGATCAATTTGCATGGATCAATAATTCATTATTGTAAATAATTTTAAACTCAAATAGAATACACTGCTCATTGGATGCAATAAGTATAACACTGTAAATAATTTAAACCGGAATAACCGGAATTATAAGTAGAATACTATACAAAGTTAGTTCATTTGCATGAAATTTGCTACACATAAGGCTATTTAGAAACGTACAGCTCTCTGTTAATTTCCCAAAACTTGACTAATGAATCTTCTTCTACATAGTTTCGCATCTTCATTATGAATCATTTGGGATTAATACTCGTTGCTTAAATTAGCTCAAAGGAACAGTTAATCTAAAATGTTAGTAAGAGCTTCTTGAGAGATATGATTTATGAAACTTTACAGCGCATTCACTGAACTTAGTTTAATCTAAGTGAAGCCTATATTTCTGTTAATATATTTTCTGTCTTTAGCATAAGACTAATTTTCGAGTATTAACTTAGCATTCAGTCTTTGACACAGAACTGAGTAGCTTTCTAAGGCTGTTTAAATATTGAATTTAAAAAGAAAATATGGAAGTAGAGTAAAACCGAATGGTCGGATTAAAACAAAATATATCGTTTTTTACTGAATTTGAACAACCCTCTAACAGGCAATGGTGGCAGTACAAATTGATATTTTTTTTTCAACTAAGTGAAAAGGTGTTCTAAACGAGAATCGAACCCAAGAACTTAGATTTAAATTGCTAACACTCTGCTTATTGAGTTACCTGGATACAATTCACCCAGATAACCTTATTGGCAATACGATCTGGCCTAGCATGTAGGCAGCTTAGGGGGGTCCGTGGCTCAAAATTCTATTTTTTTTATTTATGGAGATTTTGTTATGAATTTTTTTCTGAAATATCTTTTAATACAATAAGAATATTGTATGTAAAAAAATTCTGATTTTTTTTAAATATTTAAAAAAATTAAATAGTAAAATTTTAAACATATTTAATTTTTGATCTAAATCTGGAAGTATTTACTCGATTTACAACATTTTTACACTTTTGTGTACAGAAAATGTGTCATTTTAATTTGTCTTCAGGATTTCTTAAAATATTGATTAAGAATTTTATAAAAAAAAAAAAAAATAAGTAAAAAAAGGGAAGTTATTTTATGAGTGAGTTTTGCATTAATTAGCATATTTTCACAGTTATTACTCAAAATTAAAAATCCTGAAAACAATTTGTTGGAAATATAGCATGCAATCTCTGTTAATTTCATACATATACCTTGCAAGGAACTTTAGATATATTCTTTTAAAGTTGACAAATCGTGAAAAAATTCCTTATGAGATAAATGGAGCTAAAGTTCTCGTCAGCGAACAGCTGGTGCATAGCTTCTCAAGGCAAAAGGTGTTATATCTCTAGATCTAATGAAGATAAAAGCATGCGGTTTGCGGTATTTAACGCTAAAAACTCAGTATATATTTTTAAGCGAATAAAAAAAAATTGCATCTTTTTTTGAGAATTTTTAGCCCCGGACTCCCTTAACAGAATATACCTCAAGAAATGGAACTCCATTAAGAGGACCTTCGACCTTTAGTTGAGCAAAAATTGACCCCAAAATCCACATTTCTTTTTGTGTGAACTATTATTCTCCAATATGTACTACGTCATTCGTGGAAAACCGCATGCAGATGCGATTATTTTACGAAAAGTTACAAGTTTTTTAAGTTCGTTCACAAACAATTTTTTTCATTTTTAATATACTTTAAATCTGTTTTATCAACACTGATGTGTCAGCCTTTTTTTTTTTTTTTTTAATAAGCCTTGCTTTTTCTAGCACGCTGTTCCTTTTTCCCTATCTTGCACTGAACAAGAATCTTGCTAGTAGATTCGATACAGCTGTTTGCAGCTTTTCATGTATTATTTGTGCACTTTTAAACGTTGGTTTTTCTGCTTTTTAAACCTGATATTGCTTAAAAATAAACTGTGTATGCATTTTAAAATTCGACTTTATTAAGACAATGAAATTTGATTTTTAACTTATTATAAGGCAGAATTTTGATGAAAATCCATATGGAATTCAGAAAAATATCTATTAACTGTTTAAGGTTTAAGGGATAAAAAATATCTATACACAGATTTCTTTTTAATAGAGTTTTACATGATTAAAATCCAAAATCGGGGAAATATCTAAAAAATTAAGACTTAAGGAGAACTTTTAAATTTCGTTTTAAAATTTTAAATTTTTTAAATGATCTTAAAATTATAATGATATTGGAAATCTCTTTTAAGGGTTCTATACACTTATGGTGAAATATATATTTCCACAAATTTTTAAATCTCTGTTATGAAAATAAAAGAATTTTTTTAACGCCCGTCGCCCCCTTAAACGATGCATACGTAGATATAGTTTAGTATTTTTAACTCAATTATAGCTATTGGTAAAAATATCAGACAAATTAAAAATTTTCCAACTGAATGGAAAAGTGTCTATGGACTACATTAAACGATGGATAGGTAGATGCTCTTTATTATTCTTTACTCAGTTCCATTGATTGGCAAAGATACCATACGAATTGATATTTTCCCAATTGGATAAAGAATTGTCCATGAGACTCCATTAAACGGTAGCTATGTAGTTACACTTTATTATTTTTAACTCAATTATATTGATTGGTAAAGATGTACAAATCGACATTTTCCCATGTGTATGAAAACCTGTCCACGAGTCTCCATCGAACGTGGAACACGTAGATGCACTTTATTGTTTTTAACTTAATCATATTGATTGGCAAAGATATTATACGAAATGGCATTTTCCCAGCTGGAGGGAAAATTGTCCATGCGACTCCATTAAACGATGGATACGTAGATACACTTCATTATTTTTAACTCAAATATATTGATTGGTAAAGATATAAGAATTAACATTTTTTCAAGCTGAATGAAAAATTGTCCCTAGGACTCCATTAAACGATGGATAGTAGATACACTGTATTATTTATAACTGTATTGATTGGTAATGATATTATAAGAGTTGACATTTTCCCAGCTGGATATAAAATTCTCTGTGAGACTCCATTAAACGATGGATACGTAGATAATTTTTATTATTTGAAACTCAATTGTATTCATTGGTAAAGATATAAGAATTAACATTTTTCCAGCTGAATGAAAAAGTGTCCTTTGGATTCCATTACACGATAGATAGGTAGATACGCTTTGTTATTTTTAACTCAATTGTATTAAATTGGCAAAGATATCATACGAACGGACATTTTTCTAGCTGAATGAAAAGATGTCTATGGGACTACATTAATCGACGGATTCATAGATATACTTTAATATTTTTAACTTAATTGTACTGATTGCTAAAGATATCATACGAATTGATATTTTTTCAGATGAATGAAAAAGTGTCTATGGGACTCTATTAAATGATGGATAGGTAGGCACACTTTATTATTTATAACTCAATCATACTGATTGGAAAAGATATCATACGAATTAAAAAAAAATTAACTCGGTGAAAAGTGTCTATTATCTGCGGTACATAATCTGTCGAACTATCTCGATAACACACCATATACTATTGCAAATAAGGTTATCTGAGTGAATTGTGTCCGCCGGTTGAAGGTGCATGAAGCTCAATGCAGCTCCATGCAGCTAGCTTTTTACGTAAACTGCGTATTCTTTGCTTGATACATTTCGAATAAAAAAAATGTTTTGATTTTATAAAATATAGAAAATCTTTTCATCAAATAGTTTAGAGATTGTTAGCATTATATAACATATGAGGGAACTGCATGTTTCATTTTTTTACTTATTATTTTTATTGCCTGCATATTGTGTTATGTTTTTATGTATGTTTCACTGTTGTACTAAAAGAACTATTAATTTTTTTCAGGTATGCTTCTTTTTTACACAAAACTTAAATCCTTAAAAAAAGTCACTAAAGATGTTATTTAGAAATTTTCACATATACAAGGTAAGGAAATATTTAAAACTAACACGATTATTTATTTATATGCATTTATAATATATATCATTTCGATCGCTATTTCTATTTTTAACATCAATACCCGCCAAAAGCTCTTTGTAAATAAACTTTATTGGTAAATGTTAAATGACTGAAAGTTTGAACATAATTTATTGCCTTAACCAATGTTTATTTTTGTTTAAAAAATATTCTAAACATTGTAATCTCACAAATAAAACTGCCATTTTTCTAAATGAATAATATTCTGTCTCTGTTACATAAATCTTTTCAAAACCGAATATTTGCATAAAATCTATACTGAATCAAAGTTCATTTTATTCTTTTAGTGTCATTCAGGTGAATCATTTTATAGAATTAGATTTTCCTTTTCAGTATTAGTTTCAACATCTGATGCTAATTATATTTTTAACAATTAGTATAAATTACAATGATACATATTCTGAAATTAATTTCTATTAATGAGTCCGCATATGGAAAAACAAATTCAACTAACAACTTTTTTTAAGCAAGACGAAAAAAAAAAAAAAAAAAAAAAAAACTTAAATCGAATATTATAACATCATTCCAAAGAGTTAATATTCCAATACACTACGTTTTAGTATCATATTTTCTGTATTACCTTTAATGGATTATGCGTACTTTTAATTTTATACCCATGCATAACTGTGTTACATGCTTTTATCTATTTGTTTGCTGCCCTAATTCTTTAACAGCGTACCGTCAAACGGGGCGGGGCTACTTTGGGCCACTTTTCCTGGTTCCACTCACATTTCCATTATTAAAAAATATTACATGTGGTTTTTCAACGTCGAAATGGAGTTGTAAATAATTAACATGAAACAATGAAGCAAAATGTACGGTTTTAAAGAGGAAATTTTTTATTTTTTTATTTTTTAACTCTTTAAAGTTTTGGAACAAAGTAGCTCCTGCTGGGGGCTTCTTTGATCCATTCACTTAGTTTTATATAAAATGAATACATTTTTATTGAAACTCCCTTGCAATAGCATTTTCTAATACGTTAACACTGCAAACTCGATAAACAAATGTTTATATATATATATATACAGGGTGTGGTAGATAAGTAATGAGACTGGCCGCCGCGCGCCGCCCCAGTCGCTCGCAGGGCGGTCTCCACCTGTACGTCACGTAGTGGGGATCTGAGCTAACAATAGAACCGGTTGGCAGTCGCGTCGGAGCTCTGGTGCAATGAGGGTCCAGCTTCGCGTATTACGTTGTTTGTTTGCCCGTGACACTTGTGAAAACGCTGAAGATGGATCGCTCGATAGAACAGCGGTATGCAATCAAATTTTGCTTTCACTTGGGCAAAACTGCTTCGGAAACTTTTGCTATGATTACGGAGGCCTACAAAGAAGACTCCCTATCAAGAGCTCAAGTGTTCCGGTGGTTTAATGAATTTAAAAACGGGAGGGAATCCGTTGAAGACATGGAACGATCTGGACGCCCTTCAACGAGTCGTGTGGATGAAACGTTTAAGTCTCAAAATGATCGCCGATGAGGTCTCCGTGAATAAATTTACGGTTCACCAAATTGTTACGTAAGATTTGATGATGAGGAAAGTTTGCGCAAAATTGGTTCCCCGAGTGCTCACCGCCGAACAAAAGCAACGACGAGTGGACGTTTCCCGTGAGATGTTGAATGAATTAGAAAATAATCCAGACTTTTTAGACAACGTAGTAACAGGCGACGAATCGTGGACATTCCAGTACGACCCGGAGACGAAAGCCCAGAGCTTGAGTGGCACACACCGGCATCCCCGCGGCCGATGAAAGCAAGAATGTCAATGTCCCGCCTCAAGACAATGCTGATTGTGTTTTTCGACAAGCGGGGGTTAATTCACAAAGAGTTTGTCCCTGAGGGGAAGAATGTCAATGCCGAATTCTACAAAGAAGTCCTTCAGCGATTGCACAGAGCCGTCAAACGGAAGCGACAGGACCTTGCTCAACGCTGGCGTCTCCACCACGACAACGCTCCGGTGCACACAGCGTTCCTCGTGACCTCCTACTTGACCCCAATTGGAGTTGAAGTTCTCCCACAGCCACCATACAGCCCTGACTTGAGTCCTCCTGATTTCTTCCTATTTCCGAAGGTCAAAAGATGCCTGAAGGGTCATCGTTTCGACGATATTCGGAACATCCAACGTGCTGTCACGAAGGCACTAACTGGGATAACTCAAACTGACTACAGTGGGGCCTATGAAACTTGGAAAACTTGCTGGCAACGTTGTGTCGACGCCCAAGGCGAGTACTTTGAAGATTATTAACGTTTTGTACAAATAGGATCAATAAATTTGTTTTTCTAGACTGAGTCTCATTACTTATCTACCACACCCTGTATATATATATATAACCATTAATTAAACATCACCGACCATCATCATGCGCATGTAATTATGAATGTAAGCTTTTTATGATGTTTTTATTATGATATCTTTTCATTTTGAATGAAAATTCATTTTGAAATATTTTGTCCTTAATATTGGTATCTTATATATATATATATATATATATATATATACATTTAAACACAATAAAACAATTGTTAATATTAGAGAAACGAGAAACAGTTTTCGTCATATTATCCTCTGCAACTGGAACAAAATCAATTAATGTAACATTTTGCTACAATGACATTTGAAAAAAAAAAAATACTTAAAACATGTTTTAACAGATTTGGTTGTATAAAAGGCTAAGTAATTGGCGCTATTTTCGGACAAAAAATGACTTGGCACAATGTAACCCCGAAATACTAGTTTTCATGTTAGCTTTATGAAAACGCGAACATTTCCTCTCACAATTAAAAGTTAATGCTGTTCTTGACTGCTCTGCTCTACAAGCGATAAACGTTTTTGCACATTTACAAATTCATTTTTTAACGGAAAGATATGAAATTGGAAAGTCTGGCCATGGAAAAGATTTGGAATGGAACTGTTTTTTCCATTTTTTGATCAATCCATTACCTATTGAGTTAGAAGCGCTTTGGATCACATGACAAACACCTTTTTCGACCGCTCTTGAGTGCTTTTTCTTCCTTCCGGGGAAATTCGGTTCAAAACGCCTACTTTGACACTCTTTTCTGAAAGATCTATTAAGTTTGCAAAAAAAATGGAAAAAGCAGTTCGATGACATAGTTTCTGAACAACAACACCAGCCAGATTCATGCATTTTCGAACAAAAATAAATTAAAACTTATGCCAGAAAGTTGCCTTTTTGGATTTGAGAACACCCTTAGAGGAAAAGCTATGGTCACACATGTGTTACAGGTTACTGAAGATAATATTTTGACACTTACCTTATTTGTAGCTCTTATCCAGATTGTTTCACTATAGAAAGTTTGGAGAGTTAAAATTTACACAGGAAAACAGTTGTTTACAAACACATCCAGTGTTGCCACTAAAAAAATTTAAATTATCCCCAAACTATTCAAATACCCTATAATAGGGTATAAAATATTTTTCAAGGGTAAAAACTCTAAATTATCTTGTATTGTTTATTCAATACAAAGAATAAAAACTTTTTTTATGGGATGGACCAAAGTAGCTCCGGTTGACGGTATATGGATTTATATATGGTATTTTGTAATTATACCTTTTATTTTGTTCATTTTCATAATTCAAATTTGTACAATTATTTAATGAATTAAAGACAGCATTTCATTTTCACTATTTTTCAGAAGTTATTGTTAAATCTGTGTTCTCAGCAATATTGCTTAGATTAATCTCTTTAAGGGAAGTCCTAGTTTAAAATAGGTTTTCAACAAATTTTAGTTTAAGTAATATTTCTTAAGCATCCAGTATATATGACATTATATATATATATATATATTTACACACATTCTTGAATGGTATTTAAACTTTACCAATTTAAAGAATTTGTGTAAAAATTAGTGAGTGTTATCATTAAAAATATCCAATTTTAAATAAGCAAAACTAGGTTTTTACACATTGAACGCCACAGCTTATAACAAAGTGACTTTTCTGACAGACTTTCATAAAACAGTTTTCAGTTTTTATGGAGTGTGTTCAGAATTGAAGAGTTTGCTGCAAAACGGAAGTACATCCATTTTCGTGCTTTTGGGAAATAAAATGAAGTCTTTTAATATTTAAATTTTAAAGTTTTTCCAAAAGTATTTTTGTACTTGTGTGTTAGTTCATACCTATATGAATTGTTTGCCACCAATAATATTCAAAAACAACTAGTCAGATCGACTTTTTATTAAGAAGAATTTAGATTTCTCAAAAATGTAAAAAAATGGAGCTACCTCCTTTTTACATCCAACCTTCAATTCACAATTACCGCAATATTTGTTAATTTTACGTCTTTTCAAACTAGAAGTGTTTGCTGCAAAACTGGGGTAGCTCCATTTTTTTTTTGATTTTGGGAAATAAATATATATATATATATATTTGAATTTTAAAGTTTCACCAAAAGAACATTTTCTACTTATGCATGTCCATGCACATATGAATTGTTTACCACCAATAATATCCAAAAAACATAGCCAGAGTGACTTTTTATTATAAAAAAGATTGGATTTCTCAAAAAATTAAAAAAAAAATAGAGCAACCTCCTTTTTACATCCAACAATAGTACTGTTCAGTAAAACTGCATAAAATTAAAGAACTACAAAATACGCAACTAGTATATATTGCATAAACTTATAAATAAAATAATAAACTGTTTCATCGTTTACATTTAAATTCATTAAGTATTGTGCGTTTAAACACTAATTTATCCCTTTTAAGCGCAGTGATCCCACAGCGGAACCACCTAATTTTAATTCCAAATTTACAAACAGCACCAAGATTACTTTAATAAATTTTTAAATAACCTTAGATATACACATATATATACATATATATATACTAGCAAACCCCGCGGCTGTGCTCGCGTAATAGTTGAAATATGCCAAGCGATATTTGCATGACTATTTTTTATTTGAAGAACACTTTTTGGAATAATTCAAAAATTACAAATTAAGCCACAGTTTGACTAAACGTTATTATAAAAGTGCAATAGACAGAAATGAGATTTTAATTAATAAGGAGAACTAAAACTAATTCGAGATAAATGCTAATTTAGAAAGTATTTTGAGACTTTTATGCTTATTTCATACGCTCATTTCAGTATTCATTTGAAGTTTTTAATTTTTTAGAAACCATCTTAACACATTTACATCTTAAAATTAACCATCATGTCAAATCCCAAGCTTTATGTCTAACAGTCTACCACCTCTCTGGTGTTAGTGGCACCAACATAAAATGCCGAAACAGAGTTGAAATAGAATGTCTCGAAAAATGTTGAAACAGAGACTGTCACCATTAATTTGCCAACATTAACCTTGAAATCGGTTGGCATTTCCTAATATTCTGTAGAAAACGGAATTTAGATTTTTTAAAGGCTTTCTTGTTGTTCCTGCCAACCAGGTGGTAGTAACACCGGCATAAAATATAGCCCGTATAGGATCAGGGACTATCACCCTTGATTCGCCCCCAATAACATCCGTAATCGGTTCATTATTTCCTGAGATTCTATAGATATCGTAATTTAGGACTCTTTTAGAATTCTTTTCGTTCCTTCCCTCCGCTTCACACCTTTTTAATTTCAAAATTATTTTCGACTGCTCAAAGAGGACATTTATATTTTATAAGTAACTACCGTGCTATATTTAAAGTTTCTAGCGTCTTCAGTAAACCGCAGAAATCGCAATTTAGAAAGCTTCTTGCTCCTTCAACCCACTAGGGGTTGTGGCACCGACATAAAATATAGCTTATGTTTGAGCAGTTTCTATCACCATCAATTTTCAACATTTCTTCAGAAATTTTTTATATTTCCAGAGATTGCGTAGAAATCGCTATTTAGAACGTTTTTAAAACTCTTCGTTTATTTCCACACCATTTAAATTTCAAATTTTTAAGGAACTCTTCTCAGAGAGCATTTATACCTCATAAGTAATTACCATGCCAAATTTCAAGTTGCTAGCCCCTTCAGTATCACGAAAATCACAATTTAGAACGTTTTTTAAATTGCAACCGCAAGGTGGTAGTGACACAGACATGAAGTAGATCGTATATTGGAGCATCATCAATTTCCAACCATTACTTTTGAAATCGGTTGGGTACTTTCTGAGATTGCGTAGAAATCGCCATTTAGAACGTTTTTTAGAACTCTTTTCGCGCATTCTCACCCCTTTTAAATTTCGACTTTTTTAAGAAATGTGCTTAGAGATCATTTATATATTATAAGTAACTAACATTCCAAATTTCATGTTTCTTGGCCCTTCAATAACACAAAAGTCACATTTTCGAACGTTTTTTTTGCTCCTGCACCCACTTTGGGGGTGGGGGGGGGGTAATGGCAACGACATAAAATGTAGCCTATGTTGGAGCAAGGGTTGTCACCATCATTTTGACACCATTATTTTTTAAATCGGTTTGGCACTTCTTGAGTTACGTAAAAATCGCCATTTAGAACGTTTTTTAAACGCTTTTTGAGCATTTTCACCCCTTTTAAATTTCGAATTTTTTAAGAAATGTTCTTAGAGATCATTTATATCTAATAAGTAACTACCATTCCAAATTCCATGTATCTGGGCCCTTCAGTAACACAAAAATCGCCATTTAGAACGTTTTTTAGAACGCTTTTTGCGCATTATCACCTCTTTTAAATTTCGAATTTTTTAAGAAATGTTCTTAGAGATCATTTATATATTATAATTAACTACCATTCCAAATTCCATGTTTCTTGGCCCTTCAGTAACACAAAAATCGCAATTTCGAACGTTTTTTTGCTCCTGCACCCCCTTTAGGGGTTGTGACACCGACATAAAATGTAGCCTATGTTGGAACAAGGGTTATCACCATCACTTTGACACCATTATTTTTTAAATCGGTTTGGTACTTCTTGAGATTGCGTAAAAATCACCATTTAGAACGTTTTTTAGAACGCTTTTTGCGCATTTTCACCTCTTTTAAATTTCGAATTTTTTATGAAATGGTCTTAGACATTTATATTTAATATGTAACTACCATGCCAAATTCCATGTATTTGGGCCTTCAGTAACACCAAAAATCTCAATTTCGAACGTTTCTTTGCTCCTGCACCCCTTTTAGGAGTAGTGGCACCGACATAAAATGCAGCCTATGTTGGAGTAAGGGTTATCACCATCATTTTGACACCATTATTTTTTAAATCAATTTGGTACTTCCCGAAATTACGTAAAAATCGCCATTTAGAACATTTTTTAGAACGCTTTTCGTGCATTTTCACCCTTTTTAAGTTCGTTTTTTTAAGAAATGTCCTTAGAAATCATTGGTATCTTATAAGCAGCGGTGTAATCGTAAAAAAAACAGAGGGTATACGTTCTAAGCAGAGGGTATACCCTAGTGTATATACACTATAGCTTTCTTGAGAAACAGAGGGTATACTGTGTTTCTTAAAAAAATCCAGAAGGTATATGGCGTATACCCCCGTATACCCTCCACTACAACCCTGCTTATAAGTAACTGCCATTCCAAATATTATGTTTCTAGGCCCTCCAGTAACACAAAAATCGCATTTTTAGAACGTTTTTTGTCCCTGCACCCTCTTTTGGCCAGCGGCACGGACATAAGTTATAGCCTATGTTCTAAGTTGGACTAACACCATCATTTTGATATCATTACTTTTGGAATCGGTTCGGTAGTTCCAGAGCTTACCTCCTACAAATAAACAATTTTTACCTCTTTATAATATTAGTATAGATAGATACAGTCGAACCTCGTTCTCCCGACACTCTAATGGCCAGAAAAAAGTGTCGTCATAAGCGGAGTGTGGCGGTAAAAGGAGTCGGAGAAAAATATGTTTATAAAAAAATTATTTTTAATTAAATTAAGACAATTTTAAATTCATATCTTTTCTTGAGGTTTTGAACAAGAAAACATTATTATTAAACAAAATATACACAAAAATAAAATTGAAAAGAATAAAAATCATATTTACGATGACTTGATTTTGTATTGTTACACGAAATATTGATGAATTAAGATTTGCTTATCCCTAGATGTGCACCCTATAATTCTTTTTTCAGTATTATCAATATTATACAAGAAATTGTAATCAATGTTCGTTGTTTCAGAAATGGATGTCAGATAATTTCTGATCATTTCATGGTAATGCATTACTTCTGTTTTAGTCGTCTGATAAACGCCGTGTAACCAGAAGAATTCGCCGCATGACTACAACAAAAAGAGCGCGACTAGAACTGATACGTTTATCTGGAGTTTAAGTGGGTCATTCATAGTGTGTGGGTTTATTTATTCAGATAAAGAATTTCTCAAAATAAAATTTCTCATTTATCTCAATGGGTAATTTAGACACTTTTGTGAAAAGTTTCGTTAAGACATTTCTTACCGCTTAATTTTCGTGCTTATAAGATGGATTGTGAAAAATGGAAAATTTTCCTAAACCGTCGGGATATCCGGAGTTAAAAATTATTCAACGACGTAAAATCCGGAGTTTATTTACATTGAAATCATATTCCGAAAATCAGGACTTTGAAAAACTGACGTGATAAGCGGAGAGATGCGAAAACCGGATGTCATGATAACGAGGTCCGACAGTATATATATTGTACTGTTTTTTCTAAGAAGATCGTTTGGAAATTCTGGTGTCAGTTAATCATTTCTTTATTTTACGAACAGAATTTTAAAGTGCCGGAAAGGGAAGTAGTTTCATTAGCACTTTTCTTCAAAATATAAGGAGACCTTTCTTGTCAGTATATTTCAGAATACACTACTTTTACCTTTTTGAAATTAACTACCAATAAATAAATAGAATAAAAACAATAATAATTATGCAATCATTAAGCAAATTATAGGTATTTTACTGCATAAAATAATTCTATAGAACTAAAATACTTATGAAAAACTCTATGACTACCAACGGAAGGTTTTTAAAAAAGCATAAAATTTTTATTTATTCTTAATATTTTTCTTCACAACACTGTATCTCAATATGTATATATGTATATTTCGGAAAATAAAATTTATTACAGGGAAAAAAATGAATTAATTAGACCTAGGAAGAATATACTGTAGTAATAAATTTCCCTTTACAGCGAAGAATGTATAAATCATAATATAAATACAGAACTAACTAAATAAAGAATAAATTAATGAAGCACAAAATAAATCTCTATATAGTAATGATAACACAAATGTATTACGTCGCAGAACAATTTTAACGGATAGTACTAAGAATTTTTGTTGAACGTAATAAATTTTCATTTGAAACTGCTGACTATAAATTTTCATTCATTTACAAAACGCCAAAATTTCATTAAATATCTTGTTGACTAGTCATAGAAATAAAGCGATGCGTAAATAATTATTTATTCATTTTAAATAAATTATTGTTTAAAATATATTGTCTGAAATTGATTATTTACACGGCTTCTGATATTGTAATATATTTTAACTGATTTTAAATAAATATTTATTTTAGTGTAGGGGAGAGTAGTGAATTTGGATCACTTCACTTATTTTCAGGTGTAACTCACTTCATTTTTGGAATATTAGTAAAATACCACTTCACGTGGTCAATATATTCATCTACTAACTAAATAAATCTTTAGAAAAATTTATTTTCTAAAATTTTAAGTTTTATTTTAATTTGAAAAAAACTGTCAAAACTAATTCAATTCTACAACTGATCGCCTACGTTGGACACCCAGTCTCCTGAATTGGAACAAACAACATTAGGTTGTTTTAATGAGTAGGAAATATAACTAATTTTATTAAAGTTTGCGATTAACAGTCAAACAAAATAACACCAATGAAATATCTTGAAATCAAATTTCTGAAAGTAAGAGTAATGTGTTTTAAATCAAAATGCATTCAAAATATAAATGAATGTTATAAGTAATTAAGAATAGAAATTATGGAACAAATATTCAGTTACTTGAATATCCTCTAAGAAGCGATGTAACTTTTATACATGAATTTCTTTTGCTCATTTTTCATTCCAGCGCACACAAAATGAAACCATATATTTGACAATCTGAATGCTGAATCATTTCTGCTATTGATTTTTTCTTACAAATGAGGCAAAACCAATCACCACTTTCTTGATTTTTCTTTTTAGATTCGGAATCATTAGATTTTTCTTTTCTTTTCCTTTTTTTTTTTTTTTTGCAACAGAAGTTTTATTTATCTTATGTCTGTAGTTCTTCCCTTTCACAATTTTCATTCCAATTGAATTACGCCTAATTTTTAAGACTTGATGTTCCAATTGCTTTTGTCCTTTGAGAGATTCCTTTTTGTCGCTTTTTTGGGTTTTTTTTTTTTTTTCTTCTTTTCAAGGTTTACTTTATATGGCGAGGATGCTAACACGGCTGTTTTTTGGCTCCCTCTGTACTTTGACTTAATTGATTTTGGCAAGGGAGATAACATTTCTAATGATTCTTTGTCTTTTGTAGCTGCAGGCTTCTTGCGGGTCAATCTCTTCACAACTTACTCTTTCCTTTTCGTTTACTATATATTTTTCACAAGTTTTGCTGTCACTAATATTTTTCATCCAGACTGTTTGTCTGTGTCGTTTTCATATATATATATGTGTATATATATATATATATATATATATATATATATATATATATATATACTGTCTTAGTTTTAGTAGCTTTCATGATTACTGGTTCTGACTCCGAAATTTCACTAGCAGGAGAAACACCGGATTTATCTGCAGTGTCTATCTCCTCGTCAGGAATAAGTGATGAAACAGCTGCGTAATGATGATCGTATATCTAAACGACTGAAATTGGTCCAATTAAGGTAACTGAACAATTTTAAATAGATAACCTCAAGACTAAGAACTAAATGAAAGCAAAGAAATCAGCGTGAAAAATATGCGCAATAAACACATGAACTTAGATATGCATACGTAACAACTTGCCTTAGTTTTAAAACATTCTCTTGCGTTTATAGTAAGAAAAAATTAGATCAAAAAAAGTTAATTTTAGTTTTTTCTAAATTGTCTGAAAACGGTACGTGGAAATCGGGTGCTTCTTCTAATCATAAATTACGTCATTCTGATGATTAGGATTTCAGCGGTAGATGGTGTCTCATTCTGCATTTAACGGCAGAATTGCAACGGTCCAAATATGGGTACTTTTATTTTAATATAAAATAATCTAATTAATTCATTGACGACGCAGAATGATTTTCTAATGATACGAATTTCATCTATTTAAAAAATGTTTTAGGTATACATACATCGGTTTATACTTTTAGTGATTTTGTAAATGATGACTAGAATTTTCTCAATTATTATTTGAAACACTTCTGTGGTTTCAAATTAAAAATTTCCTATTACTGTTAAGTTTTTAATGAGCACGTGAAAAGCATATACCCGTTGCTTGCTTTATAATTTGCACTCAAGTCTCGAATCAGTCATCACTGATAATTATACATTGTCAAGTTTATATCCTTAAATAAACAGATCCTATGAGCCGATACAGCTTAAATCAATGAATAATGTAGAAATTTTTTAGAAGTTATAAACGACACTTTTGGAATAGAGATAGTTTCGGTCGAGTTTCGCTCCGACGGAATTTTTATCAGCATTTTCACCGTAAACGAATTTTTTGTGAAACTCAGATTTTGGTCCGAAAACGGAAACGAAGCCGAATTTTCGGTCGATTTCTAATTTCCATACATTTGGAACTTAGAGGTCGAATAGAAGGGTTCGCCCAACCCTACTTTTCGCACAAAATTAATATTTTCGCTTACAAAAAGGTCCCTCAAAGAACATCTTTAATGAAAGTGTAGTGAACGTTACAGTTAAATCCTTTGGTAAACCTATATCGAGGTCTGGATGTATTGTTGACCTATCAATTCAGAGGGAATTGTGTTATCGCAATTAACAAAACATTATGTTTCTTGTTGTTTCGTTTTTGTTTTTTACTAGCAGACACACCCGGTATAGCTTCTACCCATGAAAATAATAACAAAATGTACCTAAAATCCACTTACACTTTTCCGGGTCTACTTTAAATATAGATTGTTACATTGTTTAATTAGTTCAAACGCACTTGGAGTCAAATGTACCTCTTTCAAAATAAATATAAAGCTGCCACAAGATCACATAACACAATCACTAATTTTGCCGATAAAAAGTTCCATCCAGCTCACTTATGAAGAAATCTCATCGCCATATCGAGGATTTTGTGATAATAGGGTTACATTAGCAAACCAACTTGGTAAAAGTGCTTCGGTTGTTTTTTAATCTCGTTTAAAAAATTGTATGCGTTTAAATTGATATTTAATGTGTTTGATATATTAAACGTTCCTGAAAGTCTGATCCATGCACGAGTGTACAAAATATGATTGGGTGGATAAGTTGGATAAAGAAAATTGTTTAATAAAACTATTCATTTCCGGCGAAAACTGGATTTTTTAAAAGAAAGTCATGAAAAATTACAAAAAAAAAAAAAAAAAAAAAAAAAAAACGCTGTGAGAATTCCGATTAAACTTTATTGAAAAGAGGACAAAATGTACTATATTGGCCAAAAGGATTCAATTCGGATTGCTTTTATGTGTGGCGTCAAAACTCAAAAAATCGTAAAAATCTGCTATTTTTTTCCGTTAAATAAAAATTGACAAAAAATGTAATTAAATAATAATAAAAAAATCTGAGATCCAAGGATATTCAGACTTGTCTATGTCTATCATTAATCAAATTTGCAGACATCTAGTGTGATATATTTCCCTATACATCGTACACAGATACTTAAACATCCTTGTTTTATTAGCATAAATAATTTATAAAATGAATTAATTAACCTTGAACCTACTGCGAGTAAGTCTTTGTGATAAACAAAGTTATCAATAATTCTCATTCGAGGTAATGTTATAATATTTTTTTTCCGCATACAAAATAAAATTAAATTTCAACCTTTAATAAAGCCTAACACAAGCAATTTATGCTGCTTCTTCTTCGAAGAAAAAAATTTGAATGCTCTTAAGTTTGCAGTTTATAAATATTAAATTTCGCAGAGGCGGAAGAGAATGGAAGTTTGTTACTCTGTCTTTTTCAATCTTGTTTAATGTGAACAACTTTTTCTGATTAAATAATGCATGTACTTTTAACCATCTTTAAATATTAACTAAGATGGGAATATTTTTTTCCTCTTGACTTGGAATTCTTTGCAATCGCATTATAGTTTAAACAAACAAACCATTTTAATAATGTATATATGTATTTAATAATGTTGCATTTATCTTTTCTTTATCGTTTAATTACGCTTTTTCTGAACTTTCTAATCTCTTATTTTCGTCTACAAACTCATTTTTATACGAGATCTAGTAAACTAATTCAAATTTATGAGATTTTATGTTAGCTATATTGTTTTTTATTTGTTAATGCATAAAGGATATTATTATAGGCTGTATCAGCACACGTATTATTTTTCGGTAGCACAGTCGTTATTTGTTATTCAACATAAGGCAACTGTGATAGTGTGTATTTACTCCTATTGAGAAAAAAGAGGTTCCCTATTATATTTTATTCTTTTTAACTCCCTATATTAAACTTCATTAAATTGAGCTGAGTTTTAGTAAGTGTACAGCTGATTAAACTTAATAAAACTGCTAATACAAAAATATAAGTTGTTACTTATTTTTTAATGATTTGTAAACTGAAATATATGTATTTAACTAAGGTCCAATTAATGCTATGTGTGCACTTTAAAAAAAAATTCGTGAACTCAGCGAATTTTTCCGTCGATTATATTGAAACACGAAATTTTCGTCTTTGTTTGTCCCACTTTACTTTAAAATAGAGAAAATTCCGCAATTTAACGTAATAAATTGTCTGAAATTACCCAATCTAAACCTGCATTTTTGTTAAATCACCGAGATTCTTACATGAGGTTACGTGCTCTTTTTATCTCAAAATACCAAAAAAAAAAAAAAATCGCATATCTAAGCTGAAAATCTCTAATCCAAAGACGGAATTTTTTTCAAATAGACAAAATCTCTCTCCCTTTCTTCTTGACAGAAAGAGAGTATGGAGTATAACTCTTCTGATTATTTTCATAACATAAAAAAGACAATGCTTATATGATGAATATTTTGTACGCAATATTAAAATTACAAAACGTATTTTTATTTTTCAAAAAATAATTCACTTCATATGCTATAGTTATTTTCATTACAAGTGTTCACGTAAGCCATTATTATATATTGTCTGCTACAAATCCGATGGTCATATATTATTTAAAACATCTGGCAGGAATACTCACATGATCTTTCAAGAATATCTACATGTTTAAATGCAAAGATTATGTAAGAAGATTTACAATATAGAGTATTTTAATGGGTCCGAAATTGTAGCAACTAAAAATAAATAAATAAACAAATAAAAAACGTATCAAGATTATTAAACCTTTCTAAATGACTAAAAAATTAGTTTTTTTTTCTTTTTTAATCCGTTTATTGTTGTTCCAATGCTAAAGTTTTGAGAAAATTTTGTGTTTTTCCGAATTTCAAGCCAACCAAATTATTTTTTGCCTTTGGAGTACAGTGAGTTATTTCTTGGAACCAATCTCACAATTGACGGCAAATTCTTTTAAAAATTCTCAACACAAGGTATTTCTCCCTTCTGAGACAAATACCATATACATCGATTTCACCGTTCCCTTAAAGGGAAATTCCGATTCTGATGCTTTAAAAATATTAATATTAGATTGTTTTCTTTTAATAGAATAATACATTATTGTTATAGGCGATTACAGGTTATAAATACAAACTCTCAATCACTGAAAAAAAAATATCCTCTGTTTTTCATTTGTTTAAGTAATTTACTTTTTTAAACGTTTTATTTTAACTCGAATAAAAAAAATAATGCCACAATGTTAAAAATTACTTTAAAAGACAAATTTTTAAATAATCATAATTGAAAATGCTCTTTGCTTCTCTGCTCTTTCCGTCATAGAATAAGATGGGACAAAACAAATGCAATTGTAGAAATTACACAATTATATTTATGGTAACGGAATATGGCATTGTTCCAATGCACGATTAAAAAACGCTCATCAATATCAGGTGCAATTACTAAATTTTATGTTCATACTAGCATTAAATTCAGTAAATGCATCAAATAAATGAATTTAACTGTTGACAGATTTCTTTTATAATTCTTTTTTTTTATTATTATGTCGATTATAATAAAAAAACCTACGAAGTTTTGTAATTTTTACATTGTTTATAAAACACAAGACTCTTTAAAAATATTACATATCCTGTTTAGAGTATCAAAAGTATTAACACTTTCTTTGTAAAATAAAATATTTTTAAAGGGGATTATTGACTAAATATAGAGAGTGTGTCCATAATCAAATGATTTCATTTTAAAGTTGTATCATAGTAAAGTTGTGCAGAGGAAACTATTTTGCAGAATGTTGTGAAAGTTTGTAGAGAACATAATAAAGGTATAAGAATTTGAGTAACAGAAAAGAAAAAATAAAATAAAAAATAAAATAAAATAAATGCAATTAAACAAATTACAACGGTCATTTGGAAAATGATTTTTTCAAAGACTAAAATTTAAGACATAAAAAATCGCACTGAGTTGATCATACATTACGTACGCCATGAATTAAACATTAATAGTGTTAGTACACGTAAAAATTGCAAGCATCAAAAATCGCCTGCGACTCATCAGATTTCCTGACACTTACGCATTATCCGCCTGAAACTCACATTATCCAAGCATTTCATTGGCTGTTCGGGAAAAGGCTTTTCCATCGTAGATATCTGACGACCCATTTTAAATGAAATTTCATTCTTAAACTTCTAAACATCCCACAATATTACTTTTTACACCGTCGTATAGAGAAAAAAATGTACTTTTAAATGTAATTTGTTTGAAAGTTGTATCTCAATTTGTTTCTGAGTTATTAATTTTTTTTTTTTGTAGTTTTTATTACTTTTTTGTCATAGTGGCAACAGAAGTATCCATCTCTGTTGAAAGTAAAGGTTAGTGTATAGAACAATCAGAAAACGAATGAAATGCGGATTAAACCAATAAAACGCTTCAGATATGCTTTTGATTTCCTACCCTGACGAGGACAATAACCATTTTTCCAAATGGTTAAAAAAATAAGAAAAATAAAATAAACATTTCGCCACCAGAAGGCGTTTTTTATCGAATCACACATTTAGGATACATTTAGGGTAGTTTGCAAATTTTATTACAACCAGGCATGTTCTACATGATGGTCATCAATTTCAGATACCCTCTGGAATCGTAAGACAGCATGTTTTAAAGTTGACCGCAGTATATTCTGGGAAATGCTAAGAAATGCCGCTTTTAAGATATTGTAAATCTAATAAATAAAATTTCTAAACTATCGTAAATTTGTGCTAAATCTGTAATTCATATTAAAAACGCACTCTGATGGCTAAATTTTGAGATTTGCCTAAACAAATTTCCATCTCTTTTCCATCTCTTCATCAAATTTACAGCCTTTCACAAAAATTCAACAACAGTTTCATCTGTACACAATTTTAAAATAGAGTTGTTTAATTATGGACACTCTGTACGTAATCGCATTAAAAAAAATAATACATTCAGTTCCCAGTTTAAAAAAAATGTAAAATATTTTAACTCAAATAAAAAGTATATAATTAACGCAGTATATATATTTTTTTTAAATAAAAAAATCTTTACAGTTAAAATGTCTTTTGCTTTCGTTAATTTTGTAAAATAGTTCCAACATAGAATCAAAGAATTAAAGAAGGGGGTGGACAAGTAAAGAGAAATATGACTGATATAACATATAAGAGATTTTAGAAATACAACAACCATCCACGAGGAAGGATACGAAGAACAAAATTAAACGCAGCAATAAATAGAATTGTGCTTATGATAATGGAATCTGGCATTGTTCCAAAATATGCTAGAAAAAGCGCCCTTGAATATCAGGTTTATTCAGGGAATTTAATATTGTAATAAATTTAAAAAAATCGTTTTTTTTTTCTAGTTTTATTTTATTTTTAATTACATCATGATAAAAGTATTATAATTTCTATGTTAATTATAAAACATCTCGTAAAAAGTAAAAATTTATTAGTTGTAACATTATTAATTAGTTATAATGAATTATTTACAAATTTTTTGGACACCAATGTCTAAATATTGCTAAAGATGATTATTTCATAAATAAAAATATTATAAAAAACATATTAAGTCGTAAAATATATATATAGCATAACTCAGATTACGAATGTGTTGCTACCGTATGAAAAATCTATATTGAAAGTTAAAGTTAAACAACTTTTATAATCCTTTATTTCTTCCCGTTTTTTAAAATGCTGTAGCAAAGAATTAAAAAAAAAGAATGTAGAGAAGAAAGATATAGATAGATATATGGCTGGTATAATGCATAGACGATTTTGGAAATCAAACAACCACTGCGGAAGAAATGGGACAGAAAAAAAATGAATGCAATCGCAGCAATAATAGCTTATGGTAATGGCATCTGGCATTGTCCCAACGTATGTTTTTATAAGGTTCTCCAGACTTTTTCTTTTGTGATTTTTTTTCTGTATGTATGAGTGTGGCTTTTACAATTCGCTAATTCAGCTTTTAAACTTTCCATGCGTTTATAAACTCTATTCTTTTAATGCTTTGATTTTATCTCTCGTTCCCTTCAACGCCTGGGGTAAAATTAGCTTCCCAATTAAAAGGGGAAAGAAAGTAGAAGCTTAGAAGTCAACAAATGTAGGATATTAATCATCAGAAAGGTTCATTAAGATGATGGGGTAGTGTAGTGTTAGAAGGGTAGAAGGCAATTGAATTAGCTTTGAGTTTGGAAATTTTGATTTTAGTTTAAATTTAATATAACTTAATTTTTGGATTGTTGTATATAAAAGCTCATACGTAAAACAAACATTAACAACAACAACAATATTAGTAATAGTAGTAGTAATAATAGGTTGAGTTTATAAATTATCAACGCCTATGGTAAAATTAACTCACAAATAAAAGGAATATGAAAGTAGAAGTTTAAAAGCCAACATATCGTAGAATGTTAATGGTTTTATTCGAAAGGTTATTACAATTATGGGCTAGTATAATGCTAAAAGGGTAGATGGCATTTTTATTTGTCTTGGGTCTGTAAATTTCGTTTTTTGTTTAAATTTGAAGTAAATTAATGTTTGGAATGTTGTACAGTCGTGGAAAAAAAGTAAACACCCCCTACTAACTCCTCAACAAATTATCATAGAAGAAGTTATTTGATACCGAACGATTTGAAATAAAGTCTACTTTTAAATGTTATATATAAAATTTGCTTAGGGAGCCATCTATATATTAAAACGAGCCCAAACTTCATTTTTTTCAATGGCAGTATTTAATTTCAACAAGATATTTCAAATCTTCGGTACAAATTATGCCTAGACACAAAATTTCAGGTAATTTGAATGATAAGTTTTTGAATTATAAACATTTAAAATTTAGTGCTTCTAAAGTTAAATTACATTTTCATATTTTTATTTATATCTTCTGAAATTATGCTCCTAATGTGCCAATTTTTTTGTGTAGCAATAATACTAATATACCCAAACACAAATAAGTTGAATTTGCAGTTTTTATAATTTTATGATATGAATTAAGAATTATGAAATTAATATTCGAAAAAATTATGAATTGCAACCTGCAATTTTTTAATGGATTTAGATTTATTAAGTTCTGCTTTATGGAAATCCAAAATTTCACATTTGTCTTTCCAGTAGTTTTCAAATTATGCGTAAAAAACGGCAAAATGATGGTTTAAGGTGCCGTCTATGATAGAAGTGACGAGATATTTTGAAATTTCTTCTGTTATTCTGTAATCTAGCAGTCTTCAATGACTGCTTCAGTGGCGCTTAAGATGCCTTGATCAAGAAGGGGACTCTCTCGGTCAACAATCGAGTACCGAACTTCAATTTGGATACAGCCCTTAAAATACGCTTGTTTTAAAATAATTAATTTTTCGGAAAGTTATCGCACGAATTGCATAAAAATTTTTTTTTAGACTAATTGAAGGGTGAAGAGTTCATTTATGCTGTCAGAATTGTGTGCTGCTACTGAAAAAAACAAAGTTATTGTTCGTTTTAATATATACGTGGCCCTCTAAGAAAATTTTATATACATCATTTAAAAGTAGACTTTATTACCAATCGTGTGGTACCAGTAACTTTCTTCTACGATATTTTTTGCAGAGTTAGTAAGGGGTGTTTACTTTTATTTTTCCACGACTGTATATGAAAGCACAGATATAAAACAGAAATTAACAATTGTAACAACAACAATAATAATAATAGTAATAGCAATAATTGGTAGACTTTTCGTATTGGAGTTCTCAAGTTATTAACGCCTAAGGAAATATGAGCTCACGAATAAAAGGAACATGAAAGTAGAAGCTTGAAAGTCAATATATGATAAAATATTGATGGTTTTATTCAGAGGATATTCTTAAGATTTTGGTCTAGCCTAGTGTTTGAAGGATAAATAGAAATTCTAATTACCTCTTGTGCCTGTAAAATTTGATTTTTGTTTAAATTTAAAGTAAATTAATATTTGGAATTCTGTTTTAAGGGCTTGTCTGTAAAACAAAAATTAACAACAACAACAAATAGTAATGCGTTAAGTTCTTAGAATAAAAATCAGCCAACTATCAACACCTAAAGTAAAATTAGCTCAAAAATACAAGGAGTATGAAAGTAGATGATAAAAAATCAAAATATGGTAGAATATTAATGGTTTTCTTCAGAATGATTCTTAAGATTATGATCTAGTCTAGTGTTAGAAGGGTAGATAGCACTTTTAATTATGTCTTGGGTCTGTATATTTAAATTTTAGTTTAAATTTAAAGTAAATTACTGTGAAATGTTGTAAATAAAATCTCAAACGTAAAGCAAAATTAACAACAACAACAGTAATAAGAATACTAATAATAAGAATAGGTAGACTTTTTACATTAAAATTCTCAAGTTATCAACGCCTAAAGTAAAATTAGCTCACAAATAAATAAAAACAAAATCAAAGTAGAAGCTTAAAAGTCAACATATGGTAGAATATTATAGGTTTTATTCAGAAAGAGGCATTTTTAATTATCTCTCGGGTCAGTAAATTTCGATTTTCGTTTAAATTTAAGGTAAATTAATGTTTGTAATGTTGCATATAAAAGCTCAAAAATTAACAACAACAACAGTAGGGGAGAGTAGCCATATTTGGAACGCTGCTTGAATTGGACCGTTGCCATTCTGCCGTTAATTACAGGAAGAGACGCCATCTACCGCTGAAATCCTACTAATCAGAATGGCGTCACTCATGATTAGAAGAAGCAACCGCCTACCACGTGCTGTTTTCAGACAATTTTTAAAAACCTAAGGTTAGCTGTTTTGATCTATTTTTTTCCTTCTAAACGCAAGTGACTAATTTAAAACTAAGATAAGTTGTTATGTTTTCATATACATATATGAATACATCTGTTTATTGTTATTGCACATATTTTTCACGCGGATTTGTTTGATTTCTTTTCTGTTCTTAGTCTTGAGATTATCTGTTTTAAAAAATGGCGCAGTTGCCGTATTTGAGCCACTTTAAGCTTCTTAAATTGGACCAGATATGCAATCATAAATTTGAAAAGTAAGTAATTAATTTCGAGGAAGGTACGCTTTGTATACTTTTTTTTTTTTTTTTTTTTTTCTAATGGGTTATTATCTCCATGCAAGTATTTTTTTGTTGTTGTTGTTGTTTGTTTTTGTAAGTCTGGATAATATTTTTATACAATTTAGGCCTATATAAGCATAAAAAATATTTTTACATGTTTATGCAATAAATTTTGCTTGCAATTTCTTTTATCTTGTATGTATTTGTATTTATTTTCTTTGAATTCCTTATTCATACGGTGTATTTGGTTTACAGAGTTGAATTCAAACATTTTCCACCTGGAGGATATTTGCGATGGCATTCTTTTTACAGTTCTGGAGGGTGGAGTTACACTTTTTTTTCCCCACTAAAACGCATAAAATCTCAAACCTTCAGGGGGTAGGGGTTATTTCAAGGCTCCGGGCGGGAGGGGGGGGGGGTGCTGAATTCAAGACTGTTTGGATATATAATGTTTGCGTTTGATTAATCATTGCGTATTTTTCAGTAGAGGATATTTTTTAACACTTTTTTAATACAATGTGTAAAATGTTGATAAGAACACAGACAAACTGTGTGGCAGAAAAACACCCGTGACAGCAAAAGCTGTTAAAAATATAGGAAACAAAAAGGAAAGTGTAAGTTGTGAAAAAATTGACCTGCAAGAAGGCTGCAGCTACAAATCCTCCCCAAAAGCCAAAAAATCTTTAGAAATGTTATCTCTCGAGAGATAACATTTCTAATGATTTTTTTTTTTTTTTTTTTACTTTTGGGGAGGAATTTAGCAAGAATTGAGAAGGAATTTAACTGAATTTAGCAAGATCTTGCTAAATTCAGTTAAATCAAAATACAGAGGAAGCCAAAAGATAGTTGTGTTAACATCGTCGCCATATAAAGTAAACCTTGAAATGAAAAAAAAAAAACCCAAAAACGACAAAATGGAAGCTATCACAGCACAAAAGCAATTGAAACATCAAGTTTAAAAAAAACGCGTCATACAATTAGCAAGAAAATGATGGAAGGGAAGAACTAGGAACATAATGTAAAGAAATTTTTTGTTGCAAAAGAAAAATGCCTATCAATTCAGAATCTAAAAAGAAAACTCTAGTCAGTGATGATTGGTTTTGCCTAATTTGTAAGAAAAATAAAATGGCAGAAATGATTCAGTGTTCAGATTGCCAAATACGGTTCCATGTTGTGTGCGCTAAAAATATATATATATATCAATAAAATAAATTCATATGTAAGCTTTGCATCACTCCTTACATGATATTCAAGTAACTGACAATTAGTTCCATAATTTCTATTCTTAGTTACTGATAACTTTGATTTATATTTTGAATACATTTTTATTTAAAACAATTACTCTTATTTTGAGATATTTGATTTCATTATATTTCATTGCTGCTATTTTGTTTGATTGTTTCATTAATCGCAAACTTCGCTTTTAATAAAATTAGTTATATTCCTTAGTCATTAAAATAACCTGATATTATTCGGTCCAATTTAGGAGACTAGGGGTCCAACTTAGGCGACCAGTTGCTGAATTTGGACCACTTTTGACAAATTTTTCAAATTTGAATAAAATTTAAGATTTTCAAAAAGAAATTGATCTAAAGATTTATTTAGTTACTAGATGAATAGATTTACCTCGTGTAATGATGTTTTGCAGATATTCCAAAAATTAAGTGAGTTACACCTGAAAATATGTGAAGTGGTCCAAATTCGGATACACTCCCCTAATAAAAAAAAAAAAAAAAAAAAAAAAAAAAAAAAAAAAAAAATTTAACAATTTACAACGACCATTTGGAAAATGATTTTTTCAAAGACTAAAATTTAAGACATAAAAAATCGCACCGAGTTGATCAAACATTACTTACGCCATGGATTAAACATTAACATTCCTGGACCCATCATGAACAGATTTTTAAAGAAATTTCAGTTTTACAATTTTCGGTACTGTAAATTTTTAAACTTCTACGAAGCTGGTCATACATTACGTACGCCATGGATTAAACATTAATATTCCTGGACCAATTTTAAATGAAATTTCATTTTTAAACTTCTAAACATCCCACAATATTACTTTTTACACCGCCGTATAGAGAAATAAATGTACTTTTAAATGCAATTTGTTTGTAGTCATTAATTTTTTTTTAGTTTTTTGTAGTTTTTATTACTTTTTTGTTTTAGTGGCAACAGAAGTATCCATCTCTGTTGAAAGTAAAGGGAAAGTACAGATTACTGTATAGACTAATCAGAACACGAATAAAATGCGGGATTCAACCAATAAAACGCTTCCGATATGTTTTTGATTCCCTACCCTGACCGAAGACAATAACCATTTTTCCAAAAAAAAAAAAAAAAAAAATTAACAACACCAATAACACAGCCACAGTAATAATAATACGCAGACTTTTCACATTAAAATCCTCAATTTATAAAAGCCTAAGTTAAAATGTGCTCACAAATAAGAGGAATATGAACGTACAAGCGTAAAAGTCAACATATGGAAGAAAAATTCTTAATAGCGGGGTCCAGTTTAGTATTAGAAGGATAGATGGCATTTTTAATTATCTCTTGGGTCTGTAAATTTCTATTTTTGTTTAAATTTAAAGTAAATTCATGTTTGGATTGTTGTCATGAGGGTTCATACGTAAAAGAAAAATCAACAACAACATTAAGGGTGCTCTCAAATCCAAAAGGGCAACTTTCTGACATAAGTTTTAATTTATTTTTGTTCGAAAATGCATGAAACTAGCTGGTGTTGTTGTGCAGAAACTATGTAATTGAGCTGGGTTTTTTTTTTTTTTCATTTTTTTGCAAACGCAAAAGATCTTTCAGAAAATAGCGTCAAAGTGGGCGTTTTGAACCGAATTTCCGCACGCAGGAAGAAAGAGCATTCAAGAGCGGGCGGAAAACGTGTTTATCACGTGATCAAAATCGCTTATAACTCAATAGGTAATTGATTGATCAACAAATGGAAAAAATAGTTCAATTCCAGCTTCCATGGCCAGGATTTCCAATTTTATGTCTTTCCGTTAAAAAATGAATTTGTAAATGTGTCAAAACATTTTGCGCTTGTTGAGCAGAGCAGTTAAGAACAACCTTAATAGTAATACGTTAAATTCTTAGAATAAAATCCGCCAGTTAGCACCTCCTAAAGTGAAATTAACTCAAAAATTAAAGGAGTATGAAAGTAGAAGTTTAAAAGTCAACATATGCTAGAATATTAATGATTTTATTCAGAATAATTCTTAATATTATGGGCTAGTTTTGTGTTAAAAGTATCGAAGCCATTTTGATTTAACTTTTGGGACTGTAAATTAAGATACTTGTTTAAATTTAAAGTAAATTAATATTTATATTAATGTACATAAGGACTCACAAAAATTAGCAATAACGGCAATAATAATATCAATAATAATAATAATAATAACAAGATCAATAATAATAATAATAATAATAATAATAATAATAATAATAATATGTCGAGTTCCTGTATTAAAATCCACCACTTATCAACACCTAAATTATAAGTAGCTGTCAAATGTGAGGTAAAATGAAAAAGTAAGCTTAAAAGTCAACATATGGTAGAATATTAATAGTTTGGTTGAGAAAGATTCATTAAGATGATGAACTAGTATCATTTTAGAATGGTAGAGGAAATTTGAATTACTTTAGGTTATAATAATGAGATTTTGCTTCACGTGTAAAGTAATTTAATGTTTGAAATGTTTTACAAGACGCTTCATCCATAAGACAAATAATAAAAATAAGAAGAAGAACAAACGTGGTTTTTGTTACTGTTTAGAAATTGTCCGTATTATATAAACATAACTGTGCATGTACTCGTACATTATAAAATTGGAATATATCTTATTATGAAAGTAATTTTATTTTGAGGTCGTCTTTTAAGATCTACCAAATTATTAACTCTTATGGTAAAATTAGCTTCCCAATAAAAGCTTGAAAGATACAAGAAACTTCAATGTCAACTTATGCAGGATATTAATATTTTAGTAAGACAAATTTATTAAGATTATAGACTAGTACAATGGTAGAAGGGTAAATGAAATTTAAATTATCTTTAGACATATATTTACATTATTGTTTAAATGTAACATAAATAAAATTTAAAATGTCGTGCAACAGTTACAATTTTGTCACAAATAATAGCGGTAAAAAATATGCATGTACTAATTGATTTCTGGTGAATTTTAATTTAAAATGGATTTTATTTGAATGAATTGTTTTGAAAATAAACATGTGTAACTAAAAATTGTGAAAATGAAAATAAAATTTCTCAAAATAAGAATCTTTATAAATCATACTTGATTTTTTCATTACAAATGTAATTTAAAGATATTAAATCTGAAAACAAACCAAGACTCTGAAATTAATAACTAGTGAAACCCTAAGCATTTAATTTTTCTCGTTTTTGTTATTCCTATGTACACTTTTAAATCTTACCTCTCCCTCTAATACTCAAGGTAAAATCAGCTACCAGTTAAAAAGTACGGTAAATGGAAACTTTAAAGTCAGCAAATGTAGTACATTAATCATTTGACGTAGAAAAATCCACAAGAACAGTAACCTGCTCTCATGTTATAAAAGATGATGTGAGAATTAATTTTATCTTTGATATTCGTATTTTGATTTAAAGTAAATGAAATTAGCATTTGGAATATTTAAATGGTAACGCTAAATCAATGGAAATAAAATATCCTCTAATCGATTAATAAAGTTTTTTCGTTTTATTTAAATAATTTATCAACAATTTTTTTCTGTCTTAAAAATCTTCACAACAATGTTTAATTAATTAATTTATTTATTTTTTAATATGAGAATACAATGCTAAATATATTGTGAAAGGAAACACAAAACAACTTATTAGCAGATTAATTCTCTCGCCCGTAACTTTCACAGGCAGTGTAGAGTACTTTTTTCATTCAGATTGATTGATTACTTATATTTTTATTTATCGTTATAAATAAAAATAAGACAATTTCAGTAAGGAAAAAATAGCTGTTTATTTTTTTTAACTTGATTTCTGATTCGTCTCCGCAAATTTTCAGATTCTAAGTAATAAAAGCATTTGGGTTACATTTGCATTCCATTAAAAACCTAAAAGCATTTTAAAATTTAGTATTTTTCAAACCAGGGTTAATATTTGAATATCTTACGTTCTGTACCTAGATGACATGCATTGTAATCTAAGCCTTCTCTATCACATTTTTAATTTTAGGTTGATTTTTCACATGCAATTTAAAGAATATTTCGTATTAAAACTATATATAATCTATTACTATTTAAAAACAATATTTCGCCCCTCCCCCACAGGAATTTCATAATGCAGATTTAAACGTCCTTATACAATATCGTTGTGTGTAACATTCTGAGAGATGTCAGTTAAAACAGAGTCTGTCGTATAAACTGGGATGAAAAGAAATGTACAAAAAAAAAAAAAAATGTTTTGGGATATTTCTTCCTTCTCGAATCTAATATTTATAAAATAATAATAATAATAAAAATGGTAATATTGTTTTTTAAAAAATAAAAAAAAAATCAAACAAAATTAAACAGCATATGAGAAAGGTAATGAAATGGGAATTAGTGTTGTGTATTTGTTTAGATTTTGATTTTTAAGTAAAATAAATTATTATTCAGTCATAAGTCAATAAATAAGCATAAACACAAGAAATATAACAAGTGCAAATAAGTACTTATGAGTATAAAAGAACAAATAAACATAAAATTAACCCACAGTTTAGAAAGGTGATTAAACTAGTATTAAATTTGAAGATTTAAATTTTGATTTAAAGTAAAACAAATGATTGAGCTTAGACATAAGATAATAAATATGCAACATTTTCAGAATTTTCATTTTATGATAAAACATTATAAATACATTTTCGTTTTATGAAAATATCGACAGTATATATTTGCTATGTAAACCGGATTTTGGCAAATTCTTTACCATAAAAGAAGGATTATTCATTATATCAAACATTTTATAAAGGATGCATGCTTAAAATTCCTCCCTTCTTTTTTTTCAGATTTACTACCACGTATTTATTTTCTTCCTTTTATGTATACCATTGCTTAGCAATTTAGAAAAAAAAATAACATTTTTCCGAAAAAAAAAAGACAAAAACAAAGAATATCAGAAAAAAAGTATGTGAATTTATATCCCATATTAATGTCATTAATGTAAAAAATCTCAACGTTGATTCCTTGTTCTTTGATAAAAATTAAGTAAAATGTGGTGAGTACATTTCAACAACGAAAAAAAAAAGTATTTTGGAGCTATTTTCAAAAAGTTTTATTTAATGACTTATTTAATTTACTCATCAAAATATTTTGCATACTTTAGAAAAGGTATGCCTTTAGCAGTTCTAAATATTGCATTTAAATCAAAATTCCCGCTATATATATTTAATTACTTTCTAATTTGCCTTTATGATTATTTAAGTATTTTATTTAAGTATTTTTCTTATTTATTGTACGTTAATGTAATTCACGATATACATTTAAATTCCGATTACCATATGCTATTAAAAGATTTTAAGCGTTGTCATTTCAAGAATCCAAAAACGTCTTTTCCATTTGCTCTGAAACACTTATTTGCAAATTAGCTTAATAACCTGATTTGTGATTTAATAGTCTGTTTATGGCTCTTTAATGTAATGTTATGTAAGCATTTGCGGTTTTAATAATTGCATAGCTATTATTGTAATAAATCTTAAAATCTCAAGGTTGATTTCATGTCGTTTAATAAAAATTAAGTAATATACGGTGACTACATTCATGTCACGAAACTAAGTTAACAAAAATTTTTTTTGGAGTTTTTTATAGTGATTTATTTAATTACTTATATTAAATTAAATTATTTGAGCAAAATATTTTACTACCTTAAATATGGATAAGTTTTAAGCAGCGCTAAATTATTCAGTTAAGTCAAAAACTCAATTTACATATATTTAATTGCAATGTCATTTTCTTTCTGAATATTAAATGTTTTTCTTCTTTATTCCAACTTAATGTAATTTATGATACAAATCAAAATTTTGATTATATATGCTATAAGAGCCATTTAAACATTCACATTACAAGAATCTTAAAACTTCTTTTCTATTTGCTCATTTGTCTATTAGCTTAATGGCATGATTTGTGATTTACTAGTTGCTTTAATGGTTCATTAAGCTAATACCACGCAATCAATTGCGGTTTTATTAATCGCTTTTGAGGTTTTCTAACGATTCCAACGCCTTGTAAACATATGTTTTTAATGTACTTGTGGTTGTTTCGAATTTTACAGCTATGTTTATGCTTATAAAGCTTTTCAGAATGTCAAAACATGTTGAATTCTATTGAAATTAATTTTTTAAAGGTAAATCATGGGTGTTTTTAAATACTAAATTATAGAATGGGGCATTCTTAACCCATTTTAGGCCAAGCATAGAAATTTTATAAAATGTGGTATTATTTTCATTGAAATATGCTTAAATTACATTCATTAAGACAATAATAATAAAAAAAATGCATGAAAAATAGTATTTTATTTGAGAAATAAAATGCATTCGGTCAATGGTGCGCTAACGCTCCATAAAATTTAAAATTAATATATTTTTTAAATTTTTTATGACATTTGTTTTATTATTATTTTATGTGCAGAACTTGCAACTTTAATCCATTATAAAAACATATGATTAATCTCAAGTGGAATAATTACACATTTTCAAAAAGTCGAATTTGTCAATAACCGTTTCAATTTTAAAAGGCTAGCGTACTTTGAAAATTTCTCAACAGAAAGTGTTTACTCAAATTGAATTACTGATATTTTATAGATGTCTCCAGAACCCTTAAAATTAGCAGAAAAATAAAATTGGTGAAAAATATTCGTCTCAGTGTTAAATAAAAATATATTTATTGAAATGGTGCGTTTACGCACCTTTGGACGAAAATGGGTTAATGTCACAGGTATTTCGTACTGTATACTGAAGAATTAAAATAACATCCATTTGCAGAATATCATTAGGTTATGCATAATTTTTATAATTATACAATAAATATTGCTTTTAAATCAATTCATCATAACCTGTCGGTTTTCTTTTGGCTTTTTAACGAGATAGCTGAACATTTGTTTTAACTTTATATGTTGAAAAATTACCTATAGATTTGATAGAAAGGTTCTGCCACATTAGCTGTCATGAAAACTGTATTTTTGAGAAAATTTCTCTTATTTTAATAATGAAATACTGTTACAAACAGATTGTTTTTGTAAAATATACGCTATAGCTATTTTTGAGAAACAGAGGATATATGGAGTTCCTTTGAAAAATCCAGAAGGTATACGGCGTATATCTCCGTAAGCGCTCCACTACACGACTGGTGACATATTATCACTCTCCCCCACACTTTGTACACTGGGTAGATCCCCCACCTCTTTCTTAAAGTGCGACGTAAATAATGAAGCATCCCT
Source organism: Maratus speciosus (assembly GCA_963932465.1). NCBI lineage: Eukaryota > Metazoa > Arthropoda > Arachnida > Araneae > Salticidae > Maratus > Maratus speciosus. Next base: position 211,993,781 of record OZ010790.1, read on the forward strand.
TTGACGTATTTTGCAACATTAATAAAATTAATCGAAAAATAAAAAAATAAAATAGCTGAATCTTTCAAACATTTTGGTGTTACTTTTCCTTATCATTTTCAATTACACAATACGGAATTCAGCTTTAAAAAAAGACAAAAATGAAAAAACGTGTTTTAACGCTATTAAAATAGTGAGATAATAACTATCTTAATTTATTTTGAAGAGAAAGGCGGAAGTAGACTTTAAGGTAGTAGTCACGATGAATATTAAAATATGTAAATTTTGTTGTTACTTCCAAGTAAGATGTGAAGGTCAGTTTAATCTGAAAGAAATTATCCGAAATCTTCCTTTTTAATTTATAGAAAACTCTTCAAAAATTACACGCCCATAAGCTTGATTTCCCTTAATGAAAAACCAGTAAACTTCGGTTTTCATAGCCACAGTAGTTAGCAGATAAAATATCACGCAAATTATACGTATAAGTGCACCGTTTAAAATTTTAAGTAAAACAAATAAAAAATATTATTTCTATAATCATAATAATAATGCATAGAAAATATTACTGTATTCAAATGTATTTCATTTAATTATTTTTTCTAAAAATATCACCTTGGCATTACCCAGGGTTCTAAAAACTTTCTGTTATCTGAAGAAACCATTTCGGGAAGAAACAATCTGGAACCTTGGAAAGCAATTAGATTTATAGAAAGTTTTCTGAAATATAAAGGCTCGTTTGCTGAAGTTAAATATATATATATATATATATATATTGCTGTCCATTTTGAAAACAAATTGGTTTCTCGGGTTTCTGATTGGTTCTTTTCATTAAAAATATCTGAAAGGCAAAAATAAAGGAAAAGAATAAGAGAAAAGTTTCAAGAATCAGAATTTATATTGAATTTTCGTAAGTGACTCTTTTATATGAGTAAACACTTCCGTAATTCATCCTCATTGTATAGTAATATATAAAGAAAGACCAATTAGAAATCTCTTTCCTGAATGCCTTTTCTGAAGTTTTTAATCTTTCTTCTACTAAAGATGTCTGAAGATAAGGAAAAATTTCCAGAATCGTGGGTAGCCATGAAGTTGTACTGTATTTTCGTTTCAAATGAGAAAACAATTGTGAAATTGTTTTCCAAGGTATAGCGTTGTTATGTTTAAATTTTAGTAATATTTCTGTTTTTTTTTTTTTTTTTTTTCTTCAATCAATGCTTTGCATCATTTCATTTGAATCAATGTCTTGGAAACGAATAGAAATTTAGGAACTATAAATTATTTTTGAGAATAATATTTGTCGCTGTGGTTGTTGCTCAGTATCTTTCAGTGTATAGTGAGACTTTAAGAATACTGCAAGTCGTTGTAACATCTATATCTTGTCACAAATGGTTCCAAATGTTACAGTCACAACAGTAACCAGAATTTTATATCTTTGTCACATTATGACCCTCGGGTGATCGCTACTTTTGGAAAATCCGCCACCGTGACTTTAGCGTGAGGCCACAAAGGTCACTCTTTTAAAATCGATCTTTAGAAAGCGACTAACAAAGCAACAACACTCGGAACTCTTCTTGAACTAGACAGATCAACGACACAGTAGCGTCAATGATGACGGGAAAGTGCTGACTGCTTAACCCTTAAATGCCTGATTTTTCAAAAATCATTGTAATAATGTTTTTCGGCTTTCATTTTTTAAATAAATCATGGGCAAAATACTTAAAAAAATCATATTTTGTTTTAAGTATGGTTTACGGCTAAAAAACAGTTTTTTACTAATAGGCAATACTGGTCTTTAATTTAAATAATAATTGGCCTTGATAAAAATCTATAACATTAAACACGCAAGAATTTTAGGAACTATAATGAGAAATAAATTTCACTTGCTCACTGCAGAACAAAATAGAGTATTTCGGAAGCTTTCAAACAAAACATAAAGAACAAGTAGCAACAATTGAAAAAATAAATCTATCTTTATTCTTAAACAGCACAAGTGTTGCCATCTACATGTTGAAAATCGATTTAATAATATTTTCAGAATGTATTTTATTGGCAACATTAGGTATTATAGCTTCATTATTATTCTAATAGTATTTTAGAGCCTAAATTTGGTATGTTGCCGAAAAGCAAGCAACACCCGGCATTTAAGGATTAAGCATTTGGATCATAGTGTTTTGACATTCTTGTTGCACTCGCAGATGTGTCACGGTGACCTTATAAGGGTCCATCAAGTAGTGATTAGTTCTATTCACATTAGAGGTCTGCATGCGCCGAAATTTTCAAGGCTATCCCGATACAAAAATTAAAAGTTCGGTCCGAGCCCCGGCCCGTACAAAAAAATAAATAAATAAATAAATAAATAAAAAATAAAAATATTGTTCCGGCCAGGCACGGTATAACAGCTAAAAGTTTGGCCCGAGACCGACCCTAAAAAAAGTTAAAATCTCGGCCGGAGTGAATTTCTTAAAATATTGATTTTTAATTCGATTTAGTTAAAAATTTGCCTCGTGAGAGGAGTTCTAACCCAAAATATATATCTTGTTTTTTTTCATGTTTATAATCTTCATTTTCATAGAAATGCCGCAGGCTGCGATATTTATTGTTTTAATGAATTTCTATTTCTTGTATGTTAATGTTTCAGCTATCATTAATATTGTTAATCCATATTTCATGTATTAAAGTGCTAAAAATCTGAAAAATGCATCACAGTAAAATCTTCTAAGACGGAATTGCCTAGAAAAAAAATTGCGTTACAGATAAGTTCCTTTCTTATCAAGTGTAAATGTATTACATATTCTTTTCTGACGTATTAGTATATTAATTTTGCATGGATGAACATAATTTTCAGTTTAAAATAGGATTCAGTCATAGGCAGGGTCTTTTTTTTCACACGTTTTACTATATTTTAATTTAGCTATATTTAAATAAGCGTAAAAATCTACTATTCTTTAAAAAGAATAAATTTGAGGATCTTTTGGAAGAAACATGTATCAAAATCTTACTCCATATTTTTATTCAAACTGAACTCCCTATTCTCGTATCTGAGCCCACAATTTCAACCAATATCTTGAGTGCGATGTTTAAGTTTAATTAATTTTATATTAATATTAAGTTTTTTAGTTACTATTTCCGGAAAAAGAATAAATAAGACAAAACTTTTTATCATACATTTATACTCACAAGTTAAATTTATACTTCACCTTGTATACGCATTTGAATATTATCTATTTACTAACCGCCCTTGGCGACCAGTTTGATCTCCTTTAAAATTTATGTTTGGGAAAACATGATAAGCATTGTATCATGTTACTTTTTTCCATAATTTAATTTACTTGGACTCCCTTAAATGTAATTAATATAATCCCTTAAGCTAATATTAATTTTTGTTGGATTAAAATATCTCAATCTGATGATTTTCTGTAAGCAAATGATCCCTATTGGTTTACAATGAAAGTCTATATGAATTTGGTGAAATATTAGAGATATCGCCAAGTTGGCGTCACTTTTGGTGACTAATTTTAGTCGTCAAATTTGGCGATAAATTTGGCAGCATTTGGCTACAGAGCAGGGTTAACACTATGGTAACCCCCTTATAGATATGCAGATGCATTAAATGCGGTTCAATAACCAATGAGATGCGTTTCATTCGAGCGTTACCATTAAACGATTAACAAATAATCGCGATTTTTGTGCCACGTACGATAGCTTAATATATATATATAGACTATAGAAATGATTTATTATTTAAATATTTTACTTTCGACAACATAAAACCTTATTTTTATAAATCTTGAATTAAATGTCACGTGATGATGAATATTTTCATAAATACTTCAAGCTAAAAGAAAAGTATTTTGCTACGTATTAGATAAATGACAAGTTCAAGCGAGAAAAAAAATATATTAATTGGTTTCTGCACGAATTTATAAAATTAATTTTCTAAATAGTAAGACTATAAACTATAGTATCTAGCAGCAAGATGAAAATTTAATTAAACTTAGACATGCAATTTTTATCCATAATGAAAATTTGTCATAAATGCGTTGTTATTTTTTTCCACTTTTCATCGTAGCTGTGCTTTAACAAAGACCTTTTTCAATTAAGCGTTTTAATAAAGTTCATTACTACGCTTATTAAAAGTTTTATTAGCAAAATCCAATGAATTAATAAATGAGGTGTTTCTAAGCGTAACATGATTCTGAAATTTCCTTTATAAAATACTCTTCAAACTTTTTTTTCATATTTTAAATATGACATGGAATATTTTCTATAAATTAATCTACACATTTTACATTTCTTATGTAAATTTAATCATAAGTATGTGTGTGGTACTTTCAAAATTCTTTCTTTTCCCAAATTAAATATTTTAAGCTGGATGCCCCGCTGAGAACCGAATAAGTTTTGGAACTGAGATATTTAGAATTAAGTTACTTGAAATAAAAATATCAACCCTATATTATATAAAATCCTTATGAAACGATGCTATAAAACGCTTGATTATGTTTTACAGCTATTCCTCCTAAATTTGAAACCTTTGATGGTGAAATTAATTCCAATTATTCATATTGATCCACAAATGTCAAAAATTGTGTTAGAATTTTTAAATTTGAACTAGTTTTCGAGATAATATATTTTTTTATGATATTTCTGTAATAATGGCAACTAAATGATTTCGTTTTTGTGGAAGAAAAGGGAGGAAAGGGAAAATATAGAGATTGTTAGATTTCGGATTCTTTTTCGTCATTTTCAAATTGCAATATCAATTATCTTTTATTTCGATCGAAAGTGAAGACAATATTGTGATTAAATTACGTTTCTGATGAAATTTTGAAAAATAATTCCTTGTATAATAATAATAATAATAATAATGCTAATAATAAACAAATAATAATTTCTTATTTATTTTAATCAAATTTTCATCATTTCAAGAGATGTTTTTTTCATATTTTAGAAAAGGTTATTATTCCAAATTGTTGCCAATTGTAAAAACAGCGCAAAGAGTAATATTTCCTTACGACTAAAAATTTATTTATGTGTGACTTAATGTGAAGAAAAAAAAAACTTTATGATTAAATGATTACGTGTTAAAAGCAGAAAAATATTGAAAGTAAGATAATAAAAATTGTATTTACACTGACAATTAAAAGATAAAGAAAACGTTAAATATAATTTATTTCATCAATATACGTTAAAAGCAATAAATGGGAGAAATTACGTCATATTTAAAATCGCCAAATAATAAAAGAATTTTCATGTGAATGTTAAAAAGAGAAAGTAAACTTCGGTGAAAATTAGATGAAATATAAAATGATACATTAAAATTGTCTTATTTAAATCAATCTTTTTAAAGTGTTGTTAAAAAATACCTTGAAGCAAAGACTGCGTTTATTTAATTCATTTTATATTACCTTTTTTTTTTCCAAATGTTTAACCGATCTTACTTAATCAAACACGAAAACAGCCATTGGATTGTCTTAGCAGCAGCTGATTCGACCTTAAAATTTCACAATCAAAGAGCAATTTTTCCTTGACTTGAATTAATAGAATGAAGTGTGTAGAGAGTCAATATGAGTAGAGTCTATATGAAAGTGTGACTAGAATGTTTTGAATCAAGAGAATGGAATTTGGTCTTAACACCCGCCTGCGAAAGGAAAATGAATGGAAACCCGTTTAAAGGGAGATCACCACTGATTTTTACTTTCTTCTATCTTCAATAGAAGAAAGTATTGTAATCGAAATTTTTTTCGACTTCCGGTTTTCGACGGATTTACATGTTTTAGGGGTCAGAGATTCCAAAAAACATGTTTATAGAAAATGTCTGTCTGTCTGTGTGTCCGTCTGTCCGTCCGTCCGTCTGTCCGTCCGTCCGTCTGTCAGTCTGTCCGTCTGTCCGTCTGTCTGTCGCCATTGTACCATCAAAAAGTGTATGAAGTTATGCATAGAATTAAACCAAAATTTTATTTTAAGTTTTTGGCTGTGGCAAGCAGGTCCTCCTGGAATTTGGAAAAAATTCGCCGGTAGGGGGCGCTGATATAGCAAGTTTTGTGCGATTTTGAATATTGTACCATCCAAAAGTGTATGGAGTTATGCATGGAATTGAACCAAATTTTTATTTTAAGTTTTTGGATATGGCAAGCAGGTCCTCCCTGAATTTGGAAAAAATTCGCCGGTAGGGGGCGCTGTAAATGCGATTTTTGTGCGATTTTGAATATTGTACCATCCAAAAGTGTATGAAGTTATGCATAGAATTAAACCAAATTTTTATTTTAAGTTTTTGGATATGGCAAGCAGGTCCTCCCTGAATTTGCAAAAAATTCGCCGTTAGGGGGCGCTGTAATAGAGATTTTTGTGCGATTTTGAATATTATACCGTCGAAAAGTGTATAAAGTTATGCATGAAATTGAACCAAACATTTTTTTTAAGTTCTTGGCTATGGAAAGGAGGTCCTCCCTTAATTTGTAAAAAAATCGCCCATAGAGGGCGCTGTAATAGCGATTTTTGTGCCATTTTTGCGCGATTTTGAATATTGTACCGTCGAAAAGCGTATGAAGTTATGCATAGAATTGAACCAAATTTTATGTGTTTGTTTTTGGTTATGTCACGAATGTCCTCCCTGAATTTGGAAAAATTCTGCCGGTAGGGGGCACTATAATTGCGATGTCTGTACCATTTTCATTATTGTACCATCGAAAAGTGCATGAAATTATCCATATAATTGAACCAAATTGTTTGTGCATGTTTCTGGCTATGGCAAACAAGTCCTCCCTGAACATGAAAAAATTCCGCCAGAAGGGGGCGCTATAATTCCGATCTCTGTGCCATTCTCATTATTGTACCATCGAACAACGTATAAACTTATGCATACAATTGAACCAAAATTTTTGTGCTTGTTTTTGGCTTTGGCCAACAGGTCCTTGCGCGGTGAAGGGGCTCTATGCCAGCGATTTTTGTATACTTTTCTTGATTTTTCGTAGTTCTATTGTGCATCGGCGGCTCATGCAGCGGCGGGAACTCGCTACCTGCTAAGCCGGCTATTCGCAAACAGCTGATAACAACAGAATAAGGAAAAATTAATAATTTTAACAAATATCATGATATAGATTAACTCGTTTTTAGTCCGTTTAATTGACTTGAGCAGAAATTTAAGATGAAAATCAAAGTTGGTATAGTATTAAACTAATATTATTGAAGTATTAACATGTGTAACTAGGTTTTGAAATATTAAGATGTATAAGATAGAAGAAAGTTTTGGGATTGGCACATCCAACTAGTTTAGTTATAATACAATCTTCTGTAATTTTTCTTAAACCATTCAAATTAGCCTGTTTTTAGAATCTGCGGTGTCTGAACTAGAATTAGCGAGCGCAATACCCCCTAATATGCATATATTTTTTTATTTATTGACTTAAAAAATTCAGAACACTTCAGTAGGATAAGAAATTAACCTTTATTCCACGGGGTTTTTTTTTCAGAAATCTGGATTAAATAAATAAATTAAAAACAAAAACAAAACAAGGAATGTCTACCAATAGTTGTTCACCCTACTTGTAAAACTATGGATTAGTTTCAAAATGACATCTAAAATGTTTTGTTATACCAAAATTTTTTCATATTTATTTTAAAGAAAAAAAAAAAGGCTTAATTAAGACAGATTAGCATTTAAGACCTTTCATTGCCGAACAGTGGAGCATCATTGAGGGGCTTCCAAGTTGCAGACAACGTCACCCCCCGGAAATGTCTTGCAATTAAATAAATCATTGCGTAAAAGTACAGCTATAGTTTTAAAACGACTTATGAGGTTAAAGTTATAGTTAAAGATATTTAAAATAATTAAAATAGAAGAAAAATGTGGATAATTAAACAAATTATAAAAATTTAGTTTAAGGATATATATATATATATATATATATATATATTTCTCTTTTTTTACTATATTTCTCTCTATATATATTTCTCTTTTTTTACTAATAAAAATGTTAAATTACGTTATAGTTAAACTACGTAGAAAATGTTAAAGGAAAATTGAAAAAAAAATAAGCTGAAAAATTAAAGTTACTAATATTTTCCCTTTCTTCGCAAATGTGTTAAAAATTTGATTAAAATATGCCGTATAATTTTTATGTATTTCACTAATAAAAAGGCTAAATTACGCTATAGTTAAACGACGGAGACTACATGTAAACTACGGAGAAAATGTCAAGGGAAAATTGAAAAGTTACTAATATTTCACATTTCTCAGTAAATGTGTTAAAAATTTGATCAAAATTTTTTCCGTATAGTTTTTTATATATTTCACTAATAAAAAGGTTAAATTACATTATAGATATACTACGGAGATATCTACATGTAAACTACGGAGAAAATGTGAACGGTAAATGGAAAAAAATTAAGTTGAATAAATAAAGTTACCAATATTTCACATTGTTAAAAAAATGTGTAAAACATTTAATTAAAATATTTTCCACATAATTTTTACGTTGACCAAAATAAAATAAACTAGTCGGATGTACCAATCCCAAAACTTTCTTCTATCTCATACATGTTAATACTTCAAAATTCGCTATCACACTGCCAAAATTAAATGGCAATCTATGCATCTCATGAGGATTCTAACGATATGAAATTCCGTGCATTAGTTCTTGAGATATGACTATCGCTGAAATCGTCTAAATTCAGCAAAATGCTGCCTAGAAGCGCCACCTATTGGGTGATTTATACCAAATCCTAATCAGCAACAATTTATGTCAACGTCTGACTGAATGTGAAGTTTGGAGAATATCCATACATTAGTTTTTGAGATAGAACAATAGCAAAAATCGTGAAAATTTCTGCCTAGCTGCGCCACCTATTGGGTGATTAACACCAAAACCTAATTAACAACAACTTGTGTCAACATACAACTAAATCTGAAGTTAGATGAATATTGGTCCATTAGTTCTATTGATAGAGCTATTGAGGCAATCGTGGAAAAGGCAGCAGAGAAGCGCCACCTGTTGGGCGATTTACACCAACACCTAATCAGTAGCAAGTCATATCAAGGACTAACTTAATCTGAAGTTTGATGAAAATCCGTGCGTTAGTTCTTAAGATAGAGCTATTGGGGAAATCGTGTAAATCCTGCAAAATTCATCATAACAGCGCCACCTGTTGGGCGATTTACACCAAAACGTAATCATCATCAATTCATATCAAGGACTAACTAAATCTGAAGTTTGATCAAAATCCGTGCATTAGTTCTTGAGATAGAGCTATTGCGAAAATCGTGAAAAATGCAGCATTGCAGCGCCACCTGTTGAGCGATTTACACCAAAATCTAATCAGCATCAATTTGTATTAGGCACTAACTGAATATCAATTTTTATTAAATTCCGTGCATTAGTTCTTGAGATAGAGCGGCCACAAAATTTGTGTCACATACACACAGACAGACAGACAGACAGACTCACAGAGTCACAGACAGACATTTTGTAAAAACATGTTTTTTGGAATCTCTGACCCCTAAAACGTGTAAATCCGTCGAAAACCGGAATTCGAAAATTTTCATGAATCCAATACTTTCTTCTTGTAAAGATAGAAGAAAGTAAAAATAAATATATTTAATTATATATATTAATTCTGCACATTTCACCCTTTTTGCAAACGATTTCTCTATAACTTTTGCCCTGTTGTTTTCAAATAAAATTCCACTCAAATACAATTAAACGGTTTAACTTTAGCGTACTTGTAAAAACTTTTATTGATAGAAAATTTTTATTGCTATATTTTTATTTTAGGAACAAAAATCAATGATGACTTTTCAACAGCATAGTTTTATAAATAAATTGAAATTTTCCTTTAATAAACTGTTATTTGATTTAGAAAAATAAGTGTTATACGATTGACGTTCTGTCATTATTATTTTAGGTAGAATATTCACGATTAAATTACTGCTTCATTAAAAAAAAAAACATTGTTATGCATTAGTTTACGGCCACATCTTTTTTGGAAAGAACTGAAATGTTTCATCGGGTAATTTTAATTTTATTAAGAAATATGAGTGGCTAAAAATTCTGTTTCCGACTGAATTATTTAGAAGAAGAAAATTAACATAACAAATTGTTATTTTATTAATAAAATCTAATTGATTATGCATTAATTTCTGATAACATTGTTAAACATTGTTAGCAGTTCAAATAGTACCACAACTAACTTATGTATATATATATATATATATATATATATATATATATTATCAAAAGTAAGTCAGCAAACAATGACTTTTGGGACAGCATTAATTGGTGATATTTTATATTTTATTTTAGAAGATTATTATTTTATTGACAAAAACAAGTCAATAAGTACTGGCTTTTCTAAAGTATTACTATACGAATAAGTTGAAAATTTATGTTAGTAAATTGCTAGTTACTGATGATAATTCTGTTTCATTAACTCTTGGTTGCTACACCTGTATTTGCAAGATACAATGACTTTTTTCTGTTTGCAAAGATGTCTTTGGAGCAGAGTTGCCAGTTTTGCCTTTTTTTTTTTTTTTTTAATCAAACATTTTGAATTCGTACTAGAAATTCTGAAAGAATACTTGTTACTTTAAGATTTAAACGGGCCGCAGACATTTATTTGATCACAAATCGACCGAAAAATTCGAAAATTACTTTTGTCCCTATTATTATTATTCAATTTGTTCTGAGTAATTTGCGAAAAAACGCATGCAGATACGATTATTTTTCTCAAAGTTACAAGCATATGAATTTTGTACACAAACAATTTTTCGGTCCTTTAATATACAGTAGAACCTCAATTATCCGAAATAATTGAGACCGACTCTCTTTCGGAAAATTGAAATTTTCGGATAATCGAAAATGCTGCAATTTTAAGATTAAGGAGAAATAATATGCAATATTTCTTATTATGGTAACAAGTGCTTAATAAAAATAAAGCAATAGCGAAATAGAAACAAGAATAAATGACCTGAATTTTAATTTTGATATTAAGTACCTTTTACACATATCACAAGGGTTCGAAAAAATGTTTTGTTTGTCGCAGTTTCCTTTGTCTTTGCTTTGAAGCTCCATCACGGAGTTTTTAATGTTATTAGTTAACCAGTATCACAGTCTTTCTGCTGCTCCAGCCATGCTAAATCTTTTGCAAAACCTTCAAAAGCTTCACAACTGCTAATTTGTTCGTTTTTTTTTCTTTTTCCTTCTCCACACCGCAGCTTACGGGAGCTCAAGTTAAATTAAAAGGATCGAAAATATTTATATGTACTCGTAGTTCGGAAATGACCGCTTGTACATAAAGAGTATGATGGTTAAAAGAAAATAAGCTTACAAAATGGATTTTACACACTTTAAAAGCTGGATTTCTGTTAACCGAGAGTTTCGGTTAAAAGGGTTTCGATAAAAGAGGTTCTGCCGTACTTTAAATCTGTTTTTCTCAAAAATTATTTTTCAACTATTTAATATTTTTGAAATGCTCCATGCCTCATAATTTTTATCAAAATTCACGAAATTGATAAAAAAGAATCCTGATATGACTTACAAAGAAACTGTGTATGCATATTAAAATTCGACTTCATTGAGGTAATTAAATTTTGTTTTTAACTTATTAAAAGACAAAATTTTGATGAAAATCGTTACCGAATTAAAAAATATATATATCTCAAAAATTAACTATTCATTTGATTAAAAAAATCTATACACAGATTTGTTTCTAATAAAATTTCAAGGGATTAAAATGCAAAATCAAGTGAATATCTCAAAAATTATGACGCATGGAACATTTTAAAATTTCGTTTTAAATTTTAATTTTTATCTTAAAATTATAATAAGATAGGAAATTTCTTTTAAGGTGTTCAATATACTTATGGGGCAATACATGTTTCCGCAAAATTTCATATATATATGTGATGAAAAAATAAATAATATCCGCCGTCCTCTTACACAATCACAAAATATTTTTCATTAAATAAAGCAAGGAAATTACAGGTAATTTCTGGTATGAATACGATATGTCTTAATAAAAAAAAAGACCAAATAGCTAACCCTGCTTTGGAGATTCTAATGTGGTATATTCTTTTTTTTTTAGTTCTTATAATTTTAAGCAAAATCATATGCATTTCAAGTTAATTAATACCTCTGTATAAAGTGTATAAATATGGAAATTAAGTCACGTGATCTCATTGATACTACAACAACAAAAACACAATTTTTTCGAGGATAGTAATGGAGTATTAATTAAAATTATAAATTAACCCTTTGTATCATATCTGATCAGTATCATATCAGTATCATCGTTTCATATCTAAGCAATACAGACAAGGGATGTAACTTATACGATAAAAGCCTTAAAATAATATGTTATTACGATAAAAGCCTTAAAATACGATGTGAATTATTGCTGTTATCTTCCAACACAGCAGTTTTTATAAATTGTTCATAGAATTATCAACATAATGCGATACAGTGTTAATTTCATGAAAAAATTTTATTTATCATTTGAGAAGTTTCGCATCTTTATTGCTTAAATGAAATTCCTAAATTTTGTAAAATTAACAATGCGGTGACATCCAAAAAATAATTTTTACAAAGATAAGTGAGTATACTTTACAAATTTGTATTAGAAAATTGACATTATTTATCAGAAGTATTTAATTTTCTGTTTGTTGAGTTGCAAATGTATAAAAAGTTGTTCAGCCCAATGGGTTTAGTATTAACTTATTTCACTTTAAAAAGATTCATGTCTTATATAAAGCAGCATGCAATTTCGATATATTTTTTTATTTAAAAAAAAAGACCCTAAGGAGGTTCTTTTATGGAGAATATATTCAAATTAACATTATGGATCTAAATAATCCTGCATAGGGCAGATCACGTTGAAGGTTATAAAAAATAAATAAATAAATAAATAAATAAATAAATAAATAATGAATTTTACAAATTTTAGAATGGAAACCTTCGGAAGTTATAAATCCACTGTAGAAAGAATTTTACAAAAATACCAATTAGAATAGAAGTTACGGCTAAAAATATCTTGCATAAAAGCTTTTGTTGTAATTTTATAAGCCAATTTTGAAGCCGTTTTTTTTAAATTGATTTTTTTGCTATTGCGAGCACTCGCATTTAAAAACTAATTATCATAGAACCTTGAAATTATATATATTCTTAGTTTACATGTTTTAGCTTATTCTGAACCTCAATTTAGTCTGATTTTTGTCACAGAAAATTGTGGATTGAAAAAATATGTATACATATTTTGGTGAAATTTAGTGAATATGATCGGAAAAGCCATTAATTATGCTAAAGAATTTGAATATACTTTCGAATTTAGGTTCACTGTAAAATATAGCATTATAAGTAACAAAATATGAAACATTAAAAATATATCTGCAGTAGAATTTCTAAAATTGTGCTCGCAAAATGCATATCTCCATATTCATCTTTTTCAAAAGCCACTTTTGTCGTTATGATTTAATTAATTAATATTATTAAATATATGTATCTGTATTTTAATATTTTATCAAACAATAAGAATGTGTGAAAATAAAGAAAAAAACTGTTGCGTTTCATTCGTTGGTTAAGAAACTACAGAGTTTTTCTTACTGCTTTAAATATGGTCATATTCTGGCTACTCAACGTGATCTACCCCCTTTTAACTCAGGATGCGCATTATTGAACTCACGAACTTTATCTTCGAGATGTGTGTAATTGGGATCGGTTTGCGAAGTTTCGGCTTGAGTAAACTTGTCGTTACTATTAAAACATGATATAATAATTGGTAGAGATATATAATTAGATAATAATTTAGATTATACGAGTCTTGGCCATTTTTGCCGAAACGTCAGTGAAGGCTTACTGTGGAGACACGAAATGTTTTGGTTTCCGTTAGTCTGTCTGTCTGTTCCGCGATAACTGCCGCAAAAAGCATCCGATTAACTTGAAATTAAGTGGGTATGTTGGTGAGGTACCCGGAATTAGATAGTTTTTTGTTATATTTGGTTCATTCGTTCGGAAAATATAGGATATTTTATTTTTAACAATAATGCTTTTTTATGGCAATTCAGACGATTTTTCCATTTTTATTTGTTGAAAGGAAATGACCCATATGATTGAAGGATTTAAATGGTAAATTATGGATGATGAAATTTCCTAATTGGAATCACACAATGTTCATATTAGTTTGAAATTTTTTCTATGCATTTGTCAGAGTTTTTAAATTCGGTGTATAACTTATGGAGGGTTTATATATATGCGTTCCAATAACATAAAATATTTTCTTTTATAAATTTTCTTCTTTAGAATGTACACATTTCATTGTTTTAAATTTTTTTAACTGTTGCCTAGCAACGCAACTACGCCTAAAAATATCGCAGATGTGAAAGTATGTGTAATTGTTTGAAGTCAAATAAACGTCAAAAAGGGATGATTTTTTTTTTTTTTTTTTTACACTAGGGGGCTCGGCCCCCTACGAGCTACGCTCGCCAACCCCCGTCCAGACACCGCAGACTCTAAATGCACGCTAATTTGATCGGCTTTAAAAAGATTTCGAAAGATTGAATTATAATTTAAAAACAGTGGCGATCTCCCTATAAACGAATTTCTATTCATTTCTCTTTGATTGGGGAATTTTAAGGCCAAATCCGCTGCGGTACTACTTGATTATCCTGTCGACCAATTTCGCCAAATTATATAAATCGCCAAACCACTCGCCAAATTATACAAATTGATATAATTTTTATTTTAAATAACGAAAGAACAAATAAATTCGTACAACATTAATAAAAACACAAATAAAACGTCTAAATAAAAATAACTTGATGACGTATACACGTGTAACAACATTTCAAAATAAGCTAATATAAAAGGAATTAAGTAAAGAGAGTCTTTGTCTCCTGGTATTTTTTAACAAAGCGAAAAGAAAGTTCTTTTAAATGAGACGTTTTAAATTAATTCTCAAAATATCAAATAAATGTCCAGCGCAATTTCTAAATTTAAACTTTTTGCAATATTATTTTGTGTTCATTTTATGTAATAACTATAATGTGACGTAAATATGACGTAATTTCTTCTAAGACTTCTAACGCATGTTAATGAATTTATTATTTTACAATATCCTTTCTCTTTTAAAATTCACGTGTATACTTTTTATGACGTAATTTTTAATAAGTTCCTGCTTTTTATACGTAATTATTTAATTCTAATTTGAAAGTTTTTTTCCAGGTTATAATAGTCACGTGTAAATAAATTTTTAATTTGAAGCAAACATTATTGCTTGCGCTTTTTATACAGTTGGCAACAGTTTAAATTAGTACAATTTTCTGAAATCTGTAAAAAATATCTCTAGAAATGCTGAAAATTTGAATTTAAAATAGAAATAAAACCTGAAAAAATGAGTCAAAATAAAAAAATTAATGCAATCTGCACTCCGGCAAATTCTAACGCATAAAATGATGTAAAAATGATTACTCTACCATGTATAGTTTTTACTGCTATAAAACTTTTTTAGTGGAACGATTTTGTCCAACTTTAGCATTAAATAACTCTTAAAATAATTCTTCGATTTGAAAACTGTCTACATCAGCGTGTTTATCAAACATTTCTGTATAAAACTAACGATTTTCATATTTTTGTATGCATTATTTTTGTTAATATTAACGAAGAAAGGCCTCCGGTCACAAAAAATCAAAACCGGCGGCGGCGGCGGCGGCGGTGACAGCGGTAGTTACTTTTTTTTAGAATAGAGAGAAACAAACCTTTTTGTCTTTGCAAAATATATATGGAATTTACGCCAGAAATAAAGGCAGGCTATGTTCTATTTATTTTGTTCAAATACATTTCTTTTAAATTAAAAAGTTCATTATTTTCATAAGGAATAAATTGACATTTTTCTATAAAATTTAACATTCTTTTAGGTAGCTTTCATTACAAAAAGCTACCTATTGCAGCCGTTCGGAGGAAAGCGATTTCAAAAAATTTTGGTATATTTTCATCGATCATGACCCCCAGACCCCGAAACCACCCCCGTTCAAAAGTTGATATATATATATATATATATATATATATATATATATATATATATATATCCATATATATATATATATATATATCTGACCTTTGTCATACTGTAACTCTCGAATTTATGAACCGATTTGGATGTAATTCGGTATGTACATGGTACATACCAATGTCTCGTCCGAGTTCGTTGGCCAGCTTCATCCGCCATTTTGTTTCAAAATGGCGGCCATTTAAAATTTTCTTAAAAATTTTAAATTTGAAATGTGGTACCAAAGAATTGAAAATGCAACAATATTTTTTTCTTATGTATTTGACCTTTATACAAAGATTCCGGAGCAGTTTTTTTTTTCGTCTATATCTTAAAAAAATGGCTGAGTTGTAGCATTTTGAATTTCTAGCGTGGCTGACATTTTGAAACGTCCTGAATTTTGTCACGTGATAAAAGGCGTATTTATGAACCGATTTGGATGTAACTTCGTTTGTACATAGTACACACCAATGTCTCGACCAAGTTCGTTGGCCAGCTTCATCCGCCATCTTGTTTAAAAATGGCAGCCATTTAAATTTTTAAGAAAAATTTAAATTTGAAATGTGGTACCAAAAAATAGAAAATTGAAAAAATATTTTTTTTATGTATTTGACCTTGATACAAAGATTTGGGAGCAGGTTTTGTTTCGTCTATATCTCAAAAAATGGCTGAGTTATAGCATTTTGAATTTCTAGCGTGGCTGACATTTTGAAACGTCCTGATATTTGTCACGTGATAACAGGCGTATTTATGAACCGATTTGGATGTACTTTGGTGTGTACATAGTACATACAAATATCTCGACCGAGCTCGTTGGCCAGCTTCATCCGCCATCTTGTTTCAAAATGGCGGCCATTTAAAAAAAATTTAAAAATTTAAAATTTAAATTGAGATACCAAAATATTAGAAAATGAAAAAGATTTTTTTTGTATGTGTTTGACCTTAATACAAAGATCCCGAGACAGTTTTTGTTTTGTCTATATCTAAAAAAATGGCTGAGTTATAGCGTTTTGAATTTCTATTGTGGCTGACATTTTAAAACGACCTGATTTTTGTCACGCGATAACAAGCGTATTTATGAACCGATTTGGATGTTACTTGGTCTGTACATAGTACATACCAATGTCTCGACCGAGTTCGTTGGCCAACTTTATTCGCCATCTTGTTTCAAAAGGGTTGCCATTAAAAATAAATTTAATTTAAAATTTAAAATGAGGTATTAAAAAATTGGAAAATGAAAAAGATTTTTTTATGTGTTTATCCTTGATACAAAGATTCCGGAGCAGATTTTGTTTCTGAAAATTTGTTCTTTTGTTTATATCTTACAAAATGGTTGAATTATAGCACTTTGAATTTCTAGTATGTCTAGCATTTTGAAACGATCTTGTATTTGTCACGCGATAACACACGTATTCGCCTATTTCCATGTGAGAAAGCATGTGGATATTATACATCAACATCTCAGCCAAATATAAGTTACTTTAAATAAAAGCAGCTTAGATAAAGCAAACTAATTTCGTGAAATTCTCATTCATAATGATTTAGTATTGATAAAAATTAGTATTGAATCTCCTATATTCGGTTTCCACTAAATTGAGCTTCGTGTGTTTGAATAATATAAGTTGGCTTTTTTAAAATAAGGTATTTGAAAGCTACCTCTTCCTCCCGGCACTGGCCGGAAGGACTTTTTTTTTTACCGTTGCCAAGAAAATCGAATCCCGCAATAATAATTTACCCTAAACAGTTAACTTTGATTTGAAAGATTTTCATGTGCAAGAGGAAAATGAAATAAACAATAGACATGAATGTACGTCTTCATATTAGAAATAAAACGAAAATACGAAAAGAGGGTGAATTTTACCTCATATATCAAAAACAAAGCGAATATGCTTTGAGGTTTAAATAAAAGGGCCTTGTGTTATGATATTAATTCTTAATATTAAAAAAAAAAAAAAATTACCAATATCTCACGGTTTATCGTCTGCACACGGCTAACAGAAATGTTTAATTGAAAATTGAAAATTTCAATAAGAAAAAAACTTTTGAAAAGCGAATAGATAGTAAATGTCAAAATTATGCACCGAAAAATTATCTCTGTTGAAAATGACGTCATTGTATCCGGAAATAAAAGCCAAACATTAACTAGATTGCCTGAAAAAATATTTTTTGACGAGTGTTACTTCCTAATGCATCCTCATTTCTGAAAATATGAATTAAAATTGTTTTATTTTTAAAAGGAAATTACTTTTTCGTTCATAAAACATAAACTTTTAATATAATTGCGTCAATGTAAATATTTTTCTGTTCACCGGTATTAAAAAATAAGGCTAAAAATCAATCTAAGATTTACGATAACCGCTAGCACAATGAATAAAATGTTACATATGTAAATTTAATGAAATCACCGGGGGGGGGGGGGGGGGGGGGTTCAGGGGGGGGTGGAGCCCCCCTGAAGATATCTACTTTATTATCTGAAAAAAATACCAGAATTAGCAGCTCATGAAAATTTCAGAATATCCTTACATAACGTTTTTAAATTAACGCTTATAATGTCTGAAAACTTCGTATTTTTTATTCTTATAAATAATTACGTAATTTGAAAACTTTAAATTGCGGTTTGCAGGGAGTTGAATGTTACCCAAAAGTGTGTTTAAAAATAATGACTTGCAGCGATGACGTTGAGGCTCCTGATCTGCAGATTTACTAGTTTAAAACAGATTGGCTCAATTTAGCCTTCAGAAAGTGAGATAGATCTCTTGTCAAATGATATAAACAGTATATATATATATACTAGGGGGCTTTGCCCCCTACGAGCTATGCTCGTCAACCCCCTTTCAGACACCGCAGACTCTAACAGCACGCTAATTTGATCGCCTTTAAAAAGATTTCGGAAGATTGAATTATAATTTGAATCTGACAATTATAATCTGACGTAATTTTCACCAAACTTTTCTTTCTCTTTTTAATATTCACGTCAAAATACTTTTGTTAGAAATGAAATATTATGATCATCTTAAAATGTCAAGTAAATGTCTCGCGCAATTTTTAAATTAAAACTATTTTGCAATATTATTTTTTGTTCATTTTACGTAATAAGTGTAATATGACGTAAATTCTCCTATTTAGGACTTCTAACGCATGTTACTGAATTTATTATTTTACAATATTCTTTCTCATTTAAAATTCACATGTAACTATAGTTTTTATGACGTAATTTTCAATGAGTTCCTGCTTTTTATATTTTCTGTTTATAATAGTCACGTGTAAAATAAATTTTTAATTTGAAGAAAACATTACTGCTTGCGCTGTTTATACAGTTGGCAACAGTTTAAATTAATACAATTTTCTAAAATTTGTAAAAAATATCTCTCGAAATGCTGAAAATTTGAATTTAAAATAGAAATAAAACCTCGAAAAATTATTCAAATTAAAAAACTAACTGCAATCTGCACACCGGGAATTTCTGACGCATAAAATTATCTAAAAATGATTAAATTCCTATGTACAGTTTTTGCTCCTATAAAACTTTTTTAATGGAACGATTTTGTCCAACTTTGGCATTAAATATCTCTTAAAATAATTCTTCGATTTTAAAACTGTCTGCATCAGCGTGTTTATCAAACATTTTTCTATAATACTACTGATTTTCATATTTTTGTATGCAACAGTTTTTTTAATATTAACGAAGAAAGACCTCCGGTCACAAAAAATTCAAAACCGGCGGCGGTGACAGCGGTAGTTACTTTTTTTTAGAATAGAGAGATATATTTAAAAAAACTTTTATTTATATGTATTATTATTATGATGATGATATTTTATATACAATTTACTTCTGTCTGTATATAAAAATATATAAATGGCTCCTTTATATTAAATAAATTGTATAAATATTGGAAACGTTGCCTAAATAGCTGAAACAATGAATAGGTTGCCAGCAAATATATTCCCAAATTTCTTTCTCTAGCCAAGCCGATTTTCGCTATTTCGCCAACGTCCCTATACTGGAAAAGCACCTAATAATTTCATTAATAACACTGATATAATAATTCGAGAGAGACATAAAATAATATTATAAATCATTTATTAAATTTATATCTCAAAACGTAAGCAAAGTCGTTATTTTTTTATTTAAATTCTGGGTTCTTTTCTTAAAAAATAAAATAATAACAATGCATCTGATATGGATTATTCTATAAACACGTTCCTAGTAAAACAGCGTATTTTTTAAATGCTCACAAATAAAAGTAAGATTATTTAAGCATATAACAGATAAATGAGATATTAAGAAACAAATAAAAAGTACCTCTTCCTTTCTGAAGTCATTAAATTAAATTAAAAAGCAAGAAAATAAACTTTAATATTTCCTACCGAGTAGAAACTTTAATTAAATTTAGATATGCAATTTTTATTAATAATAAAATTTTATCTAACTCGTGTAAAAGAATTAAGATTTTTTTTTTCTTTTTTTTCCCAGCTTCGCGCTAAACAAAGACATTTTTCAATTAAGGATTTTGATAAAACTCATTATTATACTTATTTAATGTTTTATTATTTAAGTTTAGTAAATTTCCACGTGAGGTATTGTTTCTAAACATAACACGATTATAAATTCATGAAGTTGAACTTTTTGGAAACTGTTTTCAACTTTTTAATTGCAATAATCAATAAATATTTTCTCACTAAATATTTTTCATATTTTAAATTCCTAGTATAAATATTAAATATAAATCTGTATATTTTTCTATTACGTTTTATATTATTTCAAATCAATAATATTTTTATAATTATACTAACTGACCCGCCTGGCGTTGCCCGGGCACATGATAATATCGTTAAATTAATGTTGAATTTATTATAAATTATAAATTTAGTCGAAAAACTTTCTAAAACATCATAATGTAAACGGTTCCCCATTTTTAGTAGTGTTCTCCCTCATTTCTGTATTTTTTAAATTTCAAATGAAAATCTATCCAAATAAAATAAGAGTTGGTATCTCCATTACGTTCGGCAGCGTACACCGGGGCACGCTCTAATCTATTAATTTTAAATTTTGAAAGAGAAAATCCGCATAGTTCGTGGTCTATGGGTACCTAAAATCACCTTTGAATGCATTTATATATTTAAATGAAAAAGTTTTCAAACGAGCCCAGTAATGGATGACCTTTGGCGGCTAAAATGCGTTTTCTTCTCAGTTTCTGCATCAGGTCATGTAATATTAAAAAATATTTTCCTATAGTTAAAACGCATTGAAAGTTTTGAGCAATTGTTATAATATTACCGAAGGCCGTGACTAATTTTTGTGCTAAATTTCCCATATTCAGTTGTAAAATGTAGTGTTTTCTTATAACTTTTTTCTTACACATACGATGGAGATTTTTTTTTTCTTTTTCCTTTTTTTTAAAGTGAATATTTTATTCATAAACGGAAACCAAAAATATACTGGAACAACTGCTAAAAGGTTAGTTTAGGGTATTAAAAGTTAAGATCAACAGCGCAAAAATAAGTTTACACTAATTATTTTAGATTAATTATTAATTAATATTTTCGAACCAAAGGTTGCAGTGTTTCAAAGAGAATTGAATGTATATGCTATTTGGTATTTTACTTTCTGCGTAATTTGATTTTTGGAGACTATGCGTAATGTTGAATTATGCTGGAAAAGGGTGGGACAGTATTTTAATGATAACGGACCTTAAGCTCAGAACCCTCAACTACTATTCAATTCATGAAATATATTTGTATTATTATTTCTTTTAATTCTATTGGGCATACTCATTTTTTTGTGAAATGTATGTTTTATCCATCTATCTATATTATAAAGCAAAAACATTTTCGAGAGCAATACTGACATCATATTGACGGTATTAACACCTGATCAATAAATTCCACTTCTGCAGCATTTTTTTTAGGGGGGGGGGCGTTAAACATCGCACAATTTCAGTTTTGACATTGTCGAATAGTGGAAAAAAATTTCAAATGCAATTAATTTAAAATCTGCATCTTTATTCATGTATTTTTTATTATTTTTAGAATAATTTTTAAGAATCTATATTTTTTCAAGCTTTCCTTATCGCGTATAGATTATTTCATCTGGAATTTTTTGGAGAAAGAAAGTAACTAATATCATACAGGTAATAATTTTCATATCTGAGTTAAATTAGTCAGGCCCGGGACTTGTACTCAGAACCTTCGGCCTTAATCGCCAATGCCCTTTCAACTGGTGGCCTGGTGTCATCTCAGGTAACAGAATTCAACTTTTAGTAATTACGTCTGGTCTATTATTTGAAAAAGCTTGACAGGATAAACCACAGCTAACTTTTTAACAGCCACAGTTTAACTTTGTTAAACTTTGTATATGTATACACTTTTAATGACTTAAACACAATTTTTATTGTGTCGAACTGTTGTAAATAACAGACCAAATGCCATTACTTATATACTGAATTGGTAAATAGGATAGCGAACAGAAAAAATTATAACTTCGTCAATTCTCAAGATATCAAATCCAATTAAATTTATTATAAATCTTTTTAATATTATCTACAACTTTTATATTGACAAGTTTTTGATAGGACTAATTCGTACAAAAAATAAAAATAAAAATAAAAATAAAAACGAAAACCAAAAGGGGGAGTTGAAGAAGAAAAATCCATAACTTCGTCAATTCATAAGATATAAAATCCACATGAATTTATTATATATCTTTTTAATATTATCTACAACATTTATATTGGCAAGTTTTTGATAGGACCAATTCTTACAGGAAAAACAAATTAAAAAAACATAGCGATTGAAGAAAAAAATCATCATATTAAGGGTGTATTCAAATCCAAAATGCTTATTTTCTGATGCATTTTTAAATTCATTTTTGCTCTCAAACGCATCCAATTGGTAGACCCTCTTATTCAGAAATTATATAATGTATCGTAATAATAGATTTTTTGATACAGGCAGAATATATTTAAAAAAATGATGTCAATGTGGGCCTTTTGAACCGAATTTCCCGAATCGATTTTGTTAGAAACGAAAAATTTTGTCCTACTGAGAAAATAATTGTTTATTAATCACGTTTTAATTAATTGAAAGAAAAATAAAAGCACATGTCGCTTATAAATCTCTTTAAAATTCACGTCAGGAAGTTTCATATTTTTTCTATTAAAAATGAATCTGAAAATGTACCAGAAAATTTCTAGTTGTTGAGCATGGAAAAGTATTTTTTTGAATAACGCCTTAACATGATTCTGATAAAACCAGCTCTTCATTAACAATGAAATAAAAACTCGTCAAAAGCGGCCAGATAAAATTGTTAAAAGGGGTTTATCTCATCATGATTCAGTTTTTGTTGATAAAATTAGTATACTTAACTTCGAAATCTACCTCCGCCTGTAGACCGGACCTGCAGGGATTTTTTTTTAAATATATCAGGCAAATTCTATATCGACACAAGAATTAAAAATTTTTTAGAAAAAAAATAATTTTGATGCAGACAATATGTTTACTGATAGTCTTATAACGTATTCAAAAATCGCACAAAATATCCAATAATGTAAAACCAATTTTCTGAAAGCCATAAATTACACTCAGTTTATCAGATAACGGATAAATGACCTCATAACCGCAAAAAAAATTATAATAAAATTGAACAGTTACTAATAATCACTTGAGGGGGAAATCGTGAAAGATGATTCACTTCAATTACCGTGAGATCAAACTACCATGGGAAAAAACGGTAACATTTTTAACACCCACACCCTACAGACCAAGGGGTGGGGATGTTGCAGCGCGAATGAAAACTCCATTACGTGAACTTGGGAGGAGGTAAAAATAAATGAAATTAATACGCGGTTATTTCCCTTCTGCATTCTGGTAACAACAATGGGACTTATTGAAAGTGCATTCACTGAACTGTGTTTCTAGATGATGAATGCGAATACTGGGAAAGGGAAATTACCTGAAAGATGAAAATTAGCGAAAGAAGATATTCATGAAGCTTGATTAAAGGTGACAAGGAGAGTGGAAAAGGATACATATTGTTGAAGGCAAAATTATGCATAATATATTGTTATGAGGTTTCTTTTTTGGCAGACGTAATTTGCGCTTTATTTTAGTTCTTTCATGGTTCGTTGCTTTTTTTTTTTTTTAATTCCATAAATCTTAATAAATTGCATCCTGTAAATAAAATATTCACTTTTACATTTGTTTATATATATACATATAGAAAATCGGAAATTATACGTCAAATGTGGTAAATGAGGTGTGTTTGTACTATAAATAGTTTTATAAATATTCAGACAGTTATTCAGTTTTATAAATATTCACTTTTACATTTGTTTATATATATATACATATAGAAAGTCGGAAATTGCACGTCAAACGTGGTAAAGGATATACGTTCACACTATAAATAGTTTTATAAATATTCATATCTTGATGCAAAAGCTGTTGCACTCTTTTGAAAAAATGCATGAATACAAAATTTATAACGACTATATACATTAACCCTTTGCACTCGAAGTTTTTTTTCCATTCGTATTACAAGCAACTCGAAGCGATTTTAGTTATATCTTATTATTTTTTTTAATTACTTATGAATACAAATGTTATGATATATATACAGTTCACGCTCTGTTTAACGACTTTCAAGAAACCTCGAAAAATCGTCCTTAAATAGAGATCGTCCTTAAACAGAATTTCTGGAAAAAATAATATTTGAAAAACATTCCCCTTCACAGTTTACAGGCTTAGAACCAGCAATACATTTTTCAATATATTGGCGTGTTTAGAAATGTAATTATACTCCATACAACAACAACACTACAGCATACAACGTTACTTAAAGTACAATAAAAATATTTATAATACATTTAGTTAAACAATGTGACTTACAGTACAATAAAAATATTTATAATACACTTAATTAAACAAATTAAGTTTTTAAAAAATCAAAAAGTGTACATTGTTTCAATGGTGGTAAAGTTTTTAGTATCATTTGTTCAAGCTTCTCAAGAAGGTTGAATGAGTCATCTTCCATATTTGATGAAACAATGTACTGGCGAAAAATATCCAGGGCAGAATTCGCATCTGAGTAAGAAGGAGATGGTGTCTCGCTTTCTGTATCATCAGCTTCATCACCATCTTCTGCATCTGAAGTTTCATTTTCATTTGCGATGTCTTCATAAATTTGATATAAATTTCTGAAGTCGGTTGTTAAAACGTCTTCGTCACGTGGGTAAAGTCCGTTATACACTTCTCCTTTCTTTGTGCTCATCTGAATTGCAAGAAAACTTGTTTTTCTATCAGAGGAAGTTCCTTCGTTTAACATTAAACAGAGATCGTCGTTAAGTAGAGTGACGTTAAACAGAGAGACGACTGTATATATATAAAATATAAAATTATCACATTTTGTAATCGTCCAAAGTGTGACACCTCTCGAAGTAATTGCCAATATGTAATTTTGGCTTTTCTAGATAGGTATCATAAAATTATCTGCATTGTCTCCGTAACGGAGCCCTCGAGTTCGAAGACAAATTTTAAATGGCTCCGCTCCGGAGCCCTCGAGTGCAAAGGTTTAAATTCAGTAATATGGAAATAATATCACTCCATTTTAAATAAGAAGTAATCACCATGTCAACCTAGAATCATTATCTATCATGGGATGTCATTTAATTAATTGCGTATGATAGGATTTAATAGAATGAAGTAAACTTTTATTAATATATTTTCAAGTTTTTATTCGATTTTCATAAAATTTGAAATGTCTCGAGAAAATTCTGCAATGATTATATACTCGTATGTTAAATTCCAAACCATTCGGCTGGGTAGCTTTTGCCCTTTTATATGCGGGCAGACAGACGGACGCACTAGACGGCGACTATAGGTGCTACTTATTTATATAATTAAGAACGCACCTAAATAGGTATGATTTAATCTTTAGTGAATTAACCACCCTGGTTTTTAAATGAGACTATGCCGGATTTTTGAAGGAATGTCAAAAGTAGTAACTAGGAATATCAAAAGTAGTACTACGTTCTTAATGGTTCCTTTAGCCATAATTTAATTCATTATTAAGTGATAATTATGCGAGAAATAGAGAAAATTAAATATAAAAAAACTTACATAAACTGAAATTTTCTGCGTTACAGAAAAAAAAAAAAAAAAATCAAATAAAGAGTAAAATTATTTATTCTCGTGTAATTTAGGAAACATCGATGTCAATTTTGTTTGCTTCAATGTTTTTGGCCATTCTTTAACAGGTTTTTTTTTTTTTTTTTAAATCTTATACAAATAAAGAATCTCATTTCGGAAATACAGTCTTGTTCTCTAAAGCAAATATTAATTCTCCAGTGAAATTTGTGCATTTTTCTAGTGACACGGTTTCTTCTGCCTGTTGTTCACCCTCGTTGTCGGAGCTGTTACCAATGTTATCGGCGGTTCTATTTAGCACAACGTCACAAGAAAGACTCCAAAGAACTTGTGTACTAATCTCCACGCAGCTGCTGAGAAACGGTGCAGCTGCTACAAAATAAACGCCTCTGACAAATGAAAGAAGTGTGAAATATTATTTTCTTTAATTTTTACTTTCGAACTCGAAGTTTTTAATCCATAAACAATTGCTATTTTTCTTCTACCATAACTTAGAAGCATAAAAGAAAAATGAAGGGAAAACATGGTTTTGATGCCGGATTTCAGAATGCCTGATTTTTGAAGTCACACTGTATATATATATATATATATATATATATTCACTCACATGTTAGAATACATTTTATGCATATAAAAATAATTTAAAAGAATTTATAACATAAAAATGTAACATGTATTGGCTAAAAGCATGAAAATATTATTTAAAAAAACAGTGACTAAAAGTTACTTTTTTCACATCTGCAATAAACGGAAAATTACATACTTCTCTTAAATATTGTCAATTTTCCATTTCAAAATTGTAAAGTATACGGACTTTTTTCTATCTTTGAACGTCTCCAGTCTTTTTAATATGAAAAAAAAAGTTACGAAGTTCATTTTAGCAATATAGATTTGAAACTGCTCAATTGATAAATAAAACTTTGTCTAAAAAAATTAATTCAGTATAGCCGTCTGTTGAGAATTCTGTGAACATTTTATATTGACTGCTGTGCTGGAAGATAGCAGCAACAAATAAAATCGTCTTAGCCTATTGTAGAAGTAACACTGACTTTTGGGTATGTTGCAGATATTCAACATTGCGATACAAAGGGTTAAAAATTAATAAGAGTACAAAAATAAAGCTTGTGTAATTGAAAAAATAAACGAAATGAATGCAGAATTTTTTCCCCCTGAATTTTGTTAGCATTACGACTCATTGCAATAATATGTATGAGCTAAATTTGTAGTTTATTAGATGGAAAAATAAATTACCCGAATATGCAATTAGGGGAAAAAGGTTAAGGGGTCTAGTACCTTTTAAACGAGAAGAAAAGCAAGACAAATTCCAAAATTTGAATTAGTGTATCTTACCTTGTTATATCCTTGTGTGTTATATCCTTTAATGTACCTTACCTTGTTATCAAAACCTTGTTATACATAAATATTATATTTTGACTATTAATTACACAGATTGTGCTTTTTGCTATACACCATTAGAGACTGACTAGTCTTTTAGAGAATTTCTGGATTGTTGATATTAAAGAAGCTTTTTTTTTTTTTTTTTTTTTTTTTTTTTTTTTTTTTTTTTTTTTTTTTTTACTCCGTAAGTCATTGAACGCATGATACCTTGTGTATATATGTGTGGATTTCTACTAAATTTGATATAGATAAAAACACATAAGTATTTTTTAAATTATCAGGTCAAAATCTTAGGTCAAAATTGTTTTATTATCCATGTAAATAAATTTTTTTCTAAAAAAAAATAATGAAACTTTTACATTTTCTAATGATAAAAAATAGTCATAACTAAAAAATTATAACTGTAAATAATTAAAATTAGATCATTTAAAAAATACTTATGTGTTTATTATCTATGTTAAATTTCGTAGCAATCCATACATATGTTCTCAAGATATCATTGCGCACAATGACTTACAGAGAAAAAAAAAAAAAATCTATTTTAATTTCAACAGTACATAAATTCTCTAAATGACTAGTCTGTTTCTAATGGTATATATTAAAAAACTGTTGATATGTGCGAACCCCTCTGAACAAAATTATATTCCAGAAAAAAAAGAACTGCTACATTTATTCCCGGACTTATTGAAACTCTTTTCTTCCTTTTCAATGTCATGTGCACTGTAAAAAAAAAATCTGTGAAGTTACTAAAGTTTTTCTAGGAAACTTGGATTCCTAGAACTTTTCATGTAACGGCAACAACAAAATTTCATGTAACAGACACACTTTTGCGCCGAAAATCAAAAAATCTGTAAGGTTACTAAGAATTTTTTTGGAAACTGGGATTCCGAGAACTTTTCATGTAACTCCAGCCAGGGTTACAAATAAAAGTTTAGTAAGATTACTGAAATTTTAGCAGATTCATTTGTAAAGTTACAGATTTTTGTAGCTTTACAAAAACTAGTTTTGTAGATTTGCAGCTTTTTTCGTACAGTTACAGGTGAAAGTTTAGTAAGCATGTAACTTTACATCTGTAGAACTACAGATTTTTTTTTTACAGTGTGCAAGCATAATAGCTTATGCATCAGTTTCTCCACCTAATTGTGGTTTTTAATGTAGAAGTATATGCTTCGCCACCCCCTTTTTCCCCCTCTTTTTCGACACGTACTTTTTTACTTCTGCTCTATGCGTCTGTAATTAACGACGTATAAAATGTCTGTCTTCTGTTCTATTCTGTGATAAAGTTTATTAAAACAATTAATCAAGATGAAAGTTTAATCACATTATTAAATGAAACTAGCCATGCTTTACCTCACACCTGAATTACATCTTCAATCACATTTTTCAATTTCTTTTTCAATAAAGATTTTAGCACTGCAACTGTCGGTAAAGTCACAAAGGCGTACCATGGATGTATCCTGAAGTGTATGGCGGTTCCTGTCTCAACACCGGGACATCAGGTAAGAGAAATAATTTTCCTTACCTTTATTTCTACTGTGAAATATGATTTGACATAAAATTAGAGGTCCTTCCTAAATATTTGTCGATTATATATATATATTCTAATAACAGATTATGAGCTAGATTGCGCTCTTTATAAGAAATGTATTAACTATTATAATGACATCGTATAAATATTTGCAACATTTTTATAACATACTATTGTTATTATTTAACTGTATAAGAAGATATTTGATATTATTATTATTTGAAAAGAATACGAACTGTTTCATTGCAAATATATATATCGCTACACTCTAAGTGTAAGCAAAAGTTATCAAAGTTATAACTGATTTATATTATTATTATTATTTGATTGTATAAGAAAATATTTATTCTATATAATTAAAACTAAAATGAGTATCCTAAGGGATTCAATAATAGAAAAACTGAACTCAAGCAATTATGATGTATGGAAATTCAGGTTAGAAATGTATTTACAGAAGGAGGACCTCTATAGTGTTATCAGTCAGGACCCGCCCGATCCAATGACAGATGATTTTAGAAATAAAAATAGGAAAGCGCGTGCCATTATAAATTTATTGATCGATGGCGATCAAATAACAAATGTGAAGAATTTAGAAAGTGCGCGAGAATGTTGGCTTGCTTTAAAAGAAGTTCACGAACGTTCGAATTTAAGTAGTAAACTATTTCTTTTAAGGAAACTTTACTCCACCAAATTAAAAGAAGGTGGCAATATGGTGGATCACCTTACAAAAATTTATGAAACTCGCGATAAGCTAGCCGCTATCGGCGAGACTGTAACTGATCAACACCTTGCTGCTTTAATGCTCTGCTCTCTCCCTTCCAGTTATGACGGTCTCATTACCGCTTTGGAGGCAAGGGACGAGCGTGACCTTAGTGCTAGTTTTATTCGCACTAAATTAATAGACGAGCACACGAAAAGAGTTGAAAATAACCGCGAAAGTGAGAACAGTCACTCCGCGTTAAAGGTGGTGAAATTCCATAAAAACAAACAAAATAAATTCTGCCGGTACTGTAAAAGGAATTCTCACAATATCGACGATTGTTGGAGCTTGAAAAATAAAAATAATCCTAAGCAGTACCAATACCCCAATCGTTTTCCCAACCAGTCACAAAAATCGGCTATATGCTCTCAAGGCAGCGCATACCCGAATACTAACAAAAATAGGAATTTTGAAAAGGAAACACCTAATGATAGAAATGTTACATTTTTTGTTGGGGATAATGTAAAAGATCTCTGGGTAATTGATTCAGGGTCTTCAACTCATATTTGTAATAACAAAAACAAGTTTAATGATTTTCATAACAGTGCTTCTAGCGTAACAATCGCAAACGGTCAAGAGCTTTGCTCTGAGGGTTACGGGACTATAAAATTAAATACGTTAAGGTCGGATAATGCACACAGAACGATAACACTAAATAATGTATTGTATGTACCCGAAATTGAAACAAATTTAATTTCTATAAAAAGAGCTACTGAAAATGGTTGTAAAGCCATATTTGAGAAACAATCTTGCAAGATAACTCACGAAGGTGTTACGTACCTCGAGGGCTATGTAAACAATAATTTATATGAATGTAGAATAGAACAAAATATGTCTCACAATGTAAATATTATAAATGAATGCGAAAATAAAAATTGTCTACACAAGTGGCATAGGAGATTAGGCCACAGAAACGTTAATCATATTAAGGAATTGGTAAATAATGATATGGCGTTAGGAATTAAAATTGACAAATGTAAACACGGTGATACATGCGAAACATGCATAATTTCTAAACTCACTAGTGATCCATACCCCAAAGCCGCTAGTTTTCGAGCTACAAAGCCCACAGAATTAGTGCACTCCGATTTATGTGGACCTATGCAAACAGCGACGGTTGGCGGAAAATACTATTTTTTGACTTTTGTAGATGATTTTAGCCGGTTTACCATAACGTACTTACTGAGAACCAAAGATGAAGTTTTCCCTAAATTTAAAGAATATGTTGCAATGACCGCGAATAAATTTGGCAGGAAAGTGCGTGCTATCCGTACCGACAACGGAGGGGAATACACAGGGAAGGAAATTGAAAATTATCTAAAAAATGAGGGAATTAACCATCAACTTACTGTTCCGTATTCCGCGCCTCAAAATGGGGTTGCGGAGCGTAAGAACCGTACCTTGATGGAGATGGCTCGCTGCCTACTTAAAGACAGTAATTTACCTAACTCATTCTGGGGCGAAGCCGTCTGCACCGCAACTTACATACAAAATCGCCTCCCAACTTCATCCAACGACTGCACTCCCTACGAAAAATGGACTGGTCGCAAACCAGATCTTTCAAATATTAAAACCTTCGGTTGTCGCGCCTTTGCTTATGTGGAAAAGACTCATAGAAGAAAATTGGATAATGCAGCCATAGAGGGGATATTCGTAGGTTACGACAATAGGAGTAAGGGCTACAGAATTTGTACGGACGGTAAGAAAATCGTAATAAGTAGAACCGTAAAATTTCTGGAGACTAAAAGTAAAAACATAACTGAGGATAGCATATCAAATAAAAACAATGAAATACCAAATTTTGAAAATCCGGTTCCGAAATTACAACTAATCGAGGATAATATTGACAGCGCCGAAGATACAACGCAAAATCAAAATGCAAATTCGGATACAACGCAAAACGTCCCGCGTAGATCAAACAGACCGAACAGGGGAGTTCCTCCCGATAGATTTGCTTTCTTAACAAATGACGTTAAAGTAGAAGATCCGAAAAGTTGGGACGATATAAAAAATATGCAAAACCCGATTGAAAAGGAAAAGTGGATAGAAGCGACTTTAGAAGAAATGAATTCTCCGCGAAAATAATACATGGGAATTAGTCGAAGTCCCACCAGGAACGAAAGTGATCGGTTGCAAGTGGGCGTTCAAATCCAAATACAATAGCCAGGGTTTGCTGGAAAAGTTTAGGGCTAGGCTGGTCGCAAAGGGTTTTTCCCAAAAGTATGGGGTAGATTATGATGAGACCTTTGCGCCAGTCGCGTCTCATACGACAATTAGAAGTTTTTTAGCAATGGCATTGTATAAGGATCTGAACTTAAGACATGTAGATATTAAGACCGCTTTCCTTCACGGGGAATTGCAAAAAAATGTGTATATGCATCAGCCTGAAGGTTATGCAGTTCCGGGAGAGGAGCATAAGGTATGCAGACTCAAAAAGGCCATTTATGGTTTGAAGCAGGCCGCCAGAGCGTGGAACCTGACATTACATAAATCATTATCTAAATTAGGTTTTCACCAAAGTAGGATCGATAAATGTTTATATAAGAAAACAACCAATGAAACAACGACTTACGTAATCGTTTATGTAGACGATCTCCTCATAGCTGGGAAAGATGAGAATATTAATAAACTTATAAACGAATTAAACGAGGAATACCCTGTAACTGACTTAGGTGAAGCGAAATATTATCTTGGGATTAATATTAATCGGCCTGACAAAAATACCATGACGCTTGATCAAATTAATAAAATTAATGATTTAATAATTAAATTCGGCTTAGAAAACTCGAAACCAACTAATATACCAATGGAACCAGGATACGTTAAGTTAGTGGATGATGAAAATCTCCTCCCGAATAATACGAATTACAGACAAGCCGTAGGAGCTCTACTATACATCGCGACTGTATCAAGGCCAGATATTAGTGCCGCGGTAAATATTTTAAGTCGCAGAAACGAGCATCCAAGGGCTAAGGATTGGGAAGCTGTTAAGCGAACAATCAGATATCTTAAAACTACAATTCACTTAAAATTAACATACACTAATTTAGAAAAACCTGTCTTGAGGGCATATTCTGATTCAGACTGGGCAAATGATCCTACTGACAGAAAGTCAGTGTCAGGAAATCTACTTATGATTGGAAATAACCCACTTCTGTGGACATAAAAAAAGCAGGCTTGTATTGCCATGTCTTCAGCTGAGTCAGAGTACGTGGCTGCCGCTTGCGCAGCACAAGAAACTATATGGATTTTACAACTACTGAAGGAACTGGACCTCGAGCAAGAACTACCAGTAACTCTGTTTGAGGACAACCAGTCTTCCATCAAACTTGCCGAAAGCGATAAGCATCATCAAAGAACCAAGCACATATCCCTTCGGTATCATCTTCTGAGAAACCTTGTCGAGGAAGGGACAATAACTATGACGTACCTTGAAACTGCAGCAATGACTGCAGACCTTCTAACCAAACCCCTTCCCAAGCATCGATTTGAGCTTCACAGAAATATTGTTTTGAACATTTAAAACTTTTTGTTCCAGGGTTTCAGCGGGGGTGTTAATATGTGCGAACCCCTCTGAACAAAATTATATTCCAGAAAAAAAAAGAACTGCTACATTTATTCCCGGACTTATTGAAACTCTTTTCTTCCTTTTCAATGTCATGTGCGAGCATAATAGCTTATGCATCAGTTTCTCCACCTAATTGTGGTTTTTAATGTAGAAGTATATGCTTCGCCACCCTTTTTTTCCCCTCATTTTCGACACGTACTTTTTCACTTCTGCTCTATGCGTCTGTAATTAACGACGTATAAAATGTCTGTCTTCTGTTCTATTATGTGATAAAGTTTATTAAAACAATTAATCAAGATGAACGTTTAATCACATTATTAAATTAAACTAGCCATGCTTTACCTCACACCTGAATTACATCTTCAATCACATTTTTCAATTTCTTTTTCAATAAAGATTTTAGCACTGCAACTGTCGGTAAAGTCACAAAGGCGTACCATGGATGTATCCTGAAGTGTATGGCGGTTCCTGTCTCAACACCGGGACATCAGGTAAGAGAAATAATTTTCCTTACCTTTATTTTTACTGTGAATTATGATTTGACATAAAATTAGAGGTCCCTCCTAAATATTTGTCGATTATATATATATATTCTAATAACAAAAACACATTCTATTTAATTAATAGTCAAAATGGCATGCTTATAAATAATGAGGTTTTGAAGATACAGTAATTCAAACTTTGAATTTTTCCTTGATTTTCGTCTCGTTTAAAAGGTACAAGACCCTTTAATCATAAAACTGATTTAAAAGTGACAATAAGTGAAAAAAAATAATACACATTATAGAAATCTTAATAATACGTAATAGAATTTTATTAGATTTATTTTTAAGGATGCTGTTTAAGCTGTATTTAAAATTATTTTTAAGTTCTGCCATTTTATGTAAATGCAATGAATTTGGGGGAAAATAGCAACTCGCAGTTAAAAGAATCACCTTTAAATCTGAGTTGCAATATCCCAACAAACACAGAACTTACGGGCCACTGATGGGTTCGTTAGCCTTGGCCGCAAGTGTTTGATTAGGGCCCGCTATCATTGGCCGTTACGGCTCCGTCAAAAAAGTGTCACGCCGGACACAATATGGCCACAAGAGAATTGGCCGTAAATACAAGAAGTTGCCCACAAACGCGCCATCAACGGTCAGCCAAAACTGATATTTAACCTCAAACTGGCCACAATTATACATTTAATGGCATTCATGAATAAAAGCTTGCCACAGTTATGCCATTAAGGGTTATTTTACGTAAAAGTTGGCCACAAGAGAAACACACTTATGCCATCAATGGGCATCATTAACGAATGCAAGCCAGAAGCTAGCCACATTCATACCATCAATGGGCATAATTAACGAATGCAAGCCAGAAGCTGGCCAGAATTTTACTTTTTAAGGCCCTCAGAACAGTTCAGTAAATGAGGTTTTTTTTTTTTTTTTTTTTTTTTTGGAAGAGGGGGGGGGGGGGAGGAGGAGGGAGGGGCAGAGCCAAAAAAATTTTCTTTTAAAAAATATTTTGATAAAATTTAGAATCTAAATAATAGATTTTGTAATTTTTATCTGAAAAAGATTTTAAATATACTACGTAAAATTTGGAACAGGCCTAGGAAATTTTAACATTTCAATTTTTTAAAGAAGTGCTCATAACACCAGCCTGACTTTTATAAATGTTTTATCATATACTTCAATTAAAAACGTTATGGTATTATAAGCACTTCTTATTAAAAGTTAAATATTAATTTAAAAAAAGAGTTATAGAACAAAATGCATTTAGATCCTAAATTTTATCAGAACACTTAAAAAAAAAAAAAAATCCAATGGAGCATAAATGAGCCTTATCTATTCATCTCCCTTAAACAGAACAAACTTCAACTTAAGGGGACAAGGGACCTTAAAATCCTTAAAAATATTTTTTTTTATATTTTGTAAATTTCACCTAATTATAATTCAAGGGTACATTATATGCATTTATCACAAAAAAAAATATATATATATATTTTTATGAAAAAAAATGGAATTTTACGCGTTGTCTTAGAAATCTTCAAAATGCCCCCTGTGTTCTCCATATCAATGAAAATCCCCAATATTTTTTTATGTAAGTTTGGTTTATATATATAAATGAAATGGGGCATCGAATTTTATATATTTGAATTTTAAAAAAAAATTAAAAATTTTTTAATTTTTTCGAAAAAATTTCAATTTTTTTTTTAAATTTGTAAAATTTTATTCTTTTCATTAAAATAATTTTTTTTTTGTGATAAATGCATATAATGTACCCTTGAATATTATTTAAGATAAAATTTACAAAAAATAAAAAAAAAATAGAAAAATTAAAAAAAAATTCAAAATTTTTAATTTTTTTTTTACTTTTAATATCAAATGTATAAAATTTGATGCTCTAATTTATTTATATATATAAATCAAACTTTTATAAAAAATATTGGGGATTTTCATTGATACAGAACGTGCAGGGGGCATCTCGAAGATTTCTAAGACGATGCGTAAAATTCCATTTTTTTTTCCTCAAAAATAATTTTTTTTTTGTGATAAATGCATGCCATAAAGCAACCTTGAATAATATTTAAGATGAAATTTACAAAAAAAAAAAAAAAAAAAAAAAAAAAAAAAATTGGAAATTTTTCAATTTTTTTAACCTTTAAATTCAAATATATAAAATTCGATGCTCTATTTTATTTATATATATGAACCAAACTTCATGCAATTTCTTACCTGGATGTTTCTTCCAATTATCCAGCTGAAAATAAAACAAAATACGAGAATACATTTTAACTTTTGTAATCTGGGAAATTGTTTAACATTTATTGATCATTAGAATTTAACAATTTTTTAAGATAAATTACGTATGTAATTTGGTCATTTAAGTCTATTAAAAAAAGCTACTTTCACATCGTCATTTCTTTAATGTATAATAGAAAAAAATGCAAGTATTTCTATAACGTAATGCTGCTGTTGTATTCCGTCTTCTTTCCACCACCTCCCTCTTATACACAAAAACACATCCTCGTCATACCTCATTTCATGAACTATGAAACATATTTTCAACATATACTTTTTTTTTTTCTTCAAAATATGACTAATTGCCAGAAAGCCAACTGCCACCACTTTTTTTTTGCCTTTTACATTCAAAAAGGCACTTTGATAATTTTCTGAAATATTGATGGCAACGGGCACTAAACACACATGTTTGCCAGTCATGTATTAGTCGTTCATGTTTTCTGAAATGGACTAAAACATTATTCATAATAAGAATATATTTTTACTTTTCTTACTAGAAATTTTGATTGGAATTATAACAGTCTTTATACAACAATGAATCTTTAATGCATCGTGTTCAAGCAGTGTTAATTTATAGTTAACTAGCATATTAGTATGATATATCAGTTTATCAGGTCATCAAAAATTAAAAAATATAATTTACATAAATCCACATTTTTATTGAATTATATATTATATATATAAAAAATATATTAATTTTTATTTAACCTCCCGCTTTTATTATAAAACAGACAGACAGGTTTTCTTAGAAGGAGAAAACATATAATGCATCACTTTTTTTCTGTTATTTCACATGACTTACCTAAAAGAAAATATATTAAAAAACTCTAGAACCAAATGTCATTTTTTCACAATTTTATTTTCATAATAAATGTAAAACAAACAAAGTAAAAAAAAAATATTTTTTATTTGTTTACAAGTTGATCAAGTTTAACACAAACATTTTACATGAAAAATTATTCCTGTTATAATTATGCTATTTGACCATAAAAGTTGGTAAAGAAGAAAATCCACAGCCATCTTCTTAGAGAAAATTTTTATTTCCAGATTTTTATAATTCTTCTGTAACAAAAAACAAAAAAAATTATTTTTGCAGAAAAAACTTCAAATGTTTTAAAAAATCAAATTACAGAGATACAATTAAAGTTGTTTATTATCAAAACAAGCCATTAGGTTAGCATCAAAGAATATAATATCCAGGAATATACCCCCAAATGACATGCAAAGGATGAATAAGACAGATGACAAAACATAGTTGTGAATCTAAACTACAGCAATCCCTAAACGTTCGCGGAAACGTCTGCGAATGTTGAGACTATATTCCTGTGCATAAAAGGGGGTTAGGTATTATGATTTTTTTAAATAGAAAAAGCAACTGAAACACAAAAATATATTTATTAAAGATTAAAAAGTATATGCTGTAAATAAATTTGAATAATTATAAACATATTGTGCAAAGTTTTGTTGCTAGTTCATGGCTGAAAATATTTTTTGATATACGATTGTTTGGAAGAACAGAGCTTTGGTTTATGAATTTCCATATAAGAAGAAGTTGCAGTCTCGATTTCTCTTTTAAATTCAACTCCTCACCAGTTAAGGATCACATTCTATTGCTTTCTCAACAAGTTGTTGCTGAAGCTTTAAAATTTCCCATAAAATTTTTGTAGAAATATTTTCACTTGCAATAAAAATATTGAATTTTAGAAAATTTCGGATTTTTTTATTGTTAGCATCAAGTTATGTTTCGAGTTTCTAGGAATTACTGATCTATATTTTGCTTCAATTCGAGGGTTGAAATTCTCAATCAAAAACCGCAACTAGATTTCAAAAAAGGAAAAAAAAAAAAAAAAGTGAGAATTGACACGACAGTACTTGCTAATGTTGCTTCCTTCAACCAAACAGATCTGTCTTTCGATAGCCATTATTCTTTTCAAATTTGATGCTCAGATGCAAGAAATTTTGGAGGCTCTAAATTCTATTTTTTTTTTTTAATTTAGTCTTTTTAGGGAGCCTCATATAAGTGTGAGGGAAAAGAGAACACAAAGTTCAAAATTTTAGGCCCTTTTACTATTATTCTTATTAAAAGGCTTAGAAAATGTTTACCACATTAAGGGCCTCTACAAGCGGGGCCTTGATGTATTGTATTTGTCATTATCCCCTTATATTCAGCCTGTTTCTTTTTTATCAGTTTCTGTTTCCATAAAACACTGATGCTAATTATATAAGTTATATTTTGTAACTATTTGCTCTATTGGCAAAACTTAGCAAATTGATCTTTCTTCAACAAATTTCAAATTGAAATAACCTGGAGTTGGAAAATCTATTGCTTTTGCAGCATAACCCATGCTATTCCCACTCCAGTCTCTAACAAAACAAACTTGAATTATGGTGATTTTTTTTTCAACCCAGATTAAAATAAAAATTTTCAGCAACATCATTCACATTGGCCATAGAAACCGATTTGATAGTCTTGCAACTTGAGTTTAATCAGGGTAGCAGCAAAATTTAACGAAGAATTCTTTTATTTCAGAAAATTTTTTTACAAATGCTGCTGAAATTGCATGAAACTGAAAATCGCATAAAAAATTTGGAAGAATTTCACAAATTACAGGGAACAAAATTTACTATATTGGGCTGAAACCGGGATTCCTTAAAAAAAAAAAAAAAATAGTGCAAAACGTGGAAAATGCTAAAAATAGCATTAAAAATTAAATAAAAAAAAAATTCTTAAAAGAAAATTTAAACAAAATCTTGATTCAAGGTGCACAACTTCAGATAGACAGGTAACTTGCTGCCAAATCATGTAGCTTTACAGTCTCTCCAAGAAAATCCTGGAGAGAGAAACACCTGTCTTTATCATTCTAGCCTAATAAAGCCGTTTGTGCCTGACATTGCACAATTCCACAGAAAGGTAGTATCTATTTGTGGATATTCTTTGTGTTTAAATATTTACATCCCAGCAACATGGATGACAGCTTTAAATTGTAGAAAAATCACAGAATATGAAGACATTTTTTTTTTTAAATTAAGGCCCTACTTCAGTCAGGCGAAAAGACCCGTTCGCTAATGCTATTCCTATGGAAGAAATTTATAAAGATATCTCGGTCGCATTTCAATATTTTTAGATGATTTTTTTTGCAGTGGCTAGCTGAGGTCGATCTGTATGCAAGACATTTTCTACTTTTTCAATTTCGTTTACAAGTATTTTTAATCAGGACACTTTCATTTTCAGAACCGGTTCCTAAAATGAAAACATCCTCTTGAAAAAAATCACCAATGAAAATCGAAAAAGTAAAAAACGTACTGCATACAGATCAACCTCAGCTAGCCACTGCAAAAAAAAAATCATCTAAAAATATTGAAATGCGACTGAGATATCTTTATAATTTTCCCCCATAGGAATAGCATTAGCGATTGGGTCTTTTCGCCTTACTGAAGCAGGCCGTTAATATTATATTTCTGTAAATGAAAGGTCCCACTGGGGACAGAAAAGAATTATGCTATAAGTGTGCATTTTTCCCCTCTATCTGTGATAAGCGGATGGATTACACACACAATAATAAAAGGTCCATTAGACTAGAGATCAGAGCGGGCATAGCCCACATAGATACTCGTTGTTGAAGGCAGTGGAGTTAAGAAAAAAAACAGCAAAACTCAGCTGGTTTTGTTATAAAATGAAACTCATGGAAAATCCAATATAAACATTTCTTCAAAATCAGAGGGGCCATGGAAAATAAAATTCTTTACTATGTCTCTGATGAAATGAAAAAGAAAAATTGATTTGAGTGTTAAGTTTAACTCTTGTAAAAGCTTTATATAAGAAAAAAAAACCTTGTTTATCCATGATGTTTTGAAATTCACATATATGAAATAGATTGGTATTATAGATATTCATGCAAAAAATGAGCTATTTTTCAGATATTTTAATATATAATTGATTTTATATGCTTTACATTTACTGATTTGTTGACTGTTGTTATACTGATTTTATATTAATTAAAAATAGATAATGCATGTTCTTAATAAAGTTTTTTGTTTAAAAAATAATAACGATTGCAAAATACTTCCTCGCCTTTAATATATCTTAACCTAAAAGAATATAACATATCTTAAAAATAGAATTTTTTTTACTTAATAATGTTTAATACTTTCAATAAACAAAATAAATGCTTTTAAAAAGCAGATTTATTCAGAAATGAAAATAACAAAATAAAACTTAGAAAGAACCAGCTGATAACACTTATTATACATAAAACTAGCTGACTTTTCCCACTAGTGGGCAACTCCTTTCATTGGGGCCTCTAATTTATTTGTAATCTTGTAATATAAAATCTCGAACAGATTATAGCATGAATTTTTTCCAAAAAAACAATCTCGAATCGGATGAACCTTGAACCTGATCCCCCCTGCCTGTGGTCCTATATAGCAGATTTGCTGCACATGCACTGCAAAATTTTATAAAAAAATAAATGTAGAACCGATTGAACCACAAACGAAGTCCCCGCATAGCGAAGAGACACAGTGTGAGTCAGGGTTGGCAGGTTTTTGACACCTGTCAGTTTTTGACAGTTTAAACTGCGGTTTAAACCGTCATGTCAAAAACCCCTCGTCAAAAACCTCAAATACTTAGAGTGGTCTGTAAAATTTCACATTAAATGTCACACATTAGATGTAATATTTAAAATTCACTATTACTGTAATTGTATAATTAGTATATAGTATTAGTAATAATTACAGAGTGTCAGTTTATGTCGGGTTTAAACCGTCATGTCAAAAACCTCAAATACTAAATTGATCTGTAAAAATTCAAATTAAATGTCACACATGACAACATTACATGTAATATTTTAAATTCACTCTTACTGTATATCAGTAATTAGTACATAGTAAAGTATTATTGTTAAGTACAACTTTTTAGCAGGGTAAAATTTTTATTTAAATTTTTTTTTGTAAAATTGTGTTTTTCTAAAAAGTAGACATTAAGCTCACCTGAGCTGTACATTTTTTCTCTTACTTAAAATCGTTTTAATTTCGCTTACTTTTGAGAGCTTAAAGCATTAGCTAGTTTTTTTTTATGGGAAAAAAAAACTTAGAAAAGTGCAGATTTTTTTGTATATATAACAAGATAATGTGCATCAATGTTATTCTAGTCTAGGCAATAACCATTCCATTCAAAATTGAAATTGGATTATTAATTTTAAACATTTACAAAATAAGAGAAGTAATTAAAAAAAAAAAAAGCTTAAAGTCAAAATCTTTTTAAACCATGCTTTCTTTCAATATATAAAAATGTTTTTGATTTTAAAACTGAACAAAATTGGATCGGTCATCTAAAAGAAAATTCCTTTAAGCCCATATTGAAAAAGTGCATAATAGAAGGGATCACATCATGAAACCATACCATTCTTTGGCTTATACTTTGCATCCCAACCATCAGGGGCAAGGGTTGATTGCTGTATCAGTTGATTCAGCTCGCGCTTGAGCTACAGAGAGAATTTATGGATGCTTATCCATACTGATTGTGTATGTAGCTAAAGAATTTCCTTGAATTGAAGAAAGAATCCCCTTTCCCGTCTTCTTATTTCAGTGCTATAGGGAGGACTCCATTGCTTGGTGGAAAGGTATCATTAAATGCAGCAGCTTTTTGAGGCTGCTTCAAAACTTGCTCATCTAGCAATGCTTTTGCTATCAAGTCCTACTAGCTCAGCATCAATTAAGAGACAGACTATTTTCTAACGCTTCATACACTCTAAACTCAAAAATCTTTTGGGAGTAAATAAATGTGCTAAACATGTGGTGTGCTGAGCATGCTGCGGAGTAAAATTGATCCGGATTATTTAATTGTACAAATTTTCTTCTGGTTCAAAAATCCAAAAAAAAAAAATATTTTATTGCAAATAATATATTTTTAAAATTATTAAATTTCAATAAAAGATCACATAAATCATTGACTTATTTAATGTTTACCTATTGTTAAAATGTTTTAGTGTGTTACATGTATTTGTCAGTTTTCGACGGTTTAAACCAGTTTATGACAGTTTTCGACGGTTTAAACCAGTTTATGACAGTTTAAACCAGTTTTTGACGCTTGTCATGTCAAAAACCACTTTTTGACGTCAAAAACCCAACCCTGGTGTGAGTACACCTTCCCATTATTCCTTTCCTTGAAGAGCGGCACATATATGATTGGTACTACTTATGTAATGGTTTCCCAGCTGGCATGTTTCCAATGTGACTTCTTTGTATGAATTTGTAGCATCACTTTTGTTGTCTACAGCAGACTGTGAAGGGCGATTCAGTCTCATGAATATTATAACAAAAATTGACTTGAGAAACAAACTGACAATCAAGAATTTAAGTAACTTAATAATGATTAATTTGGAAGGGGAATTTTGAAAAGAAATTCCATTAAAAAAAGAATTTGCTGTGTGGTATACAGCCAAATCTCGAAGGGTCAATCTTACAGAATGATGTATTTGTTTGTATTTGTATATTGCATAACTAAAAATAATACTCATGTATATAGAAATTTTGTATAAATAAAACTTTTTTTTTTTTCTTGGCTAAAGCTATTTTTATTTGGCTAGAAGTTATTGGCTGCAACTAGCCCAAAAGCTAAAAATCCCTTTTTCCTAGATTAAACCCTATAGGTGGGATATAATATATCCCACCGCCCCTCAAGGGTTAAACAATATATTTTTCTGGTACGAAATTTTGAATATTCTGAAACACATATGAAGCCGATCGCTGTCTCATAGAAACGTGGAATTTTTACTCAAACCGTTCGGGATCTAGCGTCCTATAAAGTGAACATGTCTTTTCATTGAGTATTATTTTGTCTTTAACAAGTAGTTTTGTTATTATCTCCATGTTATAATGATAAAATCCTAATCCTATTAATATTATAAATGCAAAAGTGTGAAAAAGTTTGACTGAAGTCAACTGCAAAACTGGGGATTAAATAACTTTTGTCATATCCATTCTATTCATTTTTTTTTTTTTTTCGAATGTGCAAAATTTTTACTTAATAAATTTTACATATTTTAAAAAGTGATTGTGTTTCTGAATTTTTTTCAAACTAATATTTCATCCAAATAGTAATATTTGTAATATAAATTCTGAGAATAAATAAGGCAATGATTATTATTTGGAAATAAAGATTATAAAAATACAGAAACGTAATTACTCGAAAAAACAGTATCAGCTATATTGTGCCAACATTTGTAGTGAAATGTCAATACTGCAGAAAAATTGCTATACATTGTAATTATCTTCAGGAAAATGTCAATATTGCACAAATATTTAATTTATGTTAAAAATATTAATAGAGAAACTTCAATATATTTTCTGGAAATATTGCACAAATATGTGCAAAATGCAAAATTTGACTGAAAGCGTGTTTTATGTTTATCTATAATTTTTATTTTATGTATCAGAAACATATAAAATTGTAAATTTTATTAACTTAGGTGAAAATGTTGCATATTGAAAAAAAATTAATATGGTTGATAATGAATGAAAAGGCTGATTTAATGCTGACCTCAGTCAAACATTTTCACACTTTCACATTTATAATATAATTAAGATTAGAATACTGTCATTACTAGATGTAGATGATAATAAAACTAATAAGACAAAATAATATTCAATGAAAACATATGTTCTCTTTATAGGACGACGGATCCTAAAAGAGTTAACCCTCCAGCCGTGGACGACTTTTTAATTTTCTTGGATAAAACCGTAGCATATTTTTAAGTTTTAAAATTAAGATTGCTTGATTCCCACACTTTTTTGAAGTAGAAATAGTCACTTTATTTAATTACAGATTAAATAATGTGATAATAAGCTGAAGTATAAAAAAATCGTTTTTAAAAAAAGTGGTGGGAATCAAGCAATCTGAATTTTTAAAAAGTAGCCCACTAGAACACAAAAATAGCATTCCCTGTGGAATTGTATAGAATATGTGAAATGCGATATGAGCGTTGCCAGCGGCTGGATGGTTAAATAACAATTCCATTATTCTATTATATAGCGATCGGCTTCATAATTATTTCTGAATATTCAATATC
Source organism: Maratus speciosus (assembly GCA_963932465.1). NCBI lineage: Eukaryota > Metazoa > Arthropoda > Arachnida > Araneae > Salticidae > Maratus > Maratus speciosus. Next base: position 212,038,047 of record OZ010790.1, read on the forward strand.
TTATACCAGAAAAATAAAATGAGAAATACCTGTGGCTAATCTGAACCGAGTAGGTATTGTGAATATGCATGCTACTGCACACACACAGCAAAATCTTAAAAAAAAAAAAAAAAAAATCTCTAACCAGGTCCCTACTGTCTATGGTACCATAGAGCAGGCGTGCTGCACACACACTGCAAAGTTTTACAGGGGAAAAAAAAATCTGGAAATTGGAAAAAAAAAAAAAAAATATTATTTACTTATATGAATATATGTAGTAATAAAAGGTATTCAGGGCTTGAAATTCAATTTTTCATAGGAAGGGAGTCTCCCTACCAACATTTATAAATGGGGGGAGTTGAGCTATTTGGGAGGGAGAAAAAAATATGAAACCCACTGTTATTTTACGTGCTTTTTAAAGATTTGCATTAATTATTTTGTCATGTCTGTATTAATGCAGGCAGGACAGAATACCATTGAAGCAATTTAAATCAACAACTCAGAAGAATGATGCAAAATGTTTTTTATTTAAAAAAGTAAGAAAGCAGGAGTGATTCTGAGTAAAAAAAAAATTCTGAAACTGACAGCAAATTTTCTGAAAGGTTACAACAGAGGGGATGAGGGGAGGGATCACTCCCACCACTAGCTATGACTTTTTTCGTGCCCCTTTGACGAAATTTCCGTTTTTTGCGATCTTTTGATGAAATTTGCCGTTATTTCGTGATCTTTTGACAAAACTTGCCGTTTTTCTGCGATCATTTCACGAAATTCGAGTTTTTTGCACGATTCTTTGACGAAATTCAATTTGCGGGGTTTTTTTTGTGATCTTTGGATGAAATTCACGATTCTTTGACGAAATGCGTGTTTTTTTCGCGATACTTTGACGAAAAGCGTGTTTTTTTGCGATACTTTGACAAAATTCGTATTTTTTTTGCGATGCTTTGATGAAATTCGTGATTTTTTTCTCAGCGGCCGTTTGGCTAAACATTAAATTCGTGTTTATTCCGCGATCCTTTGACAAAATTAGCCTTTTTCCGCGATCCTTTGACGAAATTAGTTTTTTCTGCGATCCTTTGACGAAATTCTCTTTTTTCGCGAGCCTTTGCCGAAACTCGCATTTTTTCCGCGTTCCTTTGCCGAAATTTATGATTTTTTTGCTATACTTTGATGTAATTTGCATTTTTTTGCGATCCTTTGATGAATTTCAAGTTTTTTTTCCCCGCAATCTGACAAAATACACATTTTTCCGCGATCCTTTGACAAAATTTGTTTTATTCGCAATCCTTTGTGACGAAATTGACGATTTTTTCCTCGAACGATTGACAAAATTGATTTTTTCGGCGATCATTTGTCGAAATTGACGATATTGTTCTGTTGAACTGATGACCAATTTTTCACAAGTTTCAGAACCTAATGCCTTAAATTTTTGGAAAATTCGTAACGCGGATTTTCGTATTTCGGAAAATTAGTTCGTGTTTCGGAAATTTCGTTCACCCCTGAATTCGCCACTTGGTTGCGGAAAAAAAATAATGAAATTTGTCTGTCGGTCGCATAAAAAATTCGTGAGTTTCAACGATCTTTCGCAGTTAAAAAAAAACGCAAAATGTGTCAATTAGTCACGCGAAAATATCAGGAAATTTGCAAGGCGTTCGTGGGAGTTAATCGTAATTTCAAAATGCAAAATTTTCAGGAAAAGGGTGACATTTTTTGGACGACAGTTTCCCGCCCGCGATATTATTTTGGGCGGGATTTCAAAATTTTGGGCGCGAATCCCGCCCTGGTATTGAATAATAATGAGTAAAACAGAATAAAAAATTAAATATACCTTTAAATAAATTTTATTGCATGTGACAGTTTTAGGATTCTTAAAAATATTTTGGGTTTGGTAAATTCTAAAACAACTTTCTACACAGAGACCCAAAGTTTTTTTCAGCTTTTAACTGTGCAACGGAATTTTCTGCCACAAAATAAAATTATGAAATAAAGCCTTTAGAGAAAATAGTGTTTGTGGTTGAAAGCAGTGTAGTGTTTATTTCAAAATAAAGACAAGATGAAAATTTTTATGCCTTTAAATGTCAAATATAGCAAAATATTAACAAAGAAAACAAATGGAGAAAAAAAACACACATAAAAAGCATTCAAAATTCATATGCTTGCTGTATGTGTTTGTGTTAAAGAAGTTTTACTTTTTATAATTTATGGATCTAAAGCAGAACTAAATGATACACTCAGGATTGATAAATTCTAATTTATAAGATGTCAACTAAACTAACTACTAAAACTCTGTGGCTATACAATCCAAGAAGGATCTGGGCCGACAGTGCCCATCTCTGTTTTCTTGACCCTGGGCCCCGAGGTGCTATAAAGCTCCGAGGTGCAACTAAACTAATTAGTTTTAAATCAGAGTTAAAAATAACTTGATTATATCTACCACCAATATAACATAACAAAAACTCATATAAAGTTCACACAGATGAAGTGACAGACTAAATCGGGATTCACAACCTTTTTTCATCATTTGACAATACTAAATAGTCCCTCTCCCTCATAATAAATATTTATTTTTATTGCAAACGACTAAAAAGTAATTCATAGTATTAAGGAGGGCGGGGGGGGGAATGAAGCTTGAGAGAAACTTTGCAAAAGAGAGTTAAGAATAAGTATTCTAATTGCACAAGTGTAAAAAATGGTCTAAATGTGTAAATTTAAGTTTGTCAAACATGTTAAAGAGCCCCAAAGTTCGCAAATAATGTACAATAATACAGTTTTAGATGCAAAAAATTCAATTTACATTACAAATACAGCAAATTAACAGATATTTACCTTTGCTTGAATGCCAAAATGAACAGAGTTAAGGTGCACAACTGTCTCCTTGAATTGATGTAACATCACTACACTCCCCTGAAACTCATGAAAATAAATAATTTAAATAGGTTGTAATATTAAGTATTTATCATATTCAACTAGAACTTTTTAAAATATATAATTGAGCACTTAAATGATACCAGTGAATTGGGTTTTTTAATTCTTTTGGATTTGAGAACAGCCTTAAATATAACAGGAGTCGACGCAGGTTTTTATTCTTGGGGCCCATTTTCTGAAAAGTAAGTGATTTTTGTATAACATTTTGTACCTAAAGTTGACATCCAGTTACTCAAATTCGAAATAAGAATTTATTAACAAAAACTTCTTTAAATCCTCTTGCTAAAGTTCGTTTTTCGCGACATGGTTTTATTTACAAATTACACATTTTAAAATAGTTTTTATGAAAATGAATGTTACAAAGGGAGCCTATTTTATTAAAAGGAATTTTGTGAAGTGGCCTGTTTTATTAAGTTCATTTTTGTAATGGGGCCCGTTATAAAATTTATTTTGTGAAGGGGCCAATTTTATTAAATAGATTTATGCAAAGGGGCTTTAAATAGGACCCAAATTGTGCCAGGATTGACCCCTGATAAACCAAGAAAAATCTTACTTATAATACTATTAGTATTTACACTTAGTATTTAGAACTTAAGCAACTTAACATTATAGTGTTGCCAAATTGGCAAGGCAAGGTGCTAGGCAGCCCTTTCTCACTACTTTATGCACCTGGCAGACCCTTTTTAAACCACTTTATGTACTCAGTGGTCCCAGTAGCAGAAATTTCTCCAAGTGTTTGCGACAGATACTTTAGGGCCAAAAAATAATCTGCAGGTAAAATATTTTTACAATTGAAGCGTTAATTAATTAAGCATTCACTTGCGTGTAGCGTTTTTAGGCATTTTACAGCTTTTTATTAATAATAATCTTAACTTTTTGTATTAAGGAATAAAGAGCTGAACAAAAAATATGAAGCAAAATAAAAGTTTGATGAAAAAGAGTCTGCAAAAGAGAAAAAAAAGTCTGCGACATCCGTCTCCCGTCTCGAATTTTCCAGTCACGAATATCGTCAAAAATTGCACATTTTGCCAAATGATGGTAGGAAAAAAACATGAATTTTATCAAAGATCGTTGAAAAAACTCATGAAATGATCGCGGAAAGAGACGCAAATTTCAGTAATTGATTGCGAAAAAAACAAAACAAACAAACTTGAATTTCATCAAACGATTGTGGAAAAAAACTTTAATTTTGTGAAACGATCATTGAAAAATATCATGAAATAGTTGTGCAAAAAAAAAAAAAAAAAAAAAAACTATAAATTTTGGCAAATAATCACAAAAAAATTGAGAATTTCGCCAAATGACCTTGGAAAAAAATTGCAAATTTCGGTAAACAATCGAGGAAAAATATTGTAAATTTCATCAAAAGATCGCGGAATCACAGCGAATTTTGCCAATCTGTCGCGGAAAAATATTGCAAATTTTGGCAAGACACGGAAGAAAAAATTGCAAATTTCGTAAATTGATCGTGGTAAAAAGCATGAATTTTGTCAAAGATCGTTGAAAAAAACATGAACTTTGGCAATTGATCACGGTAAACAAAATGTCATAAATATCAAATTATCAATGTATTTATTACTCTTTAAATATATAATTTCTTTACTAAAAGCACGTGAAAAATTGCATTTTATGAGATAGCAAATTAAATTATTAGATTTCATATTTATCTTATACTATAACTGAATATGGTATTAAAATGATCTCGAGAAAAAATAAAATGTCTCATAATCTATATTACTCTATAATCTGCACAACCTTTGGTCCCAGCTTGTGCGGATTAGTGTTGATTCTAAGTCACTTTAGCAGTGCACAGTGCCCGGCGGCTCTTTTAAACCCTTCTGATGCGCCCGGCTGCCCTTTTTACATTCCTTATGTGTCCCGTGGCAATTCAATTGATCTTGGGAAAATATCGCAAATACTAGGGCTCTAAACAAACCGGTTCAAAATATTTTTAGTGAACAAGGTACAAGTGTGCCCTTTTTGAAAAAAATAGGCCCTTTTTCTAGAATAGTATTCCCTTTTTGAAAAGATGTACCCTTTTTTAGAATAGTGTTCCCTTTTTTAAAAAATTCCACCCGGCGGCCCTTTTTTTCTATAGTCAACACTATGGATTAATGAACTTTGCATGTATATCAAATTTCAATGCATATATTATTCTTTAAATATATAATTTCTTTTATAAATGAGCTTTTATGGGATAATATATTACATTATTAGATTTCATATTTATATTATATTACACTAAATATGGTAACAAAATGTTCTTCAGAAAAAACAAAATTACTCATAATCCACACAATATTCTATTAATCTGCAGAACGTTTGGTCCCAACTAGTACAGATTAAAAACTTGTAAAGATATTTGCCTGTAGTACTTAAATTATAATACGACAATTTCCAAATAACTCTTGCATTACTTTAATAAATTCCAGAAATTTCATATTAAATAAAGCCACCAACTAGTACAGATTAAAAACTTGTAAAGATATTTGCCTGTAGTACTTAAATTATAATACGACAATTTCCAAATAACTCTTGCATTACTTTAATAAATTCCAGAAATTTCATATTAAATAAAGCCAATATTACTATATGGTAAAATGATTCTCAAAGAAACAAACAAGATCTGTGTAACTACCCAGACAAGATCTGTGTAACTACCTAGTGAAACACTCTGTATACTTAAAATAAAGTTAATCTTACTGACATATTGGCAAAGCAATTATTCTGTGTGCATGAAACCTGAAGACATTAATATTCAAGTAGTACAAATTATTTTGGTCTGTTTTATTGTGTTCAAATATGCATTTATTTCAAAACAAAATGAATGAACAGATTAATCAAAGTATTGCTTATCGCTGGCTACTACTTTTTGCTACCTCTGAGGCAATTTTTTAATTCCATTTCAAAAAAATAACTTCAATTCCTTCTTCTTCTAATTCAGCAGCTTTTCTAATATTTTCCCATTTCTCATAAGGCTTTTATTTATTTTTTTTTTCCTATCTATCTTGCCAGTCTTTTCATTTACTACCTTTTTCTTCTATTTTGTGCTTATTTTCCAAATCTAATTTGTATCGTTTACAGCTACTTTGCACACAAGAAAAAAGTTTTTAGTTAATATCTATATATAGTATCAACAGCTCCTGATTTTATGACAGTATAATAAACATGTCTCTGGTTAACTACAGGGTTCTCAGCAAAACATGTCTACCAATTTGCCTGGTCAGATCTCAAAAAATTCGATGACCAAACGGGCTTACAACAAAATTAGCTATTTATTTCCGCAATCATTTGACAAAATTAGCAATTGTTTTGCAGTCATTTGACGAATGTCACACTTTTTTTTTCCAAGAACACCCTGCTTTATTTTTGTCTTCCATGACTTTTTAGAAAATATTTGTAAAATCCCTGATTTTTCTTATATATTTTAAAATTTCCCCAATTACTTTCCAGATTTTCCATGTTGCTTTGAACTTGCATTAAAAAAATTGCTACCATAGTAAAAAATGACTTAATTCGGGTTTCCAGCAATATATGTCTGGCAATTTCCATAATTTTCTTTGACCAAATCTTTTAAACTTAGGGGAAACTCGGATATAATTTCAAAATAAAATTGCAGAACTACTGTTTGAGAGGCCACATTACATTTTTTTTTTTTTTTTTTGGGGGGGGGGGGGAATTAATAAGTAAACATTTAAGACAGAACATTTTAACATTTATTTTTAACAACTTCTGTAACTTAATTGTTTTTATTTAAATGGGGAGATATTAAACCCTATGAGCCCCTCTTTTCTCTATGCCCTAACAATATTCTCCGCTTTCTGATTTATTTTATTGATTGCCATATTATAAAATATGCAAGGCAAAGTAAAAAAAAAAAAAATTAATTTGATTAAAATAACGAAAATTTTATTAATCACACAAAATTAATTAAAAGCAGCTATTTATAAAAAAATTGGTTGGTGTTATTACATTCTGGTAAGTGCAAATTAAAAATTAAATTTCATTACTTAGGTTTTGAGTTAAGTCAAAAGATTTTTATGAACGTATGAACATTACTGAAATTGCATTTTCAGCAATGTCTGCACGGCGATGGGGTGTCCATTACTGGAAATTGACCAATTGCACATGGGTCATAAAATCTTAACAATAAATGAAATTTTCTAAATGGCCATTAGCATAGTATAAAATTCGAAGTTTTCTATTACTACCAGGGTTTGCAAAGCTGGACCCAGTCGGAAAATTCCCTGTGGATTTTTTCAGACTGGGCCCCACTTGAAAAAGCCCACCAAAAAAACTAAAATGTGGATTTTTTCAATTTTTAGCAATATTTAAAATTTTAAACAACATATTACATTTAATGAATTTATGTCATTTCAGGTAATTTTGAAAAAAAAAAAAAAAAATAATACATAAAAGCCATTACATAAACAACTGAAGTAAAAAAAAAAAAATGTATTTTAGCACATTAAAATATTTGGCAGAATCCCAAAACAGGCGAGACACCCCCATTTGGCAACTTTTCTGACAAGCGCCAAACACCCCACTTACGCCAACCTAAAAAGTAACGTGATTGGTCCACTTTCCTCAATGCTTCCAGACTGTTTTTTACTACGTCATCACCTGGACTCATAGGAAATACAACATTTATAAATAACGACGCATTAGAAAATACAGGAAAGCTGATTTTTATGAGATTCAAAATAAAACAAATGATTTTAAACAAAATTTGTTGAAAAAATGTGAAATTTTTAAAGTACCTTTCCAAATCAGAGTAACGATTTAATGATTAAAATTTTCATTTCTCAACAACTTTCAGAAAAAATCATGGCATCATTTAATATTTTAAAGTACATGCCTATATCAGAGTAAACATTGAACAAATCATTTCTAATTTACGGAACTTTGAACGCTTTGCGTTCATAAAAAAATAATATCACTGAATACAGCAGTTCTCGCTCTGTAGCAATCAGATAACTCGTTAAAGTGGTAATCAGTAATCGTGTATGAACACTTACGCGTTCATTAACCGAAAAAAAAAAAAACATCACTGGATTCAACAGTCTCAAAATACAGCAGTTCTCGCTCTGTAGCAATCTCAAAATGTACAAAACTCATTAAGCGGCAATCAGTAATCGTGTATGAACGCTTACGCATTCATTAACCTGAAAAAAAAACATCACTGGATTTAGCATTTCTCGCTGTGTAGCAATCTCAAAATTCAGCAGTTCTCGCTAGTCTGTAGCAATCTCAAAATGTACAAAACTCATAAGGACAGCATACATGAGAAATATACAATAAACGGCTAATATAAAACGCTACAACAAAAAGTGCATAAAATTATTAACATACTTTAACAGACATCTCCTTTCTTGAAAATCAACTCTAAAAAATGTTGAATCGCCATAATTTCGTAAATTTTTAGTCAAACTTCATTTAACTTCCCAGCAAAAAAAATGAACAAATACTCACAATTTCAAATTAAACTACACAGGTACTTTAACTTTCAAATTTTACAACTAAAAACAGCAAAAAAAAAAAAAAAAATATATATTAACAACAACAAACTTTTGACTTGCTGACATTCTATTTTTACAAATAAAGACTTGAGTTGTAAAAACACCGCTGAGCTAAATGTGAATAATAGGGCACAGATGTCATATTCGCCCCATATTGGCGCGATTTTTTTCTGACGCCAATGTCATATACGCAACGGGTACTTAACTGGCGCCAAAGTGTCGTTATTTTGCTTGATGTGGTAACCCGGATTATGTTGTTTATGCTGTTGATGTTTTCGCCAAATTGGCAACCGAAAAAAATCGCGCCAATATGGGGCGAATATGACATCTGTGCCAATAATAGTTTTCATGAAGGCGTAACCATCCAATACACAACAAATGAACCAATCCCAATTCAAGATCAGACCACTGTAGGCGTGGAAAGAATTTACGAAACGAACTGGTAGCAAGAAAAATCCATTTATCGCCTCGCCAAATTGAACGATGCCAAGTGTCTAGGCTGTTTTGGGATTCAGCCAAATATTTTACTAATATAGAACATAGTACACAGGCAACATACAAGACATTACATAATTATAGGTACAAGCATATAAGAATGTCTTTTTCTTTATAGCATAAAAAATTCAAATAAACTTCATGAAAATAAAACTTCTAACTACAAAATCATTTTTTTTTTTAACTATCTTCATATAAAAAAAGAAAATTACAAATTTAAGACTTTACATGTAATGAGTTGTAAACTTTTACTAATTTCATTGCTTTTTGGACTCTGAGATGGATTTGAATTCTGAAGCAATCATAAGCTTAAAAATAAAAACAAAGAATAAGAGATTCTTTTTGTATTTTATTCCATTATGCTTGTTTATTTATTTACTTTTTTATGCATTTGTAAAAAACATAGGTACTACTTAGTTATCTCGTCGACCAATTTAGCCAAATTACATAAATTGAGATAATTTTTATTTTTATATAACAAAATAACAAATAAATTATCATAACATTAACAGAAATACAAATAAAATGTCAAAATAAAAATCACTTTATGACGTAAGCTCGTGTAACTTGCTTAAAGTCAAGTGAATGTGACATTTACGATCAACCATTATTGCCATTTAATCTTACAGTTTGGCGATAGATTTTTGGTTGACGGGATACCAAGTAGTACCAAAAAATATATATACAGAAAGAATTGGTTTAAAGAGTTAGTGAGAATCCATACTACATACAATAGAGTACATTAGATAATATGTATTTTTTACTCCTTTTCTTCCTACTTATATATTTTAAATTTTAACAATCTATTCATTATTTGATTTTCAAAGCAAATTTTGTAGGTGGAGCAAATTAACAATTTATATTTTATTTTATGTTAAAAACTAATTTATGAGAAACACTGACATTCAATCAATTTATAGAATTTATAGTTTGTAAAATAGCATTACAATTAAACTGTATAAGGGAACAATATATTTTTTTTGCTGATATATATAATATGTATAACGAATATAGTATACAATAATGTAATATATATATATTACACTTTTGATAAAACCCATGTGGGTTGGGTTTTTCAAAAAGAAAAAAAAAAAAAAAAAAAAAAAAAAAAAACGAGTTTTTTGCGAACTTTGATTACCAAAGCAAAAAACATGCAAATTTTACACGAAAATAACGTATAGTATATAAATATGTCAAAATGAATTAAACTCTTAGTATATTCATTAAGACTTTCACTGAAAAACAGTGGAACTTCGAAACATTATTTTTTGCTCCCCGATTAGTTTGATTAAGAGTGTCAACAATATGCCTGGTTATAAAACATGCAAGAGGGAGTTATGAAAAACAATAAAAGCTAATTTTTTATCAACCAAAAACATTCAAGGATGCCCACCTACCCTATATAATTAGATACTATACAAAGTTAACAACTTATTAATAGCATATTCGGGGACAGATTTAAGTTCAATACGAAACTATTGTAAACTAAGGTTGCTGGTTTGTTTTTTTATGCAGAACCACAAGACATGCATGCCGCCGAATACGGGCTGTGGGTATGCGAATTTTCATATTTCTTTAGCTTAACCTTAAATCTGTCCCTGAGAATGATGAGAACTAATTTTAACTAATTCTAATAAACTGATTGAAATGATATATAAAAAATAATCTTACCTAATTTGTAAATCCAAGGCGATTCATGATGGCGAAATAGAGCAAGAAGAGTGCACGTTGATTCAATCATTCAGTTCTGTAAACACGCCAAAAAAATCCCTAAAAGTCCTCAGAAAAGGAAAATCCTACACTTTTTTAAAAACTATCTTTTAATAGAACTATTTTTCAGTATATTTATAACTTAAAAATTTCTCATACAATATTGAAATAATTTTTAAAATGCTAGTTTTGAAATGTTGTTTATTTTAAAAGTTGAAAATATTTTAAATGCATCTACGAAAATCCCCAGTTGGAAAAAAACAAAGGAAACGCGTCAGAAAAGGGAAATTTTCATTTCGTCTTTCCCTAGCTGTATTTCCCTGCAAGGAGAGGTGCAAAGCCACGTTTGGCAAAGCAATGAAGTGTGTTGTTTTGAGTGTGTGTGTGTGTGTGGGGGGGGGGGGGGGGTGAATTGAGGCTGTACATTTGCTATATATTTTTACTTTAATCTAAATTTTGTTTATCTTTGAGGGTTTTGAAACATGTAAAATAACTTATTTTTTGCGACTGACAAAAAGTAGTCAAAGTCACTTTGAGAGCAAAATAACAATAATAATAATAGTAGGTGTTGATTATTCTCTGATCATGCAGAAAAATTTAAAACAAGCATGCATATTTACACATAGACAACCTTAATAGCAATGTTTACTTTTTTCTTGCCCTCGCAACCCCCCCCCCCCACCCCTAAAATCAATAAGGATTTCATGGAACATTTATGAAACACTAACAATAAAGTTAACAAAGTTTTGTTTTTGTTTTATGCTCTTTTTATTAGGAATTTAAGGTATGCTGTATATATTTTTTAAGCATTTTGATTCAAAAAAACATTTTATTTTATTTATTTATTTATTTTGTCACATTTTAGTTTATAATTTTTCTAAATTTTGTTTTGAGTATTGTACTTTAGACTAAAAATGTCTCATATGATACTGAATAGAATTTATATTGAGGCTGTACATTTGCTATATATTTTTATTTTAATCTCAATTTTGTTTATCTTTGAGGCAACCCCCCCCCCCCCATTAAAATCCATAAGGATTTCATGGAACATTTATGAAACACTTTAACAAAAAAATTAACAAAGTTTTTGTTTTATGCTCTTTTATTGGGAATTTAAGGTGTGCTGTATATATATTTTAAGCATTTTGATTCAAAAAACATTTATTTTATTTATTTATTCATTTATTCACATTTTAGTTTATAATTTTTCTAAATTTTGTTTTCAGTATTGTACTTTAGACTAAAAATGTCTCATATTATACCAGAGCATATTTTAAGGAATTTTCACTGGGCGACAATAGGTTTGGCCTGTTGTCTCAAGCAAATGTCCATAAATTACCTATCCCCCCCCCCCAACCCCCACCCCGAGAACCGCAAACCAAATAACAATATCGACTGTCTGGCAAACTTCTATACCTTATTAGTTATGTCTATTGTACTTCTTCTGTTGTTGGTTTGGTTAACCACTAGTTATAAACTACAAAATCTTCATTGAATCATGTAAAACGCCTCATTTATAGCTAGCTAAAGTTAAAGAAAGGTTACATTCTCAGTTCAGACTAATTGTTAATCGTTATGTTAGTAATGAACCAAACATATTTAACCTACCAAATTCATATAAATTAAAATTTAAGATAAGAAAATTTTCTTCTAAATTCATGTTAAAATGTTGCTTATCTTTATTTAGATTATACACTTTGCTTTTGTTCATAACCATAATTAGACTAATTAGGCAATTGAAGCCCGAATAAATTCTGAAATTGAAAAGTAAATTTGAAGTGCACTATTAAATTTTCTTTTAGTGAAATAGTACCGTAACTATAGTTTCAGACACAAAGTGGAATGAATCAAAACAGATTCTCCTCTTCATGTTTAAAAACATGAAATGAAAGTATATATATATGTTAAATTTTATAACATGTTTCCAAAATGCCAAATCAAAAATAATTGTAGTAGTTAAACGTGTTTTGACTTTTACATGCTACTGTACTGTTTCTTTTCGGAAAGCAAAACTCTCTGCGCTTTTGCACATGCGTCAGGTCTGCTTTGATGTTATCAAAATAGGGTTGAGCGGAGTTTGTTTAGCTGCGTTTCGCTGAGCGCCAATCTTAGTGACAACGAACAAGTGAATACCTATGTAGAACTTCGGAAAATACCCATCTCACAAGGAGAAGTTCCGAGGTTGGTGTCACCGAATGCGATGAATATTTGTGTTTCGATAGAGTATAGTTAGTACATAAATATATGACAGTCATAAAGCGCAACCCCCATGGGGGTCTTGGGAAAATAATTCGCAAAGTTTAAGCTACATTTTATAATAGGATAAATTTCCTTCCGTGGCAAGCGGCTCCGTTGTGTGCTCGACAGCATGCTGGATTTGAGTTTTTTCTACCCGGGTTCAATTTTCGTTCCGAAAAACAACTCCGAGCTGGGTTTGAACCCGGGTAGAGAAAACTCTAATCCAGCATGCTGCCGATCATGCGACGGAGCCGCTTGCCAAAGAAGGAAATTTATCCGATTAAAAACTGTAGCTTAAACTTTGCAACTTATTTTCTCAAGACACCCTGGGGGTTGCACTTTATCGCTGTCATATATTTATGTTCTATTTCTAACTATACTCTATCGAAACACAAATGTTCATCGCATTCGGTGATACCAACCTCGGACCCTCTCCTTGTCAGCGTAACACCCCTTTGGATAGTAGAATCGTCTCAGAGTACTACGCAGTCTTTCGAAAACGAACAAAAGAGTGGAACTATACAAGGAAACAGATTTTGCTCTTTGTGTTTAAAAAATCTTTCTCCATTTTAACTCTATGTGTAAAATATTTCCAAAATGCTACAACAATAATGGCAATGGTTTAAGATTTTTATACAAAGGACTGTTTTATGCAAATAGCTGAATTAAACAGGCAAGAAAAACGATTTTGGTCTTTACGTTTAAGAAATTAAAAATTAATTAATTTTTAGGGCTCAGTGCTTAAAAAGTAAAAACGGAACCATTACACTGGTCAACAAATTTGAAGTTTTGCTCTGTCCTAAAACAGAAATTAATTGTTTTTTATGCTGATTCCGAATCTAGTTTAGATTTACTCCAGCACGTCAAGTTCGAGAGATATTTGCATATTTCAATTTATGCAAATTTAGTAAATTTTATACAGTTATTTGCAAATTTAAGGTATAAAGCAATATCAGACAGGGTTTTTTGTTTTATGTTATGATTGCTACCTAATTTACTTCTCAAAAACGTTGTTTCTGAGATTATACTGACATGCGAGTGTGAAATATTGTACCTAATTTGCATATTTTTCATATTTTTCTAATAATGTTTCTTGACGTTCAAATATTTTTTCCGCGCGAGTACGCTAATATGTTTCTAAACCAGTTTTTTGAGCTGATTTTAAATCATGTATCTGTTTTCTTCTATCACGCCTAGTTTTTGAAAAAAGTGAAATTTTAGTTTTTCGTCAAAAAAGCCAGAAATAGCTTTTTATGATACTTTGTATGATAAACTTCAACTAGTTAGGATAGATTCTACTACTTATTTTTTTTCCGATTATATAATTTTTTGTTTATGTCTCTGATATGAATCTCACCCTGTTCACCTTTTTGTCAATGAATTACACACACCTAAAAAGCATCTTATATCAAACCTGTGTTAATGCCGTGCAAAAGTGGAAATTCATCTTACTCAAAAACTAGACCTGACATAAGAAAACAGGCTGCAGATTTGAAATCAGCATAAAAATCTAGTTTAAGAAAACATTACGTTTATTCTGTGGGTACTATTTTAAAGTTGATAGTGATGTAAACATTACACCATTGAAAAATATGCAAATTAGGCTTAATAACTGATAAAAAAATGTTAAGAATATGCAAATCGTGACATTTATCTGAAGAAAATAGTCAAGTAGTTATTATCTAGATAACGTAATTAGATGTGACATATATTGTATCTAAAATTTGCATAAAATAGCACAGAAAGCTTAAATTTGCATAAATTTAAATATGCAAATTTCTCAAAACCTGGACCACCTAGAGATAAACGGTAAGCATATTCGGAATCAGCTCCAAAAAAACTGATCTAGAATCAACTAATTTTAGTTCTAGGACAAAACCACTGTTGTACAGTGTTATAAGATCACCCCTGTGTCTGTTTGTCTTTCTGTCACAGCCATTTTACTCGTAAACTATGGAACGTGGAAAGTTGAAATTGGGAAACTAATAAAGACTATTGACCCACATATTTACAGATTATTAAACATTCACAAATATTTAATAATGAAATTAGGAAAATAATTAGAAAAAATGTAGAGGGGCTAATTAAGTTACTTGAAAAAAAATCTTTTATTTGTATGACATGCGGGGTATCGTGTAAAAGCTTTTGTAACGCTGCACTCAAAAATATATTTTTTTTAATTTTCGGTATGATATTTTCAGAGATATCGTCGAAAATGTAGAGCAAAAATATATACCCCCCCCCCCCTACTCCAACCTCTATTTCAGAATGAATTAGAGAGTTTCAGTTATGAAAAAAATAGAGATAGTAGACGTTAATTTAAACCTTGCATGAAAACTATAGCGATTACCCTAGGTCGCATAGTTTTTTGAGAAAAGCACATTTTTCCGTTAGATACAAATTTCGATTTGCGGTCATTCAGCAAAGGTGTTGAGGAGCGCTGAGAGTACCTATTGTAGCAGAAGTATAAAAGCATTATTGATAATGCTTTTCGAAAACAATCGTCCGTAATTAGCGGAGATATTAACCCTTAAAGACACTGACGGTTTGGACATACATAATGGCGGTGGCGGAGTATTCTACGTACCATCGGCTTTTAAAGCCCAGATGACAACTTTTAATTATATATTTACGTAATGCAATGTCCAGTAGCAGTATAAAAGCAATAAACGTCAAATTGTTAAAACAGAATAATTTAATTAGAATTAATCACATAAATACTATGGGATTCGAGACTAGTTTGCATTGAGTGGATCTCTCAATAAGCCTCCCGTGAACTTAGCAGTGAATTAAAAAAGTATCTGGAAAACGCGGCATGGACCAAGACGGCGTTGCAAATTTGCGACCTCCTTTCGAAGCGTGCTTAGCACAATGCCAAGTTTAAACTTTGAACAAGGGTTTTGTTTTAGCTATACTGTAAAAAGAAAAGATTATTACTACGCTGAATTTAATTTTATGAAATGCCAAATTAAGTTTAAATAAGCTCTACTTTTATTGTCTGTACCGACTTAAGTCCATCGTAAACAGACTAGGATAAGATTAAAAAAAAGAGTTATACAGAATAGCAATATTTGATATTATTTAGGCTTCATATCTCTTTGAACTTTTATGCTATACCCATTCATACTTTTCTAGTATATACAGCTATACATAACACTACGTTGTATAGTTTTTTACAAAGTCTTAATATTCCTTTAGCAGATTTTTTTTTAATAATGCAGTTAATAATTCATATCTTTATTGTACGGAACCCTCTGAGCGCGAGTGATACTCGCACTTGACAGTTTATTTATAATGTTTCCAAAATGCTACAATAATAATTACAACCGTTAAGCTTTTACAAGTTTAGCAAAGAATTTTTTGAGAAAATCATGATTCTGATAAGTTTCTTTGTCTGGAAGCTTTCTGCTTCTTTCTTTGATCTCTAGGAACATTGCAACAACAGGTCTTGGATCATAAAAAGCTATTCTAATTCAATTAAGAGCAATGAACATCATTCAGTTTAAAGTTTCTCTTGATAGTTCCGACTGTTTGTTGGATTTAAGCGTTGTATGTATGGACACATATCTTTCTGTGCCAGCACTGATAGGTGTCAAAAAACATATGACTGCACCAATTTGTTGAAAACAGAGTGAGGTTGAGACGACTTAAGGCAGTAAGAGATTCTTGCTGTTGATGAGGTCATCTATGAAGAAAGACGTGACCTCAGCTGCGTACAAAGTTTTTCAGCTGTGTACAAAGCCTTTAATTACATTATCAGTAAAACAGGCGACTTTGTCTTTACTAAAAATGTTTTCGACATCAAAACGGTCTATACTAACAACCTCTGTTGGTCTTCTTGTATTTCAGAAAAATATCTTTCCAGTTGCTTATTTGATCTTCTTCTAAAATTTGGGAAATATATTCTTTACAACTCAGTACAGTTTCTTTTCTCACTGCAGCTAGAAACTAATGAGGTGTTAACTTTACGTCTTCGAGGATTTTCTTCAATATCTGAATCACATTCAGATTCCTTAGTGCCTTCATTCATTTCTATCAGCTGTTCCTCGTATCCAGAAAGATAACACCTATCTACTATAATTTCTTACTTCAACTTCTCAGACAGTGCAATTTAACACCTTAGACTGCCTTTCTCAGTTTTTCAAGGTGTTTTAGATGATCTAGAATTAGGCATGACATGCGTTGTTGTTCACTATGTTTCATCTATAATCGGAGGAACCCGCGAGTGATGAGTCGAGAGGTTGATGACGAGGCGTTCGACAACGCTGTAAATCTGGTATACAGCAGATTTACTGCTATGTAAATCAAGTTAAAATCAGTAAATCAAGATTTAAATAGTAAATCCTGTAATAAATCAGTAAATCAATGTAAAATTAATAAATCCCATAATAAATCAATAATTTTTTTAAAATCAAGTTAAAATCAGTAAATCAAGATTTAAATTGTAAATGCTGTAAATCAATCCTGTAATCAATAAATCAGTGTAAAATGAATAAATCCCATATAATATTTGCGAAATCCTTAAATCCTGTATAAATATTGGAAAATCTGAGGGAAGATCACCACATTTCAAAAATCCTCTAATAAATCCGTAGTTCTTAAATTAAAATAAATTAAAATTTGATACTTGATCCATGGCGTGCGCATGCGCATTTTACAACGCACTTTAGCTCGCATCTCGCATTTTGGAATACATGAAGGATGAAGTGAAATGAGCAAAATAGTGGACCAGTAACGGACCTAATAATAATTTATAATACCGATTAAAACAATAAAAAGTAATTATAGTAAAACCTGTGAAAATGGAACCTGCCTATTACGGAATTTCCCTTAAAAGGAAAATTTTTATGGTTGCCATGAAATAAAAATGAACTATAGTTACACCTGTTAAGACAAAAACTTCTTTAAAACGGAAATTTTCCCAGTTCCATCCGATTCCGCCGTAGCAGGTTTGGTCGTATAAAGGATGTGGTACTAGCTAAAAAGCTTGTTTAACGAAAATTTCCACATTTTTTTCGATTCCGGCTTAGCAAGTTGTTCAAGAATCATTTATTTTTAGTGTGATAAGTCCGGAAAAATAATTATTTTTTCCGATTTAAATACATGATTGATTCTGAGGCTTCTGAATCTGAAGCTTTTAAAAATTTTATTGCATTGTAATATGAGATTTATTTGTTTACACGTTTTTTAATGAATATTTTAATAAAATAATATTGAAAATTTAGTTATTTTTGCTAACTAACAAAGTTTAATGGTTCTTTAGTATGTTTTTAAAATAGTTCGTTCCATATAAATGCGATTGAAACCTGAAAGTATTACAGTATTTATTTATGTAAATAAAATAAAATAAAATAAAATAAAAATAAGATTATAGTTATAGCTTTCCTCCGTGTCGTATCTAGACTTATCATTTTGGAACAATGGCGGATCTCTTGGGCTAATAAAGGGTTCGCAAAACGACATCATGCATCCTCGCGGGAAATGACTTGGGGGCGAAGCGTAAGCCCAACGCGACCCGCCCCGGGTTGCGCCAGTTTAAATCCACGGGACTCAGGCTGGGTCAGGTCTTCTCTCTTTAAGAGCCGGGCCCTGCTCTGATCTTACAATTTTTTGCAGATTCGGGTCGGGCCAAACTTCTTTTTCTTCCAGGTCGAGCCAGGCCTGGACTTCATTCTTCCTAGAGGTCTGCACTGACCAAACTTTCCAGGTCGGAGCTCGGTCCGGAATAAAAACTAAATGTTCGGTCCGTGTCAGCCCGTATGATAAGCAATATTTGACCCGACCGCGACCCGTGCACTCCTCTGAATTCTTGTCCCGGAGCCCAAGTTGGTTTGGCATCTTACTTATTCGTAAAAAATATATTTATGTTGTACGTTTGTTTAGTGAAATCTTTAGAATTTTTTTTTTCTATTTGATGATTTTTTAAAAATTTTATTTTATTTGATAAGTTACAGAGATGCGTTTTTAAAAATCTACTTTTTTGGTTTGTAGAGCTTTAAAAATATGATTTTCTTTTATCATCCGCTTCTTTCATTCTAAACTGATTTTCTTATAGGATTTTCAGTTGAATGTAATTGTCTAAGTCATACATTTTACGTAGTGTTTATGTACATAATTGCCTAAACGGTCATTAAAATTACTGTTTTTCTGTATTCTTGAATTTCGAACATAATCTGAAAATAAGATATAAGAATAAGTGAGTGTGCTTTATGAATAATTTTAATTACAAAATGCAGGCTAGGCTCGAGTCGATTTTTTAGCTTTTATAGCGGGGTGGGCCAATTTTTTTTTTTTTTTTTTTTTTTGTGTGTGTGTGTGTGGGGGGGGGGGGGTGTTGGACCTGATCTTGGGCCTAAAAATTTCAGCCCGCGCAAAGCCCTAACTGACATATTGAAGGTAGCTTAATTTTTTTTTATGCTTCTTTCAGGCATCATGATCATCTCAATAGTTACTGAATATACCAGGTGTCCTAAAATTGACTGACTGATTTTAAAATTCAATAACTTGCAAATGGTAACAGCTACAAAAAAAGAATTGCAGGAGGGTTATGTAGGATGTCAGGTGTAGGGGTGATTCTGTTCCGAATATTTCGAAAATTTAACCCTCTCGCTGCGCGTCCCGCGATTTCCACGGCAAATGTAAAAGTAGCAAAATTTAAGCAGCCTGCAATTTCTGTAACAAATCTTTTTTTTCAAATGATCTGATTCTATTTATTAAAAATACTCTTTCACAAAAATTTTTACATATTTTAACACTAAAATATATGCAGACAGGAAATATGTAATAAAATAAATGCGCAATTTTTAAGCTCATTTTGATTTTTTTTAAAAACGCAGCAAGAGGGTTGCGTTTTGTTCCAAAAATTTTTTTGAACCAAACAAATAAATTCTAAAGCAAATCTTCTTTATTAAAATGAAATTAACTTAATATTATGAGCAATACGATTTTCCAATGTTTTGCCCTGAGTAGTTTGCGGTGTTTTGTTTTCGTGTGACGTCACCTGTGCTTTGCTTAACATGACATCACACTTCGGTGGCGTATAAATCTCAAATAAATCAACAAATCATAAGCAAAACAGTAAATCACAAATAAATCACAAAATCACAAATAAATCGCAAATAAATCAGTAAATCTGTGTACACATATAAATCAATCAGAAATCTGGTAAATCAACTTGATTTGTAAATCTGGTACGCCAAAAACTAGTTTGTCGAACCCCTCGGTTGATGACTCACAATCTTTTCCGAATGAATTTGCACAAGAGGAAGATTGTGCCATACTGCTTTTGCTAAGTTTTTAAAGTATTCTACGAACAATACTTCAAAATATGCAGGGAAACGAAAGGCAGTTTGGATTTCTGTTACAGCTATTTTTTTCAAGTTCTTCAAAGTATAGAGCAACAGCTCATAAAATGTTGCTAGAGATTTCATATTTGATTTCCAATGCTAAACTTCGATTACTGATGATTCCAAATCCGATATAGCTAAGTCGGATCTGTGAGCAATGCACCAAACGCAAAGCAAATCTCTGCCTAAGTTCTGTTTCATATGAACCCAGAAGCAGCTGTTTTTGCCTGTATTTGAACTTTCCCCAATTGTAGTGAAGCCAGTCAACTTATTTTTTACGACCTTCTCAATGCCCGAATTATCAAATACAATAGTGACAGAATCGATGAGGCCTTCTACTCCTCGCTTTCTTGACTTACATTCTCCTGGAAAAACGGGTTTCATTTTTTGTTCTTCTGTAATAAATCGTGCTGTAACAAACTTGTTATCAACTCCATATTTCTCAACAAAACCATCTACTTGGATAGCAAAACAATCAGCATTTTGTAACTGTGCTATAGTTTTTCTTTACTGCTATGACAGCTGTTGCTATTCTTATCTCCTGAGTTACAGAGTCAGCTTATGTTATGCACCAGTTTTCAAATTAAAAAATTACCGGCACCACCTCCTGCCACTGGGCGACAATAGCTTGGTACTGGGCGACACTTGTGTCGCCTACTTTATATGTTATTTTATGCTCTGTATTATACTGAATAGAATTTTAGCAACCCAAGGTTTATTTACATTTAAAAATTTATTTTGGCAAAACAAAAGTTGTTTCAGATGTATATTCTATTAATTAGTTGTCTGTTTGTTTTGGCTATAAGATCAATAGAAATTGAAAAATAATACATTCATTGTTTTTAGTGTGGCCATAAAAAATGTAGCACATTTTGAGGACTTTTTTATATATAAAAATATTTTAAAACTAAATAAAAATGTGTAATTTGTTTTACTGCTTTAAATATAAATCTCGCAACGTATTTATATATTTACTAAAAGCCAGATTTAAAATAATTAAGTTTACTTTTTAAAAAATGAAGAAAAAATACATTTTCTCTCTTTAATTAAATATTCGGGTTATTTGATATTAGCCCTCTACTTTCTAGACAATGACGGGCCATTACAATTTTGCCAGAAACTGCCCCTTAAGAGTTGCCGGGCAAAGTAAATGCAACCGTTCTCTCAACGCTGAAACATTAGCGGTCCGGCAATAGCTGCCGCAACTAGCGGCGGGTCATTTACGGTACAACACTGTTTGGTTACAAATGGCCTTAACTCCTTTTGGCCGCGATATATACGTCATTCGGCCCTAAGTCGAGTGTTTGTTGGGATGCGTATATTTAACTTCTGGATTTGAAATTTTTAAATCACTAAATAAAATAAATAATGTAAGACAGAATTGAATATATTTGAAAATAAAATTGTATTGTATAAAAAAGTTAAAAAAAAATATTAGAAACATTAAAAATACATTTAGTATACGTTTCTTCAAGCAACCGCAAGGCCTCGTCGGTACGAATTAAAGTATAATATTTAATCCGTAAGTATATTATTTAATCAGTACAAATTATTACATCAGTAGATTATTTTTCAATGATTACTTTGTACTGATGAGGCCTTACGGTTGCTTGACGAAACGCATATGTTGCACTCTTCCTTAGCCCACAAGTTGATGGATTTTCCCGGATCTACGATCACTTCTGGTACTGACTTCGGGAAAATGTAATTTTATTCGATATGCTGCCACCACCGATATAAATACGTGATACACGATGTGAGAAGGATTATCAAAAATTCTAAACCTAATCAATTAATATTAAAGAAGAATTTATTTAGAGGTTATTTACAAAACACAATATTATCTCCATTTAAGGGCTCGGATATAGACGATCCGGCTAGATATTAAGTTATATATCAAGTACCTTCTACGTACTAGGTCAACTTATTAAAATACCTTATTTCCTTCTCACCTTAAGGTATCTCATTAGGTTTATCGGAGGATCACACAGGACCCCTCCACTTAGAGCTTAAAACCATTCCATCAACTCACTAAGCTCCACTTCAGAAAACTCAATCAAAAAACTACGACCTCTCTTCACCAGGTCTACGCCAGAACTCGCCTTGTCTCTCTCAACGACTCCTTCCAAACCCAGCATATGGTGTTTTTTCTTGCGAACCGGGCCCCTTTTCTTATCTAATAAACTACATCCTCACGGGTATTTCACAACTCAATAGAGAGCCGGAACCTTCTTTGCTTATTTATCCGAAATATGCGTTCTTGAATAGGACGGGAGATTGAATGGTAATTGTTCATACAATACTATCTAACTGAAATAGCTCGGATAAACTGTAAGATAAAGAATAATATTACCTTAAACCCTAAGTACGCAGAATGTGATACATATGAAATACAATAAACATGTACAAAGATCATACCGGGTGTCCCAAAAAGGACTGACGGATTTTAAAATTTAATAACTTCCAAACGGTGACAGATATTTAAAAAATTCTTGCAGGAGGGTTATGCATAAAGTCAAAAGTTTTTTACAGTGATTTTCGATTTTAGTTCGAATTACAAACAATAGATGGCGCTGAGATCAATAAAGGCTAAATTCAGGCTCGATTTTTGGTACTTCTTGGCCTGGATAATACATTTCCATCTCCTTTTTCTGCATGGAACAACAGAAAGGACCAAAAATCGAGCCTGTATTTAGCGACTATTGCTTACAGTGCTATTGTTTGTAATTCGAACTAAAATCGAAAATCACTGTAAAAAAACTTTTGACTTTATGCATAACCCTCCTGCAAGATTTTTTTAAATACCTGTCACCGTTTGGAAGTTATTGAATTTTAAAATCAGTCAGTCCTTTTTGGGACACCCGGTATCAGATAATAGTAGTCTTAATTATTTACATGCTCATTACCGTCAGAAACCCTGACAGTATATTAACTGTATTTCTGATGTTTTAATATATTTTTGAAAAGTTGTTTGTATAATTTTATTTTAAAATCTATTCAAGTAAGTCTGACTTTATTTTATATAGACATTTAAATGTGATCGTAAGAAAAAAGAAAGTTGGATTTTAAGAATAATAATATAAATACAAAATTGAACTTGACAGGAGGTAAAAATAAATTAAATTGATATACAGGTATTTCCTATTTGTGTTCTGTAACAAAAATGGACTTATTGAAAGTGCAATCATTGAGCAGCGTTTCTAGGTGATAAATGCGAATATCGAAAAGAGGAAATTACCTGAAAGATGAAAATTAGGGAAAGAAGACATTCATGAAGCTTGATTGAAGTTGAAAAGAAGAATTGAAAAGGGTGTATATGATTAAAGGTAAAATTACACATAATACATTATGATTGCTTTTCGTTGCAAGGTTATTATTTACATTTTATTTTAAAATTTTTCCGAATTCAAATAATAAATTTTGTAAAAAATAATCATTCAACTGTTAACAATTTTCAACCTTATATATATGTATATTAACATATATGTATGTATATAAATATGTATATATAACACTGGCGCCCGGCTAACCGAAAAATACCGATTGTTTAAAGTAAATGAAGGAGTGAGATTCAAAAAATTTACCATGAGTGCAAAAGCGAACTTTAGATTAGATAAAAATAAATTAAATTAATTCGGGACCTTTTTGTACTGCATTTTAACAGCAAAACCTATTAAAAATGCAACTTTTAATAAGTAAGTTTGAGGAGAATAAATATGAGTACAGGGAAAGGGAATTAACACGATTATAAAAAATAATGAAAGAGGATATTCATAAAGCTTGTTTTAAAATGATAAATAAAGTAAAATAGAACTCATACTGTTCAAGGAAAAACCTTTTATAATAGATTTTAATTAGATTCCCTTTTAAATGAAGTTTTTTACGTTTTATATAGAATGCTCATTCAAAGTTCTGAAGCTTTATGTAAATTTAAAAAATGTCGTTTAAAAAATGAAAATTTATGTGTCATATTTAGAAAAAAAAACATTTTAGGATAAGAAAATAAATGTAGTTAGAAGGAGGTAAAAATTAATTAATATAATATTCAACTATTTGCATTTTGCATTTTCATAAAAAATGGGTTGATCGAGAGTGTATTTATTGAACTAAGTTTGTGCATGGTTAAAAAGAATGATGGAATAGTGAAATTATTTTAAATTTCCTGAAATTTACAGGGGAAAAAAATAAAAAACAGCTATGTAATTTACCATTCGAAAAAAGAGAATTTTAAAAATAATACAAAAGTGCAAAAATAAATTTAGAAGGGGTGAAACTTATCTAACCCTTTATCTACTGACAGTACTTATAAGTACTGTTAAAATAACTTGTTATAAAATTCATTTAATACATCGATTATTAGTAATACAGTTTAGAATGAGTTATAGATACATTACTTTATCTTGTTCCAAAAGCATTATTGGCTGCACAAAACAAAAATATTTTTAAAAGAATGATTTCTTTTGCCTTTGCATCTTCTCAGCTTTCTTGGCTTTTTTTTCGGGGGGGGGGGGGGCATTTTTCAATTTGGAAATATTTCTATATATCTATTGTAAGACCATTATAATTGTATATTTCCTAATTCTACAAAATACTAAGAAAAATATTTAAAATAAAAGATTTGAGTGTGTTTATAACTATTGCACAAAACCCCTATAAATTCAAATTTAATTAATCCTTCTAAATCCTTCAATCTTTATAAAATTTATTAAATGATTATGTAAATTTTCTAATGCAGTTTCAAAAATTCATGAAAAATGCTTTAGAAGATAAAATTTTCATGAAGTCATAACTCAGTGCATAAAGAATTAAATTAGAACTTAGTGATTTTACTCCTGCATTTTAACAACAATGAAACTTATTGAAAGCGTATTTTTTAAACTTAGTTTCAGGAAGGTAAATGTGAATAATGGGAAAAGGAAATTTTATGAAGGATGACAATTAGTGAAATAGGATATTTATGAAGTTTAATTAAAGATCACAATAGAGTTAAATTAGAAACAAAAAGGATATGTTATAGATTTGTTATAAAGTTCTTTCTAAGTTTTAAAGCTTTACAAAAGTTAAATAAATTGCGAGAACAGAGGAAATGACACTCTACTATTATATGAAATATCTAATTGTATATGATGGTTTGAGAAAAAATATTAAAAAAGTAGTAGAATAAGTGCAAAACGAATCTGAGACGGAGTAAGTAAATGAAATTAATTCCGATTATTTCCTTCTGCATATTAACAACAATGGTAGTTATTAAATGTATGCTTATTGAACTCTGTTTCTGAATAACAAAAGGAAATACCGGAAAAGGAAAATAACCTAAAATATGATAATTAGTGGAATTGGATATTTAGGAAGTTTAATTAAAAATGATGTAATCAGAGTGAAACAGAAGAGATATTTTAAAATTCTTTGCAAGTTTCGTTGTTTTACAAAATTTCGAATAATTCGAATTTCGTAAAATATTCGAATTTGTATCTGATCGTCGGAAAATAATTGGGATTTTAAAAAATGCATCATCACTAGCGCGATTAAAACTTTCGCTAGCTGAAGAACAGCACAAAACTCCTTTTTGAGTTTTTTCTATATTTACAAGAAGAAATTATTGGGTTTGTGAAAAAAAATCGACTTCCGGTTTTAGATGGATTTAAACGTTTTAGTCGTTTTAGAAGGTCCTAAACACGATTTGACTATTTTTAGAAAACGTCTGTGAAACTGTGAGTCAGTCTGTGAGTCTGTGTGTCAGTCTGAGTGTGACACAAATTTTGTGAGCACTTTATCTCAAGAACTAATGCACTGAATATAATAAAATTTTAAATTCAGTTATCCCTTGATAAAAATTGGTACTAATTCGTTTTTGGTATAAATCGTTCGGCAGGTGACGCTGCTATGCTGAATTTTTCATGATTTCCACAATAGCTCTTTCTCAAGAACTAAAGCAAGGATTTTTGTCCAACTTCAGATTCAGTTATACGTTGATGTAAATTGACGCTGATTAGTTATGCTGTAAATCGCCTCAACAGGGGGCGCTGCTAAGCTGCGTTTTTAACGATTTCCGCAATAGGTCTATCTCACTACTAATGCACGGATTTTCATCCAACTCCAGATTGCATTAGAAATTTATATAAGTTGCTGATGATTAGGTTTTGGTGTAATTCACCCAATAGGTGGTGTTCGTATGCTGTATTTTTCACGATTTTCGCAATAGCTCTACCACAAGAACTAATGCACGATATTTCATCAAACTTCATATTCTATTAGATCTTGACATAAGTTTATGCTGATTTCATGTAAATGATATAGCAGTTGTCGATGCCATGATGCTTTCTCGATTTTCGCGATAGTTATATCTCAAGAACTAATGCACGGAATTTAATAGAACTTCATATTCTGTTACACTTTTACACAAAAAGATTCTTATTTGCCTCGGGTGTATACTGCAGAAAGCTGTTGTTTTTATGCTGTTTGGGTTGAAAATATTGGTTGCAGACATCTGAAGGATTGGTGTCTAAATTCAGTGATTTGTTTGAAAAAAGCGTTGCTTATACCTCCTTTTATAAATGCACACAACGCAACGAACCTATACCTTTATAATTCTCATTGTTCGAAAATATTTACTTAACACATTTTCGATCGAGCTAAGTATCGAACGACGACCTCGGTAAGTGACCTTGTGCTTCGCAATTGCTCGTGCATCTGAAGAAACTTCGTAAGTGATCTTGAGTTATCCTGCATCCAAAGACTAGCGTAGTTTGAATGTTCTGTTTCTTCTCTTGTTAACTGTCAAAGTGATTTCTTTTCTTTTCTTTTTTTTTTGGTAAGTTTGCAGTTGAGAGCAGTGAACTCGTGCGTGTTTGATGTCGTTATTATGAGATGTGTAACCAATAGGTTTTAAGTACAGGGTGTCCATGGCTCATTTTTACGAAACTACCCATTAGAATTAAAAAAATATCCTTCTATATATAAAAAGAAAATGTTTTGATTTGGAAATGGACCAATGAAAATCTGCGTAGATATTCCGGGTAGATCCACATCCAATTTGAATGCTTAAGCATGGCCTTTAATCGTTAATATTAAAAAAAAACTGTTGCATACAAAAATATGAAAATCGGTGATATTATAGAGAAATGTTTGATAAACACGCTGATGCAGACAGTTTTTAAATCGAAGAATTATTTTAAGAGATATTTAATGCTAAAGTTAGACAAAATCGTTCCATTAAAAAAGTTTTATTGGAGCAAAAACTATACATGAGAATTTAATCATCTTTAGATCATTTTATACGTTATAAGTTCCCGGTGTGCAGATTGTATTTATTTTTCTTATTTGACTCATTTTTTGAGGTTTTATTTCAATTTTAAATTCAAATTTTCAGCATTTCGAGAGATATTTTTTACAAAATTTAGAAAATGTTATTAATTTAAACTGTTGCCAGTTGTATAAACAGCGCAAACAATAATGTTTACTTCAAGTTAAAAATTTATTCTACACGTGACTATTATAAACAGAAAATATAAGAAGCAGGAACTCATTGAAAATTACGCCATAAAAACTATAATTAAACGTGAATTTTAAAAGAGACAGAATATTGTAAAATAATAAATTCATAAACATGCGTTAGAAGTTTTAAATAGGAGAATTTACGTCACATTACGCTTATTATATAAAATGAACAAAAAATAATATTGCAAAACAGTTTAAACTTAAAAATTGCTCGAGACATTTATTTGATATTTTAAGATGATCATAATATTTCATTTCTAACAAAAGTATTTTTACGTGAATATTAAAAAGAAAAGTTTGGTGAAAATTACGCTAGATTATAATTCTCAGATTGAAATTATAATTCAATCTTCCGAAATCTTTTTAAAGCCGATCAAATTATCATGCTGTTAGAGTCTGCGGTGTCTGAACGGGGGTTGACGAGCGTAGCTCGTAGGGGGCAGAGCCCCCTAGTATATTTAAATAAAAATAGCATTTCACAAAGTTTTAATAGGGTAACTGTAGGATATATGGCCAGCCTAAATATTTCCAAAACTTGATCATACATTCCAACATAAACTTTGTTTGTATGAAATAGTTCAACGAGTTTATTTATTGCTACGCGCAGTTGTGTTTTTTTATTATAAAAGTAAGTGTAATTTTAATGTTTATTTAATTTTGTGGTTGAAAATTTTTTTTCACTTGCGGTACGTACGTTATATATATTTTTTACTATATGGGCTTTTAAGGCACGTATATAATCTAATCTTTAATTCTAAGCCTAAAACAAAGGCGTACAATGCTATTGATGCTTTAAATTGGGCGACCATCAGCCCTTCAATTTTTGTAGAGATGGCCACATGAATCGAGGAGAGATGGCCACGTTTAATGAATATTTCAAAATTATACGGAGTGATGATTTCAGCTAAATATAATTAAATTTAAAATAAATATGTAACGTTTATGTTTATAAATATACCACTTGACATAATTGTTTAAATTTTAACTAATATGAATATATTAATAATAAAGATAATAATATAATAAGACATAATGATATATTTGTTTCAGAAAATACTGAAAAACGTCGGAAACTTTCATAAGAAAAACTGATAAATTTGATAAATAAACTAAATTAACGTACTAAACCTAACATTAACGCGATTAAAAAAAAAAAAAAAAAAAAACACGACACTTTCAGTAGCGAAGAAAACGAAATACATTTAAAATTATCAGATTCTACAGATTTCGTGTAAATAGAAGTGGATTAGAATCACTGTGTTGGCTGTGCAAAACAATATAATATCACATCAAAAAAGGATGTCTGGATACAATGCATAAGGTACCTGAAGTGGTTCCATGAAACGTCTACAAATTATCAAGACCTTTGCTAAAAATATAGTACGATTTTACGGAAATTGAAATATTGAAATTATACTTCAAATTTTGTTTATTCCGAGTTTTAATCAATCATTTTCCATCATATAACTGCATATTTGCAAATTGCTATATGTTTTTCATGATTAACTATATGAAATGTGTTATTTCTTTATTATGTAACTTCAATTTATCTTTCGTGTATTTTATGGCAATCTCTCCTCCACTTTAAGGAGAGATAGCCATCTGCCATTTTAAATTCAATTTTGTTTAACACGTTTTGTTTTCAATATTTAATTATTTTTTGCATAAAATATTATGAGTATCTATATTATAAAGGACAAACATATCTGTGCGTAACGCATACGTCATTTTGTGAATGGCAACACTTTGAAATTTGAAATAAAATTTCGGTTTTGCAATTATATCTACGGCAAATTTTTAAACTTCTAAACATCGCACATTTTAAATTTTAACACCGTCGTATTAGGAAAAAAATGCTCTTTTAAATGCATTTTGCTTGAAAGCTGTATCTCAATTTATTTTTGAGATATTAATTTTTTTGTAGCTTTTAATACAAATTTTGTAATTGTGGCAACTGAAGTACTCCATTTATATTCAAAGTAAAGGGAAAATAGTCATGGTTTATTATTTTTATTGATTATATCCTTATTGATGCCATTTTCACATTACAAATAAAAGTAACTTTTTAATAATTTTTGAACAGAAAATGATGTCAGACATTAAAAAAAAGCACGCATTTTTCTTCATAAATCAGTTACATTTCAATATTTTTACATTACGCTGATACTGAGTTTGAGACGCTAGGAAAAATGATTCAGTGTGTAAAAATTATGTCGTATTTAAAACAATACGATCATTTATTTTAATAAAACTAAATATTTGACCGATACTAAATGGCCAATATGACAACTAAAGGCAAATTTCTGAATGTTTTTTTTTTTTCGCGGGTATTGAGATTAGAACTTAAAGTTCACATGGAAAGTTTTATCGGACAAACGTGACTTTAAGTTTGGAAATACATTCATTAATAATCTATTGCGCGTTAAAATACTTTCAAATTGTGAATTTGAGTGGTGCGTATGTAAATTATGAGAATGTGAAAATAACGTACAGTTTAGATTTTATGGGGGGAAATTTTATGATGTGACAAAGCGAAATACTTTTTACTGATTTTTCATCCCGTAAAAACAAACATAAGATCCTCAATCGATAAATTCACCATAATTATTCATCTAATAGAGGTTAATTTTTCAATAAATTAAGCAGCTGAAGTTTGTGGAAATAATATTTTGAAAATATTATTTGTTTTAAGAGTGAGACAACCAATGTTAGAGGAATTTTTAATTGTAATTATTTTTGTAGGTTTATTATAAATTCGATCTGAAGTTCCTTTCTAACATTTTAGTTCGTCGAATTTCGACGGGTTCCAACTCGTATGTATAAGAATTTTAAATATGCATAAATATTTCTTGTATTTGTACACTAAGAATTTTTATTTCAATCTTTAAAAACTACGGCCATCTATCCTAGAGTTATCCTATCAATAGACTTCGATGTGTGCACCTTTGGTATCACGACAAATGTCTAAAAGGTAATCCAGCTCTCCCCAAATGTTTCGTAGCATATCAGGAGTTATTAGAAAAATTGCTTCTATGATACAACTTTTTCCACTCATCCACAGTTTCAGTTTTTTTGTTTTGTTCAATGTTTTAAAATCTCGGAGGGGTTTCCAATCCACGGAGGTGAAGTCTATTATATTCTAATGGGTAGTTTCGTAATAATAAGCCATAACTTTTTGATACATTTAGTCCGGACACCCTATCCTATATTTTAAATAAATTTGACAGTTTACATTTTAGATTGCATATTTAATGCGTGTAATTTATTGAGCTAGAGAGACATATTATTATAACAGTACTGAAATTTAATTATTGAGAGAACCAGTCATATTAACACTGAGCATGGATTGTCATTTAACTTTGCACTGTGATAGCGAATTTTTAAGTATTAACATGTATGAGATAGAAGAAAGTTTTGGGATTGGCACATCCGACTATAGTTTTTAAAACTTGTTTTAAATAAATCTCTATCACAAGGAAATCTTGTATACATATTGCATGCCAAAGCTACACTGTAAAAAAAAATCTGTGAAGTTACTAAAGTTTTTCTAGGAAACTGGGATTCCTAGAACTTTTCATGTAACGTCAACAACAAAATTTCATGTAACAGACACACTTTTGCGCCGAAAATCAAAAAATCTGTAAGGTTACTAAGAATTTTTTTGGAAACTGGGATTCCGAGAACTTTTCATGTAACTGCAGCCAGGGTTACAAATAAAAGTTTAGTAAGATTACTGAAATTTTAGCAGATTCATTTGTAAAGTTACAGATTTTTGTAGCTTTACAAAAACTAGTTTTGTAGATTTGCAGCTTTTTTCGTACAGTTACAGGTGAAAGTTTAGTAAGCATGTATTTTTACATCTGTAGAACTACAGATTTTTTTTACAGTGTATGTAACTGAAAGTTATGAGAGATTTGTTTCACTAGATAAATGCGTATTACGCTATTGATATCATTTTGATGGTGATAATTGTGAATACTGATAAAAAATTAAATCGACTACAAAATGAAACGGAAGTAGATATTCCTGAAAAATGACAGAGACTGAAAAGTAATGGGATGAAAGAGGATAGATATGTTATTGTTTGAAAATCAATGTAAAATTACTCAAATGAACTATCGTTAATTTTTCTGAAGGAACAAATTCTGAATTAAAAGTAGAATAACTTATATGAGTTGTTTTTATGGTATATGGAATTTATGAATAACTGATATTTTATCAAGAAAATTTGAAATAAAAGGCTACATGAGTTTTTGAAACATAAATCGTTTATAGTTTAGAGTTACAATAGTAAGAAAAAAAATTATAGTTTCACTAAAAAAAAAAAAAAAAAAATAATAATAATAATAACAAACTGATCGTTTAGTTCATAAAAATATTCAAATTTCACAATAGCAAGAATTTGACAAAAGTTGCAGCATGGATAGGCAGATAAACAGACAAAAAATTAGATAAATCTCCATGAAATTTTTTACTATAAAAGTTATATGGAAGTATCTGGGAAATCTTCTTTCAATAAATAAATGGATAAAAGTGATTACCTGCTTCTCATTCATGAACAAACATCATTTAATACGCATGGGGTCTTAAAGTTAATCGTAGAAACGTTTAGGGTTGATAATACGAGTGAACCCAAACAATTACTGTAGAGGAATCTTTCGTCGTAAACCACTTACTTAGTCAAAAAATACAGGGTGTCTCACAATAAGATGAACCAGGATTTTTTTTATAACTATACTAATTATGAAGACATTATTAGAATACTAGTTATAATTTTTAACAATACTTTCCACTGACTTTTTTTTAATGTGATAACATCACAAGAAGTACTGTAAAATGCCTTCATTTGCATTCAATTAACACCAATTTAGACTATTAAATGGCAATCCATGCATATCAACTGAAATTGTATATTATTGTACGGAAGATATCACCGACCAAACAAAAGTTCACTTCTACCTCTCACCGTTACGTCATCATATTTCGCACAAAGCAAGGTTAGTCTGTCAAAATTTCCCCTTAGATATCTTTATTATGCTACAGCTGTGATCGAAGTATGAAGTCCAAAATAAATGTTCTGCGAATCTTATTTTCTATATAAAATTTGTAAAAATAGTTTGTTTTGACTTTATTTTATTGATGTTCTTTTTTACCCCTAAATATATGTGTTATTGCTTTCAAAATATCTTGTATTTGTAGAGTGCGTGAATAAAAGCTTTAGAAACCTACTTTCTGAAATTGATTACAATTCTTGTACTCGATTAGTAGCCCTGTTGGATTAAGTAGTGACGAAATAGAAAAAAACGGTTAATTTACAGGGAAACGTTATTTAGATTTAATGAGTCATTTTTTTTTAATATAAAAGTAAATAAAAATATATACCCAACTAAAATTAAGTTATATTGTTCTATATTTATAAATAACGTAATTTTTAGAATTCTTTGCCGAAGACACTAATACAAATTCCGAAACTTATTTATAAATTAAATATCTTTTTTTCCAGTAATTGTATGACCGAATATCTAATTAAGGCATTTTTAATTTAAATAGCAAGTAGATTTTTATACAAAAAAAATAGTCATCTAGCGATTCTTAAAATTTCTACACCATATTTACATTTTGAAAAGCTTCATTAAAAGCCATAATAAAATTATAAGTTTAAAAAGTAATAATCAGATACTGAATTATTAGCCACAAGCTCTTTAAAACAACTTGAGCCATATACTACCTCCATTAAGAAAGTATTTAAGATAAAGGAAATCTCAATATTAAATTATTTGCAGCTCAAAATATACCCCATATTTCTATTTTTACATATATATATATTTATATATATATTGGTCGTTAGAGTACAGGAGAAAAAAAAAATCAGCATTCAGCTATTTTCTTACAGAAAACGACTGATTTTGCTTATATAATTGAATTCTGTACTCTTGATAACATAATTCAATATATAAGCTTTTCAATTATATTTATCGAAATCCATTTTCTTCTTTTTTTTCTTCTTTATTAATTCTTGTTTTATAGTACAAGGGACTTTATTTTATACATAGCAGTTTGTTTATTATGTTTTTGGTATCCATTCAGTGTGTTTGGGGACACTGTATTTTTGTAAATTCATTCATACTATCACAATTATTGATGGTGGTCAGTAATGTTTAATTAATGGTTAAACATTGTAAATGGTTTTATATCTATATATTTCTATATTTATTTTCGATTTGTTTTCTAAAATTCCTTCAGAATGGTGATAGAAATAATTTTTCTTTTCATTTTAAAGCTTGAACTGAAATCGTATTTTAAATCTCTTTATATCAACTGAAGAGATAACAGTGGTAATACATATAATGAGGTAAGAAAAACAATGTAAAAAATAAATAAATAAATTCTAGCAACATATATAAAATGGCATATTGCGAAGACTTGGTTAAACGCATCTGATTATTTTTCTTACTTTTTCTAGCATTTAACTTAAATAACATTAATTAAATACACTCTATCCAAATAATTGCTTGCAATTTTAGCCAGTATTCATTTTTGGTCATAACTATCTATGTGAAAAGCGATCGATGTTTCTACTTCCCCTCAAAATGTGTTAGTGGCGTGTAAATTTAAGATACCTGGTATATGAATTTCCTTTGTATGTGTATGCACACATATGAGAAAAAACTTTACAAACCTTCTTTTCAAATTTGATTACAAGCTTCGTATTCGATTAGTCGCCCTGCTTAATTAAATAGAGATGAAATACAAGGTAACAAATAATTTACGGGGAAATATAATCTCGATTTAATTAGGCATATTTTTATTCATGAACGTAAATAAAAATATATACAGAACTATAATTACATTATAACACTATCTATTTATAAATAATATGATTTTTATGATTATTTTAAAGTAAAATAATAAAAATTCTTAAACTTATTTATAAATTATAAATCTTTTTTCGGCAGCAATTTTATAACAGAATATCTAATTAGGACCTTTGTAATTTAAATAGAAAGTACATTTTAATGCGAAAAAAAGTCAAAACATTTCATAAATTTTTTACACCATATTTAGATTTCGAAAAGCTCTTTAAAATGCATAATGAAGTTATCAGTTTAAAAAGTATTAATAAGATACTGAATTATTAGCTGCAAGCTCTTTAAAACAATTTGCGCCACATACTTCCTCCATTAAGAAAGTATTTAAGATAATTAAAGAAAATCTCAGTATTAAATTACTTGGAGCTCAAATTTCTGTATTTGCATGCATGTAAATTATTAGGAAAAAAAGTAAAAAAGATTATTTATACGCGATTTATTTTCTAAAATTCATTCACGATGCCGATAAAACCATTTTTTAACAATTTTTCACTTCGTTTTAAATCTTGAAGATTAGTATGGAAAATAATGTATTAAATATAATCTTTTAAACGAGTTTAAATTATCGAAATCGTATTTTAAATATCTTTTTACGTAAACTAAAGAGATAACAGTAGTAATACATTGTAATGAGTTAATAAAAATAATACAAAAACGATTTAGATTCATCAACATGCAAAGAATGGATTATTGTAAAAACTTTGATAAACACATTTGATTTTTTTTTGTTTTATTACTCTTTTTAGCATTTAACACAAATAAACAATAAACAAATACCTTATATCCAAGCATTTGCGTGAAATGCTAGACAGTATTCATTTTCAGTCATACTTTTCTAAGTGAAAAGCTAACCATGTTTTTACATCCCCCAAAATATGTTCGTGCCGTCGAAATTTAAGATGTCCTGTATATGTATTGTATTTGCGTGTGTGTGCACGTAAAATTGTATGGAAAATAATGTATTAAATATAATCTTTTAAACGAGTTTAAATTATCGAAATCGTATTTTAAATATCTTTTTACGTAAACTGAAGAGATAACAGTAGTAATACATTGTAATGAGTTAATAAAAATAATACAAAAACGATTTAGATTCATCAACATGCAAAGAATGGATTATTGTAAAAACTTTGATAAACACATTTGATTTTTTTGTTTTGTTTTGTTACTCTTTTTAGCATTTAACACAAATAAACAATAAACAAATACCTTATATCCAAGCATCTGCGTGAAATGCTAGACAGTATTCATTTTCAGTCGTACTTTTCTAAGTGAAAAGCTATCCATGTTTTTACATCCCTCAAAATATGTTCGTGCCGTCGAAATTTAAGATGTCCTGTATATGTATTGTGTTTGCGTGTGTGTGCACGTAAAATTGTAAAAATTACAAAAGCGTTCTTATTGAAAAAATTTTTAATTAAAATCAGGCACTATTTATCTAAACAGTGACGAATTAGAAATAATTTTATTTACAAAAATATCGTATTAAATTATCTAACATATTTTTAAATGCGAATAGAAACATAAAATTTGCTATAATTACGTTATGACACTTGATATTGATGAAAAATGTTATTTTTATGATTCTGTTTTTAGGCAAATTAAACAAAATGCTTGAGCAATTTTTTTAAATTAATATATTTTTAATACTAATTGTGTAACATAAATCTAATTAAGATCTTTATAATTAAAACAAAAGGGCAGATTTTCCTGAGAAAAACGCAAAACAAATAAATAACCTTACTTAAAGCTTTTACTCATATTTAGACTTCAAAAGGTTTATTAAAAGCAACAATAAAATAATTAATTAGAAAATATTAAAGAGATATTGAATTATTAGCTGCGCCTTCTCTAAAACAATTTAGGCCATATATTAACTCTATTAAAGAAGTATTAAATGTAATTGGAGGAAAACGTTTTATTAAATTAGTTGCCTCTAAAAATAAGCAATTTACTTTTTATAAACATACATCTAACTGTTAGAGTAAGAAATAGAATCGAATATGTATACTCGGTTTAATTTTTAAACTTCATTAACTAGGCGGATAGAACTATTTTTCTTTAATTATCTTCAATTTAAAGCTCTAAGAAGAATTAAGAAAAAAGAAAGATTTTTTCTAAGTAAGATTAAATCATATATATATATTTTAAAGTAATTTTTACATAAAATTAAGAGATTTTATAAATGAGATTAAGTCAGAGAAATATTCTAGATTAATTTTAACACAATTATTCTAAGTTGTAAATAAATCATATTAGATGTAAATTTCCAACTGGACGAAAAATGTCCGGACCAGGATTCGAACCAGGGATATCCT
Organism: Maratus speciosus; assembly: GCA_963932465.1. NCBI lineage: Eukaryota > Metazoa > Arthropoda > Arachnida > Araneae > Salticidae > Maratus > Maratus speciosus. Next base: position 212,074,940 of record OZ010790.1, read on the forward strand.
GGCTGAAGCCGCCAGTGCTCTACCATCTGAACTATCCCGGACGAATCTGGTTGAACTTTTTCACCTAGCTAACCTTAATGATTATAGCAACTGGTCTGAAACTTGGTTCAGCTCAAGAGAATAAATCTCGAGTAATGGAACTCCAGAAATCGCTGGATACGTAATGCTATAATCATTAAGGTTAATTGGGCGAAAAAGTTGAACCGGATTCGTCCGGGATAGCTGAGATGGTAGAGTACTGGCGGCTTCAGCCAGGAGATTCCTGGTTCGAATCCTCGTCCCGACATTTTTTGCCCAGTTGGAAATTTGCATCTAACAGAGAAATATTATTTAACGTATTTTTTACATAAAATTAATTGTGATTAGAAATAATGTAAAAAAAAAAAAAAATGTATTTCAAAATTATTAACAGATAAACGCCGGTTTATTTAGAAAGTTTGAGTAAATTCCAGGGAAATTATTTTTTTCGTTGAATTTATTATAAATAAACCACGAAAGAATATTACGTAAGGTAAAATATATCAAATAGGAAAGTACGACTGTAGATTTAATATTAAATTATTTTAATAATATTTATTTATTTTAATAATATTTATTTATTTTAATAATATTTATTTATTTTAATAATATTTATTTATTTATTTTTGTCATATAATATTTATGTATTTTTTCTTTATTTTTTGAGGCAAAGTAATTACTTTAAAGAAACTAGTTTTTTAGAAGACGATACTGAATTATTTTCATATAGTAGAACTTTTCACATGTCTTTTGTAAAAACATTTCAAAAGGTTTGAATACTGGAATCACCCTTAAAATTATAATACTTAATCAGTGTATTCGGGGTCCTACAGAAAGAAATGTTGGACTTACGACGAATTACACTTTATTTATATCAACAAATGTTTATATATAAAAGTGTTATTTTTAAAATGTTTTCTTGAGTGGAATTAAACAAAATTGATAACGCACAATAAAAATTAGTATTTTTTTTTTTACCTAATTGTGTAACAAAAATCGAATTAAGACCTTCATAAATTAAACAGCAAGCAACCAACTTTTTCCTTTTTACTAGATAAATGTTATACAACACAAAATGTAATACATTGTCAATGTTTTATCAAAATCTTTAAAAAATATATAATTTTAGAAAATATTATAACTAATATTGAATTATTTTCTTTTTTTCTCTAAAAAAAATATCAGCCATACACTTTAACCCTATTAAGGACGTATTGATGGTAATTAAAGAAAAAAGCCTTATTAAATTACTTGACACTGAAAATAAACAATCGATTCCTGTTTTTCCAAAAATGTAAACTCATAAAACAAGAAAAAAAAAAAAAAAAAAAAAAAGAATATTTATTCGGGATTTATTTTCCAAGCCTCATTAACGATGCTGATGGAACAATTTTTTAAACAGTCTTCTTCTTCAGCTGTAAGAGAAATAAAAAATAAAAAATAAAAATGAAAATAATCTAAAACTGATTAAATTATAGAAATCTTATTTCAAATGTTTTTTAGGAGAAATTAAGATGTAATTGAGATTAAAAATAATAAAAAAATAAATAAATGGAAAATGATTAACAGATAAGTGATGGCTGTTTTTACGGCTGAAATATGTGTGAATTCTTTTCTTTTCTTTTCTTTTTTGCTGCACTTAACCTAAATAAATGATGAAAATACACTTCGTAAACAAAATAAATATGGCAGTAAGGGATGTTTGATTGATTGAAAATCTGTTTCGTTCTTTACATATGTCGCCTCAAAGCAACTGTAGGTCATCTCTATACAGGGTGTCCGGTCTCAACGGTGCCCAATGGCTAATTCCTAAACCATTAGTCATAGACATATAGTTCCAATTACAAAAATGTTTTAAATGAGGTAAAGAATTATTTTTAAAGCGATTTAGGTCAAGAAAAACATTTATTTAAAAATTACGAAATTTAAATTTTTATACGGTCCCCCAGTCCTATAAGTGATATTTAGTAAACTTTTCCTATTTCTCTAACAAGTACGGCAAAAAAAGTCCCATTCATCTAGCACAGAAATTGACCGAGTTATGACATTTTCAATTTTATGACTTAAACCATTTTTCTGTAACTGAAAACAGATGAGTTGGACCAAGCTTTCAGGGGTCGTACACGAAGTGCTTAAAGTATTATAAAGGGCGTCCACTCCAAACGATGTTCAATGGCTAATTCCTAAACCGTTAGTCAAAGACATATAGTTCCAATTACAAAAAGGTTTAAAATAATGTAAAGAAGTATTTTTAAAGCGATTTAACTGAAGGTGCTGCCCCCGTATAAATATTACGGTAGTGTTAATTTTTAGTAATTAACTTTCATATGGTTAAAATAATTCAAGTGAGTTTCAAAACTCGCCTTATCGAGAAAATCAAATTTTGGGAAATCGCGTAAAACCTTTAAATGCGTCATGCTTGATTGGTACATTTACACCAATAGAATAGATTGATAGAGAAACACGATTTTTTAAATTTCGGATAAGGCGAGTTTCGAAACTGACGTCTTCAATTGTATTTTGACTTTTTTTTTTTTTTTTTTTTTTTTTTTTTTTTTTTGTAAGGAAATGAGTGTGCTTCTTTTGATGATTTTATTTTAAAAAGTTGTATTATTTTTATAAGCTTTTAACTTCGACGTTCGTAGGTATGTCTTCCTAATTCAAAATTTATATTCCAATTTTAACCCACTTCCAAATATCCGATAAAGATTAAATTTATCATAATTATGTAAATCCAATGACAATGTAATATTAATATGATTTTAGGTACGTACCATTTATATTTATTTTACAGGACCACTCCAAAAATTTCGTATACATTATTACCTACAAACAGAAATTTTAAAATTAAAATCAGTAACATTTATGTAAGGCACTAAGATTCACAATGTAATTTTCCCAAATGAAAGTGCGTTGCGTTTATATTTTTTATACAGTGCCGCACAAAAGATGTCAGATACATTGCGATGTATGAGCAGGGATTGCTTATTATACATTTTGATGATATTATGCTTTTTTTCAAATTCAACTTTTTAGTTTTTTATAAAAACTTGTTTGAAAAAAATATTTTAGAGACCAAAATCAAAATGCAATTTCTACTTGCTAAACAAAAAATAAATATTAAATGGAGTGAAAATTTTTCCTATTGGACAAGGAAAATGACTTAAACAACTTTATTTGTACAACAGATGTGCCAAAACACTTGCGGCCTCAAATCATGCACATTCAAATACTTTCTAAGGTTTAAAATGCATATTTTTTCCCAACCATGTTTTACCAATTTGTAATCTGATTGGCCAGAGGTTTCGGCGTCAAAGTGACTCATCTTGGCGGTATTCGTGCTTGGCAAGTGCAGAGGCAAGCGTTTGATGGCAAAAGTGATTTATATGCTTTTGAAACTTGCTTAGCGAGAAGTACGGCAAAAAAAAAAGAAAAAAATATATAAATTGTTAAATGTTAAAATTTAATAATTTAACATATGTTTTGATTTAACAGTATTTTCCCATAATTTTTAATTAAAAAAATAAAAATAATAACTGCTCTAATGAATATTTGCTGAGGGGAGAGACAGTGGAATTTTCAGAAGGGGTAATGTAAAAATAATAATAATAATTATTTTTTTATCATTACAATACAATGACAAATGGAACAAGATCTTAAAAAAAGTAAAGTTAATTAAAAAGAGAGAATGTGGGCGGTTATATGATGTCCGACCTTTAATGGATAAATCTGTGCTCTATTAGAACAAAATATTAAAATATTGTAACAATTTTGTTATGTTTATTTAAATCATTGAAGTAATCGCACAGGTAGAATTATATAATTCAAATAATTGATATTTAATGTAAAAGAAAATAAAAGTGATATGAGGATCATTTTCAAAAAGGGGCATTTTAATTTCCTTAACATATTCAGAGCAGTCATTCAAAAGTTATGTATAAAAATATACGCATAAAAAAAAAAAAAAAAAAGTTTTAGATTAGGTAATCAAACTATGTATCCTTTTCTAAAGAGTTGTGACTGTTGCTTTTATAATCATTTAACAAAATTTCTGTTGTTTTTTTTTACTTATATTTTTAGTACAAGTTGTATATTTTGTTTTAATACGTCAGAATGAACAAAAATCTCAAAATATAATTGTAATGTTAATTTACTCTCAATGTTTAATGTTAAATTTTATATCTGACGATTATTTTTATTTCTAGTAAATTTGTGACTGACCCCTATTTTGCAGCAAAAAAGATACTCCAACTTTAAACATCTATTACTCGGTCAGTTTTAATCGCAGAGGAATGGGACTTTTTTTGTATTACTTGTCAGTACAATAGGATATTTTCCCTAAATATCACTTATAGGACCTGGGGACCGTATAAAAATTTAAATTTCGTAATTTTTTAATAAATGTTTTTCTTGACCCAAATCGCTTTAAAAATACTTCTTTACCTCATTTAAAACATTTTTGCAATTGGAACTATATGTCTATGACTAACGGTTTAGGAATTAGCCATTGGACACCGTTGAGACCGGACACCCTGTATAATAAAACGCAGTGTAACGCAGCCAGGGCGAACCCATCAATCTTACCAGCTCCGTTAAGCTGTCCCACCCCTGATGCGGGACGTCAGCCGTGGGTAAACAGAAGAAAAACAGCAGTTTTATTGCATATTTGTTACATTTTTGTTTTATTAAGAAATCTTAATTTTTTTAATAGTATATTAGCCGGAAAACCCGGTTTACCCAGAAATATTGTAAATGCTAATTGTGTGTTTATTAGAATATAAACTAGCCGAACTTTGCTCAGCTAAACGCTTCCATATTGTCAATTATTTTTTATCAGTTTTTCAAATTTTAAGTGAAAAACACAATCTTTACCCACCGTCCTAGGACGGGCATTAACACTAGTCTAGTAATAATCGAAAATGATATGTCTGACTTACTTCTATGAAAAACTGTGTCTGCATCTAGTGCAACAGCAAGGAATTTTTATAAAACACACCAGGGATATAATTTTAAGCATAACTTTGTATTTCAGAAGTTGTTCCACTAGATGCGACTACAGTTTTTCATAGAAGTAAGTCAGTCATCTCATTCTTTATTATTATTAGATGTCCTACTTGTTCTGAGGCTATGGATGTCCTTTTTCAGGCAAGGTAATATTTTAAAGTAACTATATTAGAAGATAATACTGAATTATTTTCAAATAGAAGAAATATTTCATATCATATGTTAATTGATATACCATGCTATCATGTATTATTACTATGTTGAGGAAAAAGTTCTGGGAAATTTGTGAAAGTTGAGTTGATGCGCAAATTAACAACAAAAGCAACAAGGGATATTCTTTAAAAGGTCTCAGGACTCTTAAAATTGGAAAAAAAGGAAAAAAAAGACCATTTTCAACATTTAATATCTTAAAATGTATTTGATATTAAGCCACGATTTTAATTGGGAATGAAAGATATAAGTATGTTCTTTCATTGCAAATATTTAAAAAATTGCACAATGCAGAATTAGCATTTACAGGGTGCTCTAAACTGTTAGACATTTGACGAGCAGAAAATCAGCATAACAGCTTATGCGCACGATTGCAAAATAAATTTTGCAACTAGAATGAAAATTTTGGTGCCTGCTTATACTTCAGGTTATAATAATTACACTGAACCCAAGTAAATTTGTATTTAAAGCATTTTTATACCTTTAATACAAAGTTGTATTCAGCTAATGCAAAACTGAGAAAATTTCAACAATATGACCCCCTAAAATAATATTTTATTTTTACAATAAAAAGGAAATTTTAGGTTCAGTTTATGCAGACTAACATGAAACATATGTTTTGAAAATTTCATGATAAAAGAATCAGAAGTTTTTGAGATATCCTGCGCGTTATGCCCAAAAACGTCATTTGGAGACAAATGACTTCAAAGTTTTGTAAACACCGCATTTGCTATTGAGAGAGTATCATTCTAAAAGCCATAACTTCTGTTCTAATGGGAATTTCAAGATGACAATTATATCAAAATGTTCAGAAAACATAGAAGTTAAAAAAATTAAAAAAAAATCTATTTGATTATACTGTTTAAATGTTCTAAATTTTGCATTAGCTAAATACAACTTTGTATTAAATATAGGAAAATCCTTTATATACAAATTTATTTAGGTTCAGGGTAATTTTTATAATCTAAAGTATAAGTAGACACCAAAATTTTCATTCTAATTGTAAAATTTATTCTGCAATCCTGCGCGTACACTGTAAAAAAAAAATACTGCCAGTTTTCCGGTAGGAATCGGAAAAATAGTTGCCCTTATCGTACCGGAATAATTTCCATACCAGCTCGGAATAAAATCCGTAAAATCGGAATAAAATCCGTAAAATACCGTTTTACTGACTATTTCCTTATTTTTACGGATTTTATTCCGAGCTGGGTCAGGAATTATTCCAGTACGATAAGGGCAACTATTTTTCCGATTCCTACCGGAAAACTGGCAGTATTTTTTTTACAGTGTAATCTGTTATTATAATGTTCTATTTGCCAAAAGTGTGACAGTTTGGAATACCCTGTGAATGCTAATTCTGCACCATGCAATTTTTTTAAATACATGAAGTGAAAGAACACATTTATATCTTTCATTCTAATAAAAATTGTCTTAAAATCAAATACATTTTAAGATATTAAATGTTGAAAATAGTCTTTTTTTTCCTTTTTTCCAATTTTAAGTGTCTTGAGACCCCTTAAAGGGTATATTACATAGAAATGCTACACAAATTCTTTGGCGGTCTTCAGATTTTTATAAGTATGCATGTGTGGAGATCTTCCTTGTCAGTATAGAAAAATATATTCATGATTCTTTGAGGAATGAAATTAAATAAAATTTAAAAACTCATTACTAAAATTAATATAATTTTACACTGCACAATAGCCGAAAAAGGAACTTTATAAAAGACACATAGTCTGACACTTAAAGGGTATATAGTAAAGAGAGGACAGATGCCGCAGTTTTTCTTTTCTTCCTGTAAAATGTACAATAAAGCAAAAAACAACAAACTGAGCACCAGAAATCATTGATCAAACCCTTTAGAATCTAATTTCTGTGTTAAACAAGTTTAAACCCTCATAATAAAGTGGGCATGATTATTTTCCCACAGGTCCTTTTTTAACGCAATTTTTTATGTGCTGGATAAGATGCCGCATGGGATGTGGGACAGACGCCGCATGGAGAAAAATGCTAGGCTGTTTATTTTTTTTCAAGCAAATCACATTTTTGTTTTCTCAAACAACTTAAAACGAAAATAAATAACAGTAAACTTACAAAAATTATGTATATCACTAAATTGTGAAAAGTTTAACAAAAATGCAAAAGTGTAATCTCTATAAACAAAACTTAAGACAAAAAGTGAAAATGAAAAGAAAATCTCTGCGGCATCTGTCCCACCGCGGCGTCTGTCCCCACTTTACTATATTACATACAAATGCTATACAAATTCTTTAGCGGTTTTATCTTGATATCCGTAATCTGCATTTCTTATTATTCCGAGTCTTTATCTCCTTGAAAAACGAAATATTTTCCATTCTAGGTATAGGAACATTCATTCATTACCCTTGTGACCATTAGAGCATTTTTTTTAAAAATAATTCCCATTATTTTATAACAAAAATATAATTAAGATAAAAATTGATATAACCAGATGACTACCATTGTATTCCACTCACATAACATATACAGGGTGTCCATAATTAAACGATCCTACTTTAAAGATGTCTACAGACGAAACTTTTGGTCAAAAAATTATGTGAAATTTATTGACAGATATAATGAAGTAATGGGATATTTTTTGAGCATTAAAAAAAAAAAAAAAAAAAAAAAATAGTTCAAACTTTCGCCAACAGGGTGCTTTTTAAATGTATTACACATTTTTAAAAGTTTTTACGCTTTATTTTTCTCAGATTAAATAAAACAAATATACAGAGCGCCCCCTAAAAAATATATAGCGTAAAAACTTAAAAATATTATTGCTGTTCGAATTGAATGGACCGTGCAAACTCAGAAAAAAAAACACCCTTTATCCTTTAAACACCCTTTACACCTTTTATGGACACCCTTTATCTAATTCGTAGCAAAAAGCATTTTACTTGTCTATATATTAAATTAAAATTTTGTTACTCTTGTGACACTCTGGTCACAAGAGTAACAAAACTTTATTACATAGACAAGCGAAATCCGTTTTGTTACAAATTAGATATATTTTTGTGAGTAGAGCACAATCGTATTTAACTGGTTACATCAAAATTTACCTTAACTATATTATAATATAATATTTGGAAGTATTTATGAAAATTTGCTCTAATGGTCACAAGAGTAACAGTGAACATTCCCGTATATTGATGTATCCGTATCACAAGCTTCTCTCTTTGTAAAACGTTGACGTTCTCGCCACTATACCAAGGCATCTTCAATTCAAGTGATGTTAGCGTCCTTTTCTGTAGTTTTGACACGAAATCATCCAGTTTTACCATACTTTTCCCCATTTTCTCTTCAATATATGGATTAGGGTAAAAGCGGAATGATTTCCATTAATCCATGTGTGTTTCTAGAATCTGCAGATTCATGAATTGAATTTTAAAACTTTCAACCATACGTAAGGGAAACGTTATTGGGTGTTTATATTTTTAATAATTATGAAATTTAATTATATATTAGGTATATTGCATGACACTGTATCGTTACATACTTGACTGCCCTTACACATAATATGTATGATTTTCTATGACAACAGATGATAAATCGCCAAATAAATAAATTTATTATTATTTTTTTAAGGACACTGTATTTTTTACACGAAAATTTTTTATAAACATATATACCCCATGAGATGAACATTCTGTAATATTTTCAGATTTTTCTGAGCATGCGCGTATGGAGATCTTCCTCGTGCGTATAGAAAAACACATATTGATTCTTTGAGGAATGAAATTAAATAAAATTTAAAAGCTCATTACTAAAATTAAAATATTTTTACACTGCTCGAAAATCTAATTAGGAACTTTATAATTTAAACAAAAAACAGTCTTTAGTGCGAAAAAATTCCATAAATTTTATTGCTTAGATATATTGCATGGCATTTAAATACTTAAAAATTTCATTAACTTCAATAATAAAACTACGAATTTAGAAAATATTAAACATATATTGAATTATTAGCGGCACCTTTATCTAAAACAATGCGAGCCACATACTAACTTTATTAAGGAAACATTTAAGATAATTAAAGAAAAACAACTTATTAAATTACTTTCTGCTTAGAATAAACAATCGGTTTCTGTTTTTATATAAATGTAAATTGTTAAAATAAGAAAAAAAAATAATTATACGCAATTTAATTTTTAAGCTTCATTAACGATGAAAATATTTTTTGTTTCCATATACATTTTACACCTTAAAGATAAAAAGCAGAAAATAAATAAAAAAAGGAAATCTTCTAAACGAGATTAAATTATAGAAATCTTATTTTAAACCTTTTTTTTACGTAAAATTAAGAGGTAATTGAGATTAAAATTAATGTAAAATTGAAATTTATTAACACTTAAAGAATGGCTAATTTTGATGTCTGAATAAAATACATGGGATTTTGTTTCTTGCACTTAACCTTATTAATGAACATCAACAAAAAAAAAAATTTGTAAGTCAAAACAAATATGAAAGAAAATCACAATTTTTTTTTAATGCATCTCTTAGTTTTCTAATTTTAGGGATATTAATTCTGAAGTAACATAAATATCACCCTATATGATGTCGTTGAACACGACTGTAGCGGTGCACAGAAAAAAAGATATTAGCTCGTTGTTAGGCCTTCGCGACGAGGACCAATCACACTGCTTTTTAATATTTCGACAGCACTTTCTTTTCATAATTTTTTTTTTATTAATTCATCACTAAATTTTGAAGATGAAACACGACAAAAATTTCAGAGTTAATTTACTAGTGCTCAAATTCAGAGATAATGTCGGTATGCCCTCTATCTGACACGTATACGTTCCTCTCATCACGAAGTGTTTAATTTATTAGATATGTTTAAAGATTATACTATTACACCAATTTCCTAAGAATTTTGTTATTGGGTCATTGAATATTAAGATATTAAATAGCTTTCATGTTGATATTTGAAGGACTAATTTTTAAAGAAGGCTTAAAAGGTGGTTTAGAAAAATCATACATAAAAAAATATATCATTTTTCAGCTAATATGTTATTAAATCCCAGTTGATGCATCAACTTAGTCCAATGAACATATTCGAAAAATATCTGAACTCATATAGGAGACTATTAGATTGAATTTCACATGCCATAGACAAGCGATAATGTAGAACCATTCATTTTTTTCCGAAACTTAGCAATGTGCCTTTTTATTTTAGATTTTTTTTTTTTTTTTTTTTTTTTTTTTTTTTTGTAACGGTAAAACCTATTGTATCCGATGTTTATGGTCACACACCAAACTGATTCAGATGGTTGCAGAAAAGTTCTTTGAATCGTTATAACTACGAGGTTAAAGAGATCTTTTTCGTTTAATCATGACGTCATTTTTGACAGAAAACTCAACTCTGTATATAACTGATACCCACTTTCAATAATCAGTGTCAGTAAAAAAAAATTCAACATTTGCATCTTAAACATAACGTCATAGTCGCTTTGTGTACTTATTGGTATTCACTCTCTATGCACAGTTAAAAAAAAAAAAAATGGAAAATGTCCTTTTAATTTCAAATATGACGTCATTTTCCCCCCAGGAGATATCTATTTTGAATAGTGTAATTTATTTTCTTTTCCTGTTAACCCGTTTTAGGCCAAGCATAGAAATTTTACAAAATGTGGTATTATTTTCATTGAAATATGCTTAAATTACATTCATTAAGACAAAAAAAAAGAGTTTCGTGCATGAAAAATAATATTTTATTTGAGAAATAAAATGCATTCGGCATTTTCATGCATTCGTCAATGGTGCGCTAACTCACCATTAAATTTAAAAATAATAATTTTTTTAATTTTTTTATGCCATTTGTTTTATTATTCTTTTATTTACAGAACTTGCAACTTTAATCCATTCTGAAAACATATGATTAATCTCAAGTGGAATAATTATACATTTTTAAAAAGTCGAATTTGTCAATAATCGTTTCAATTTTAAAAGACTGGCTTATTTTGAAAATTTCTCAACAGAGCGTGCTTACTTCCATTGAATTACTGATATTTTACAGATGTCTCCAGAACCCTTAAAAATAGCAGAAAAAGGAAATTAGTGAAAAATGTTCGTCACAGTGTTAATAAAAAAATATGTATTGAAATGGTGCGTTTACGCACCTTTGGCCGAAAATGGGTTAATCATGGCGTAAGTTTTCACAGAACACATATTCTCTACGTAACTGATATTTATGTTTCATGTATTAATAAATAATATTTTACTATTTCAGGTGTCACATTATTTAATTGTAAATGTTTCAATAGAAAGTTAATTGCAATGGAATTTTTTTTTCTAGTTTTCGAAGATTTGAACACTATAAAGAAAAATGGCTATATTAAAAAAAAAAAAAAAACTCCATTGGTTCTCTATAAATATAATGAAATTTTGAATTCTTAAAAAATTAAAGTAAATAAAAAAATATTATAAAACCATTTCTTCGTTAGAATTCATTTATATGCAAAGATGAAACAGCATTCAACGATCTATTTTGAAGCTGACTTCAGAAAAACATTCACACACTTTCTCATTTATAAAAAGTATTAGAATAAAATAAAACTTAGTTCTTAAATATAGTCAATAATATCTAAACAAATTCAATAGTTTTTAATTTTAATTGAATGGCAAAAGTTAATAAAAATTTTACAATGCATTTTTATATCAGATGAATTCCTAAAAATATAAAAAATAATAATTAAGTTCATTTAGCTTATCTTATAAAAATTTGAATAAAAAGACTTTTTTAAAAGTTAATTTAAATTTGAAATTTAATTATTTGTTTAATATAACTATAAAACATATTACTTTTGTCAACTCTTCAATAATTGTAAAATTTGAGAAAGTAAAAAGGAAATTCTTAGAATATTGTGAAATAGCAAACTTAATATGAAAAATTAACTTATATTAAACATCCCATGTTATATTTTAAGTCATACCAATTATAATTTACAATTTCGTTTTCGCAGAAGCCATATAGTATCTTTTTATACACTATTGTTATGATCTATGCTATGTCTTTAGAAAAAAAAAATCTTCTTTATCGTAATTCTTTTTTATCTGCGACATATTTAAAAAGACAATTTCTTTAAGAATATAAGATGCCATAAATATTGCAGAAAATATGAACAAAGCATCTAAAAAAGCCGTGCGATTTATTTTTGTCTATTATGAACTCTACCGTTTAAAATGAAATCTAGATTTAGAGAAAAATTTGGAAGAGACTCAATAATTCGAAAGCCAGTTGCACACAACAGATCAAAAGTGTTTCGAATGAATAAGCTTTGCCCGTTGCCAAAATGCAACTAGGAATAATGAGTGGTTGAACCTTGCTCTGTCTTTAAAATGATTCATTGTAAAGTAGGAAATGTATACTTTGAATATTATGACTTTGAAAGCATAAAAAAAAAAGACCTTTGTTCAAATATACGCAATTATTCCATCAACAGTACTTTGGAAGTTGATTCTATAGAAAACGCTTAAAATAGTGTACATTTTTTAATGAATTTTTATGTAGATACTATCTAAAATGTTTATGTTTTATTGAATATACATTAAAACATAGAAAATATTTAGTTTGAATGATTTATTGTAAATTAGGAAAAATAAAATGTGAAAAGAGAAGTACTAAAAAAAAAAAAAAAAAAAAAAGTGAAAATTCGTTTATTTGAATGCACCATGTTATAAGTACAGATTTGATAACGTCATGATGTAGAAATAGAATGAAGTGAACATAAAATATACAATGTTTTTATGCAATTTAGTGTTGATAAAAACGTTAAAATATGAATTACAGTGGGCTCCAGTTACTGAGGACATCCAATGGAGGTCATTTTTCGTACCGCAATAACTGAAGTCTGTATTAAACGATATCTTTAACATTAATAGAATATGATGGGGGAAAGGCAATTTTTTGCATTAACAGCAGATACGTTTTAACCCTTAATTGCATGAATTATTCTTTTAGAATTGTGTTTTTTATTTTTATATTAAGGATTAGACACCAGAAATCTTAAGATAGATTTTTAACTTTATTTAGTAGCATATTTTTTGTAAATTTTACAGGATTAATATTTCTATATAAATATAGTGGTTGTACGAACTTAATTTATGTATTAAAAATTAAATAAAAAGGTGATGGAAATTTACATCACTATGCAATTAAGGGTTAAAATGTTATTACTAAAATGCAGTGTAGTAATGATTTCCCTAGTATTTCATTTCTGTTTCATTGTTATTTCTCAAAGAAAATCGAAAAAGTTGTAGCACCGGTTCGTTTTTGCTATGCTAGAAATGGCATATGTAAATTCATATATTGCATATGTGGGGATGAAAGAGAGCATGTTTTTTCTCGAATATAGGTGTCACATAATTAAAGTTCTGCTAACAAGATCGAAACCTTAAAAAAATATTTTTTTAACCCTTTCAGGGGCAAAGCATTTTCAATTCTACAGTGTTGAAATAAATGATTGGCACCGGAATTTGCGAACGATTTATTTGTAAATAAGAAAAAACATATATTTCACATACTTATTAAATCGAAAATATTTTCTGGTGCCATTTGTAATACCTTGTGCATTTTCTATAACGATATTTTAGTCATAGTGTACTGACGGTACTTTAACCCTTAATTGCATGAATTATTCTTTTAGAATTGTTTTTTATTTTTATATTAAGGATTAGACACCAGAAATCTTAAGATAGATTTTAACTTTATTTGGTAGCATATTTTTGTAATTTTTAGAGGATTAATATTGCTATATAAATATAGTGGTTGTAAGAACTTAATTTATGTATTAAAAATTAAATAAAAAGGTGATGGAAATTTACATCACTATGCAATTAAGGGTTAAACGGAGACGCATTAATGACAGTTCACTGTAGTTTAAATTGGATGCTTTTTTATGAACTAGGAAGTTCATACTGTGTAATAAATTGATTTTATAAAATATATATACGTATTAGGGTGGCCCTTAGCAATAGGCAATTTTGTGAAAGTAAAAAAAAAAAAAAAAAAAAAAAAAATCTGCTCCCAGCTACTAATCCTGTTCCAATCAACAAAACAAAAACAAGTCTGTGAAAAATTTTAGCTCAATCGGAAAGCTTTAAGGAGACCCTCAAATGCCTTAAAGTTGTAACATTGCATACCCAGCGAGTAATTCCCTTCAAAAACGGTATATTCTTTCTTATCTTGACTTTTTTTCTTATAACAGAAGTTCATGTAGACACATTCAAGCAACCCACCCCAGCTGCTGTTTAAAAACGTTATAAAACACAATTACTAAAATTTAATTTCAAAAATTCTAAAAATATCGTCAAAAAGTTAGAAAATATTAGGATTTTTTAGTAAAACTCACAACCACTATAAAAGAAACATATTTTTATTTCCAACAATAATTCCTATAGCATCAAAAACATAATATAAACAGTGTTCACACTGAACAATGGGAACACTTTGTAGTGTTCTATGAAAACTAGAGATTTAACATTATTTTTTCCGAAGAGAGGATTTAGTGGTAGTTGGGCATTTCTTACGGTTATCGCTAAAGATCTGTAAAACAAATTGGTTATCAGTTTCATTTTTTGTGAGAATTTTATTGTAATCCTGAATGAGTTTGACATCTCTTTTTCTGCCACATGATTCACAACAGCAGTCTTCTCAAGTTTTTCAAATCCACTTTTGTAACCAGGATCTTCCATCCATCTTGAAGAATCTTTGTTGAGGAATTCGGTGTACTGATATAAAATTTCGTGAAGAATTTTTTTGTATCAGAAAATACAAAAGACAAAAACTGGATGTTTGAAAAGGAAGAAAAATCATTTTGGTTTATAGCATACCTCTTCGGTTTATTTTCTTCTTCCGGTCTTTCACCTTTTTCTGCTTCCAGCAAGCTTGACCATAATAACTGACCATTTAACTTGAGTCATATTTGACTCAATCTCTATCGGAACATTGTCATCAATTATCGATACAGCCACAGTTTCGGGAACTATGTATCACAGATTGTTGAAAAATGTTTTAGATGCAGCTTAACTGATTTCTGGAACAATTTCCTGATAGTTTATCCGTTGACGCATAAATAGGAAATCATGATAAGGTGCTTTTATTGCTTCGGATGACATAAACTAGGCCCGAAGATACACTCGAGCAAGGAAAGTACATATTCTTCGTATAGAACTTTTCTCCCTATGGGTTAATTGAAATTGATCTTGAAACATGTATATTTTAAATGCATAATTTACTTTTGACATCCACCTACCCTGACTTACAATTCCCGGCATACGAAACGATATCATATTCTTCGGAATGCCACCAAGAAAGGTCATTATTAACTCCAACAATTCTCGGCAATCATCTCGCTTTTGTTTCTGCGTAGAATGGTGGTATTCACGAAAGCTAAGAAGGGTAGAGCGGGCATCATCAGACACTTCTCTGCTACCAGTCATGTAAACATTCTTCTTCAGTTTCGCCCGAATTTCACTAAATCTTTAGAAAAATGCCATATCTGGCCCAGAAGTTGCATCCATCAGTGAGTCGAAACAGCTCCTCAAAACTGACTCATGCATGTGACGGCAAGGGAAGTACAACAGGTCGCGATTGAAAATTTTTTCTAGATTTGTACAGGCACAATTTATTCGACCTGTGTTGCTTGCTGTCGCATCACAGAAAAGCGCTTGAATTTTGTCAGCTATTCCCCGTTTCTCTACTGATTGGTAAATACCCATGGCTTGCTCTTCTCCTGAAGATGTAGGAATTTCAGGGACTGCCAGCAGTTGCTCTTTACCTCGAAAAGTTGCGATTATTGCCAGTCTGTCTACATTTTCAATTCCTGTGAGCGTTAGGAGCAGCTTTCCAGCCTAGTGCAACACCAATTATTGACAGTCATTTAGGATTAAAAAAATTCTGTATTTCTGTGTGTCTCGATTCTCTAAATTGTTTTCTAAGAAGTGCGATTTATTACCAGGTTCTCAATATCATGCCCGAAAGCTTCTCCAGCACCCATTAATCCATTAACCGCCAAAACTGTTAAGTAAGAATTTTCAAATTTCTTGTTGAAAGTCGTTTGCCACCACAAATTCAGAAAAGTATTTTTCGCTTTATTAAAATAGCAAATTTTTTGTCGATAAATAAGGAATTTTTTTTAATTATAAAATAGTGGTGGCAAAGTAAATAATTTAAGCCTGAATAATTATTTTGACCGTTGCGTGAACTCAACACCAGCGGTTAATGTGTTAATATGTAAACCGCATTTCGGTCAGTGATTTTGCATCTATCAAAAACTTCAGAAAGACGGTGAGTAAAGAACCTCGAGTGGCTGACTGAAACTGCTGTTGATGCTGCGGTTGTTGCTTTTTTGATATTTTCTGATCAATGACATAATAATTTTTACTGTCACCGTCACCATGCTGCTTTCGCTGCTTGATTCTGAATCGTCAGTTACTGATGAAGAAAACTTATAATTACAAAAGTTTGTTTCCATTTCTTTATGACTTTTTTTAGTGGCAATTTCTATTGCAGTGCGTTTCAGTGCTCGTTCTTCCTTGCGTTTTAGATTTTGATCTACACCAACCATAGAACCCGGCCTTCCTTTTTGGTGCTGAAGCGTGTAGAATTTTTATCATCTTTACAAAAGCATCTGGATGTGCTATGTCAAGCAAATCGTCCTTCGGTTACACAAAAGTTCTCTTTTTCTTTTTCCTTGCCCTCAGCTCTAGTTACATTTTTCTGTAAAACTTTCCATTCATGATAGAGTTTGAGTAACTTATCTATGCAATGGTCAGATCTTCTGATAAGATTTCGAGCTTTCTGCCAAAAGAATTAAGCCTCTTGAATCACCAGTGTTGCGCTTTCTTTCGTTGTAAGATTTATAAATCTTACATTGTAGAAAAATCCTTAACACTTGACGATTCAAGGGTAGTTTGGATCTCACGATTTAATTGGAAATATAGTCAACAAGGGTGACTAAATAATCTTTTCTTAAATTGTGTGATGAACTACCTGAAGACAATAATGCCATTCACGCTTCTAAAAAAAAAACACATTACGTTGATAAATGGCCACAAAATAAGTATGAATGACTTTAAGGACATGACTTTATAAAAATGAAGAGGTTATAAGCATGGTTTTCTAACATTGCCAGGGCTACAAAGACAACACGGAAACATTTATATCATAATGCCACAACAAAATAAACAAGCATATAGACGTTATTACAAAGAAAATTATTTTTATTTACAAACACGGATGACCATGACTACCGATGTTGAGTGCAGGTGCTTCCCTACACCTGCGCTCTGCTCCCAACTTTGGAAATTGCTTTCTCCTTTATATTTATGGTAACTTAACATTTTAAATACTATGAATAAGTCTGGACAGTTCTTTTCATGTAAGAGAAATTATATATGAGTTAAAAGTATTTTACCTGAAAAAATGACTTTTCGGACAAAAATGTCAAAATTTCACGGTCTATGTGGGTCGCCTTGCAGTTGTCTAATTGAGCTAAAAATTTGCATACATTGATTATTTTTTGTTAATTGGAACAAAATTTGGGGGTGGGAGCTAAACTTTTAGAAAGTTGAAAAATAAGGGCCAACCTAATACGTATATATAGAATACTCGAAATGGCAAATTGACGTTTGCTTTACTATACAAAATATGAAAGCATCCATAAATATGATTAATTAAAATCTTTTACTAAAATAGTTGTTGACGAAATATATACTATAAGGCTTTCAAAAATTAAAAATCTTAGATTTTAAAAGTACATAAAGCTCTCGGAGCGCTTTCGGCTAAAACTAAGCCAATATAAAGTTGGAAATCAGTGGAGAAAAGCTCACATTGACAGTCACCGTCGAGCATTTTCAAACGTATGTTTAAAAGATTGTAAATAATAATAATAATAATAATAATAATAATATACTTAACTCTTTTTTTCTGAAATAAAAAGTTTTTTCCCTTTTTTTAATTTTATGAAAAAAATATTTGAGCCTGACGAAGACCAGTATGAAAGTTGAAACCGAGTCCAGGTCGGCCTCGGGTTCATGAGCATTTATCTCTAACAAACTCATATATTTATTAACCTCGCTAACACGAAAAGCATGTATAATCTTAAGATTAGCATTCTGAATGCATGTTTATTTGTAATAGCAGGAAATTAATTTAAAAAATATTTGTCATGGTAATAACTGCTGATTGGTACATCAAAAAGGCCACAATGCCCTGAAAATGAATTATTTCAAAGAGGGGCATTTATACTTTGAATCCGTGATCACTGTTAATAAAATATTTAAAAATATTTTAATACTTATAAGTATGCGTATAATTTTATGCAGAAAAGTTCAGTAATATATAAACGTGCAATAGGCATTAAACGACTATAAAAGTTACATTTTGTACGCATATACCTAATAAAAATCCCGTAAACATTTTGTTGGTGGTATTCCGTGTGTTAAATTTATATCTTCGAGCTTCACGTATATTTCTTAAATTATTAATTCTTCAAACGTTTCTTTTTACCTTTAAGCTATTCTCGCTTTTAAATAAAATATATTAATTTCACAAATTTTACTTTTAAACGTAAATAATTATTTTTCCTGCGAGAAAAAGAAGATTAAATTAAGAAACTTTATTGCGTAAATTCAATTTACCTAAATTTTCCATTTAGTATTTATTTAAGGAACTTCATCTAAACTTAATTAAATTACGCAAAAAAGGGAAAAAAATTAAGGAAGAAAGGACAATGCAAAATTACCTTTTCATGGAGTCTTTTAGGAAGTGTTACACTTTATTGCATAACATTTACACTCTTTCAAATTAAATAGAACTGAACACCGTAATTATTTTCTAGAAGTATGTTATATAAATATTTTTCGCGCTGTAATTAGCGGTATCATAGTTTAAACTTTTGTGTACCGTAGCATCTTACGCTTGATATAATAAAATATTCTGTATTAATAACGTTTTCATTTTTGCGGAGTAAAACTATAATTATTTTCTCCAAACTACGGAGAATTGAGAAATATTCTCTGTTTTGGCTGGCTTCCAAAAATTCCCTACCTTTGAAAGTTCAGCTAAGGAATAAAAAGAAGAAAAAAAAATGTTTGATTGGCGTCATCTGAAGCCATTTTAAATCCAACATTCTACACAAAATCGATGGCGAAATTAGCATACATACGTGATTTCATCTTCTTTCTCTATGCCTTTTATGATTGTTCCGAGAAAACGAATGATTAAAAAAAAAAGGGCTCTTTTTTAATTCTTGCTTTATACTTTAAACATATTATATGTAAGAAAAGAATACCTTTATTTCACTTTCTTTTTCTTGAAAATTTTCCGTTCATTGGTATTTATTTTTCTAAGCTAAAATCGTGATTTTTCTTGATTTTTGATTTTTTTTTTTATTATTATTCAGTAAAAAAGAAAATTAGAAAACCCTCTTTTTTCTTCATTCTAAAATTTTAAAAAAGTAAAAAAAAAAAAAAAAAAAAAAAAAAGATTTATCTGCTTAGATTTTGACACATTTTTAGAAAATAAGTTTTAAAATAAATAAAATAAATGAAGCTTGGTTGAAAATTGACAATATAGTTTCATATTTAGTTCCTGGGAGATCGAACAAACATTTTCATCTCTTTTTAAAATTTTATTCGTCTTTTTAAACGTGTTTGGATGCTTTTGGAATGTACGAAGAAATGTGATTTTTGTAAAATAAATAAATATATAGTTTGAAATTTGCAAATGCTTTTTTAACTGTGAAATCAGTTTGTACAAATCTAAATGTTTCTTTTGTAGTCACACAGAAATTTGTTTTGTAATCGGATTTTAGTTACATAGCATTTAGAGAAAATTATTGTTAGCATACATATGTAATTTCATATTCGTTTCTCTGCGCAATATGTGATTGTTCCTGAAAATCGAATGATAAAAAAAAAATGTATCTTTTTAATTCTTGCTGTATTCTTTAAACCGATTATATGGAAGAAAAGATTCCCTTTAATTCTCATTCCTTTTTATTGAAAAATTTTCATTCATTGGTATTCATTTTTCTAAAATTGAATTGTATGACGCTTCGTGATTTTTCATTTATTTATTTTTTATTTGATTATTGTTTTATTTTACTAAGTAAAAAAAAAAAAAAAAAAAAAGATTCATATTAATTTATGATAAAACTCTTCATTTTTTTTTCAATGTGAGTTTTTGAAAAGGGATTTTTTAGTTAGGCCAAATCTTAGTCATTTGTAAAATAAGTTTTTGCAAATTTTTAGAAAAATTAAATAAATAAAATCCTGGTTGAAAATTAATGACTTATTTTTAAATTCAATTTTTAAAAAGCCATAGAAAACTTTTCATATATTGTTTTCTTTTTTTTTAAATTGGATTAATTTACTTATTTTTTTAAAGATACTTAAGTTCTGTTTGAATGTGTTGAAAAATAAATAAATAGAAAAATAAAATGTTGTTTTAAGATTGAAATTCGTTTTCAAAACTGTCATTTTTACCACTGTGGTTACACAGCATGTATTTCTGGAATTGGATTTTATTTAAGCAGGATTTAGAAGGAGATTTATTGGTCACATTAACTTTGAAAACTTACATTTTAAAAGACATCATCTTAATATGTTAAACAAAGATAAAGCATATCAGAAATGAATGTTTTTTCGATATTATGCATTGTTTAACACATTGAATACCTTAAAAAAAATCATTACATATTTATATAATAGGTTTCTTGGTGTTACACTGTAAAAAATAATTACATTTTTACAGTACAAAGTACTGTTTATCTCGCGCACAAACTCGATCACAGTGAATGTGATGTATCTTTATTTGGTTTCCTGACTATATTAACATGGAAAATACAGTAGTTGCGTTAAATTAATAGCACATTCACTGTGATGGAGTTTGTTCTGGCAAATTTACAGTGTAGGAATGAATTGTGCATATGTTGTGGAATTATAAATTACTGTATGTCTGTTTGAGAACTAATTTTGTATTTTACACAATATATCTTAAATTAGCCAACTGAGATTCACAAAAAAATGCATCGTTTCATTTGTCTTAGGAATATGTTTAATGCATGCTGTAATATACTAAATATTGTGGTGATGACATATTTAAAAGTTTGGCCCATTTAACGTAGGAGCCTGAAGTATCAAGTTAATTTTGAAAGTACCATTTTCAAAATTTGTCAATAATATTACAGAAAGCGTTACTTAATTTTTCTGGTTCAGGCAAATATGTTATAGAGTAGGAGTCATAAAACATATTAGTGTTATGAGATTAATAACTGGGATTATTAAACTTTTTGACATTCTTTACAGGTACATTCTCCTTCTTTCCCGTACACAAATATTAATTTATGTATGTGTAAGGTACAAATTGAAAAAGCTTAAGCAATCAAGCATCATGAGAATATATGTACATTTACAAAAGGATTAAAATTCATGAATGATAAACGACTTTCGTAACGACTTCGATATATACACTCGTAGATATACACGCATATCGATATATATATATAATATATATATGATATATGTATAATATATATAATCTATATGTATACACACGCTTTCTGGGCAACTCGCTTTGAAACTGCAGATGTTACGAATGTTTCATTCTATCGCATTGCAATATTTATCCTTATTACTTATTTATACCGCGTTTATTGGTAATATTCTCTATAGAATCGGTTGCTAAGGCTTAAAAATGAATTAAATATTTAATCTTAGGCTGATTTATACTAAAATCTGTTTGGTTCATGCGATAGAAATTTGTAAAATATTCGCCAAATGGGAGCTCAGTCGGAATTACCGTTTGATAGTTACATCCACTCACACATACAAAATAAATAAAGATTACAATACTTTAGTTATGTTTTTGGAAAGTAAAAAATGAGCAAATCTGTTACTATTTTATTCAGAGCAAATTTCATTTACAAATAGATACACGTTACGGGTTTAAAATCGTATTTTACTTTTAACCAAAGTGAATATTTTGATTTTTGATTTGAGAAAAATTACTTACGTATGACTTTAATATTGCCACGTGCACGGTGGTGTTAGGGTATTTTGAAAATTTTCATGCTCTGTCGCAGATTTTAAATTATCAAATCTGATTTACAAAAAAGTTTTTTTTCTCTGTGTAACACGTCATGTGTTACACATGTAAAACTGCATTTTTATTTCCAGTTATTTCCTTTTAATACATCCCAACTAGTTGAAAAATGTTTATGAATTCGGTTTGTCTCTCTGTCGGCCGGTCTGGCCGTCTGTCCATCTAACCGTCTGATGTGCTCTAACTTGTCTAAATATACCCACATTGATAAGTAATTTTTATAGGTTAATGAGATTTACAATAGAATGTTTGTTGTCCAAAATGAAGTATGTAGCATTAATGGTTCGGTTACAGGGACACGCAAAAGAATTTTGTTACATGAATTGAGAAAAATCGTTTGCGGTGGATTTTATTTAAATTGCTTATATAGATATCTCATTTCATTTTATGAAAAAAAAGAAGGTTCTTAATAATATTCTGTTACTGCAGGAAAGTGTTTCATAACCTATGCGTGATGCATGATTGCACTTCCTAGTTTCCATTTAAATTAATATTAGCTTACACTGTGCTATAAAAGGTTTTATGATAGAAAGCCTTTTCTTTTTATCGAGAACTTCATCTTCAAATCAAGTCAAAAAGCAGTGCCTTGATTTCAAATAAAAAGAAAGAGAAAATGAATGTTTTTTTAACTGAATTTTTGAAATACATTTTACTTAATGCAATAAATAAAGTGAACGAAGCGAAAAGTGAAAAATGTTGCAACTTTACAAAAATACCTGCAAATACATTTCCTTTAGTGTTTCTATTCCTTTAAAATAAACTAATCAAAATAAAAGCTACTTTCTTAGAATGGAAGGTATTTTCTGTTATGAATGCCTTTTAAGGAAATAGCAAAGATTTTTTTTCTCCCACTTACGTTTGACTTTTATTTAGATATATAATATTTCAGACAAAAGTTTTTTTACGTTAATGGCTTTTAAAAATTCCTTCTTACAATGCATTTTAACACGATATTGCTGCGATTTTGTAATCTTTAATGGCTTAATGTCTTAATGCAGCATGGTTTAACTTCAAAAGAGATTGATAGCTTAAAGTTATAATTACTCGAGATTCTTGTACATATATATATATATGCAACCTATCTTACGTTTTGTGTAATAACTTGAAAATAAATGAGGGAAGAGAGTAGAATTATAAATATACAATTAAAAAATTCATGTAACGTGGATGGTTATGCGACTGCAAACTTGTTATATAGTACAGTCACCTCTCACTTATACGCGTTTGATGGGATTGATTTAAAATCACGCTTAACTGAGAATATGCTGTATGTAGTTATTCTTTATACACATTATACACATTATGGGAAAGAAAAACATTTTGAAATATAAGAATTCTGATTAATAATATTTTATGAAATAAAAGTGGTTTAGTATTAGTACAGTGTATTAAAAAAATACACTTTCACTATAAAATTTAATTTTAAAGAATACAATAAATGTAAAATATCCTTGTCTATAGGAGAAGATATACCGGGTGAACCAAAAGTTCGTTAAAACTTTAAAAACTCATAAAAAGGGAAGAAATTATGATAAAGGACTGCGGTTTGCAAGAAAAGGATCAGAAGTTAGTCGGATTTTTTTTTAGCAGCAAAAAACAACAAAGCCTAAAAAAACACATGTAGAGGGCGCTTACCACCCGAAATACAATGAACAGGATTGCAATAAGCTCAATTCATTTGTTCTTCCAATAACAAATGTTCAATATGACCTCCAGAACATTCTACGACACAACCAGGTTGTGTCGTAGTACCTGTTCATTCTGTTTCGAGTCGTCAGCGCCGGCCTGTAACATGTGATTTTTTAACTTTTTTTTTTTTTTTTTTTTTTTTTTTTTTTTTTTTTTTTTGCTGCTAAAAAAATCCGACTACCTTATGAGCCCTTTCTTGCAAGTCGCACTCCTTTATCACAATTTCTTCCCTTTTTATCAGTTTTTAAAGTTTTAGCGAACTTTTAAATCACCCGGTACTTGCATAAGAAAATACCAATTAGCCCTCTTTTAAGAAATCTTCAAGAGCTGCATTTGTACAACGACCTTTTTAATGCATTGTAGTGCGTCACTGTATTTACTGCTACATCGGCATTTTGAAGGTAAAGTCGCGAAGTGTCCAGGGCTCCTAAAGCAGTAGCATAAGATTGGAAAATTACAGTATCAGTTTCATCATTATCATCATCTTCTTTTTCAGTTGTCATGTCATCAAAAACAGTTTCAATATCTATTATTGCCGTTGATGATAAGTTTTCATCGTCATTGACGAAATCTTGAAAAGAACGAGAATCTTGGCTTATGCTGTTCCATTCTTCTTCGTCTATGTTAAAGTCATTGCTGTTGTTTTATTTTTCCTGTAATGGAATAACTTCAGCATTATTTTAATGAACAAAACCAGATTTTCTAAAGCAGTTAGTAAATGTTATGGCTGTTACGTTACTCCAAGAGAAAACCAACCTATGCGTAGCATACAGAATCCAAATTTTCTTGAATTCCTTTTTCTGCTGGTGTGATATAAACATTCTTCGGGCCAAATCATTCCTATATTGCACTTTAAATGAATTGGATGAGCGGGACACTGATCCTTAAATAGCAGAAATTTTCTTTTTTTAAGCCATCTTGTCTCGAAGCTGATAGAACGGCAGGTGCTGGGTTCGAACCCAATCTCCCCATCGGCCTAATCGTTCGGAGTTTTCCGTGGTTTTCTTCAAACCTTGGATTTCCTTGCGTAAATACGAGTTAGGTTCCCTCAGAAAGACCCCCCACGGAGGGCACTCCCCCCTTAAGATCCATATCAATAGTGTACATATTTGGCCGTCATAAACAACACCAACACCAACTTATTAAGCAATCTTCATAAAAAATTCCTTCAAAAACTGTAAAAAAATTTTATGGCATATTGGCTTTGGTACTACTTGCATACAAACATGTCAATTTCTTCACATTTTTAAAACACTGTGGTTTCTTGGATTTACCAACCACTATTGGTGATAACTTTTCCGATTCGTCCGCAGTGCAACATAAAAGAACAACCACTCTTTCTTTGCTGTATATGCCACCATGACGTTTCTCACTTAAAATCCAGTACTTTGTTTGGCTAAAGACGATAAAATAAACCTGTTTCATAACAGTTAAAAATGTTCTTAACATCAAAGTTTTGAATTAAATTTGGAAGGTTTGCGATCCATTGATTAACAGGTTGAATCTGAAACAGCTGCGCTTTAACCACTCAGAGAATGATTTGTTAAACCGTGTCTTTTCTTAAGTTTTTCTAGCCATACCCAACAAGCGAAAGAATTTTCGATTCCCATTTTTAATGACAAAGTGGGTGCTTTTTCTTTAAATAACTCACCGCTAAATGGTAAATAAAAAGCTCTCACTTCTCTGAACCACTGTATTAATGTAGTTTCTAAAATCTCAGATTTCCCATTCTGAATTCTTGATAGATTCTTTGCTTGTTTAGAATATTCACTGCTCATTTTTTTTTTTATCAAGCACTTGTTCTTTAAAATCTCTTTGAGCAGTGAATCTGGCAAATCAAATTTTTTAGCTAAACTTACTTTGACAGTTTACAATCAATTTCTGCTGCTTGTATAACTTCCATTTTGAACGAAATTGTTAACTTTCTTTTGCTCATTTTTATTGCAAAAAAAAAAAAAAAAAAAAAAAAAAAAAAAAAAAAAAAATCAGATGCAAAGAAGGAAGGAAGGGAGCACGCGCGTGGCTTGATAAAATAAATGAGAAAGAAAAGAAGGAAACATTAGAAGTGGAGAGAGGTGGTCAAAAGACCAATTGTAACACCCTCTCAGGCGCTTTGCGTAACATTCTACTGTTCTTGACAACTGCTTTTTTTACAATTGGCAACAATTTTAAATAACAATCTTTTCGAAAAATTTGTAAAAAATATCTCTCGAAATGCTGAAAATTTGAATTTAAAATGGAAATATACCCTCAAAAAATGAGTCAAATAAAAAAAAAAAAATAAATGCAGTCTGCACATTGGGAGCTTCTAATGTATTAGTAAAAATTATTAAATTCCTATGTATAGAATTTTGCTCCTATAAAACTTTTTTTAATGGATTTTGATCAACTTTAACATTAAATATATCTTAAAATAATTCTTTGATGTAAAAACTGTCTGCTTCAGCGTGTTTATCAAACATTTCTCTATAATACAACGAATTTGCATAATTTTGTATGCAGTAATTTTCTTAATATTAGCGAAGTAAGATCTTCGGTCACAAAAAAATCATTTACGACGGCGGCTGTGACAGCGTTAGTTACTTTTTTAGAACACATAGATCAATCAGTAAATAAATAAATAGAAATGCTTAACTTAATGCTTCATGATAAAGAATTATCATGATTTAATCATCCGCGAATCAATAGAAATTATTACTAAAGAAAATACCGATTGTAATGATGTTTTATCCTACAATATACCCAGAATTTGGCTCACTTTGCTTAAAGTATCATAAAACGAGTACTATTTCACTTCTCTATATCCATGTTTTATTTTCTCATTGTTTCCCGGATCTAAAAATTGACTTCCACTTTTACTCCTTTCATCATCATCTACGTGGATTTTGAAAATTAGACATTAATAACAATAGTATTTCTTGTATTCCTCTGACGAAGACTATGTTTTTTATAGTTGAAAGTACTAAGGTATTAAAGTAATGTAACATCTTTTTTAAATATTGTCATCTTTTAAGTAGTTTTGCACATAGCGTAAATTTAAGTTCACATAGATGGATTTTTGTTCTGCCAGTAAGTTTCAAAATGAATTAATTACTTAAATCAAAATAAAATTGAAATACATTTTAAATAAATAAAATTATTAATCGTAACCTCACTGGCATACAAAAAGAATAGGCCAGTAAGTAATTTTTCCTATTTTCTTTATTCTTAAGAAAATTTTAATCTGATTCTATTTTTTTAAATATTTTTTTTCGGCATATACAGAATTAAAAATGAATACATTTCCCATTTATTGAGAATTTTCTCTTAAAATCAAAAAGAAAAGCAATTCCTTAGTTATAAACAGAAAAAAATACTAAAAATATAGGATTTTTTAAAGTTAAAATTTTTTTTTAAATACAATGTTATTTAATGCAATATATAAAGTAAACGGAAAGTGAAAAATGTTGCAACTTTAGGAAAATATCTGCAAAAACATTTCCTTTTGTGTTTTTACATCTTTAAAATAAACTAATCAAAATAAAAGCTTCTTTCCCAGAATGAAAGGAATTCTCTATTAGGAATGCTTTTTAAGTGTGGAGCTATTTTCTTTTTTCATTCACTTTTGATTTTTATTTAGATACACATTATAGCAACATAAATTTCATTTACATTAACGAGTTTCAATAATTTATAATCACACTACATTTCTAACACGGTATTGCTATATTGTAATTTTTAATGTGTTAATGTAACTAGATTTAGCTTAAAAAGGACAGAAAAAAAAATTATTCGAGATTCTTATATATAAATGTAACTTTTACGTTATAGCTTAAGAAAAACTTAAAAATGTTATTCTCTAAGTAATAATTGATTATTTAAGTAAAATTGACCCTTGTTTTGAAGTTAAAACAGTCCTGATAGCATACTTTTTTTAAAGAATTAGGTTTTTTTGTTCCAAGATCTAATACAAAAAACCAAAAGTCTCGTTTTGGCAATACCGCTGACGAGATATTATCAAGTCATTGTACAGTGACGTCATGATGGTAAAACAAAATAATTTAAGAAATGTAAATGTACATTTCGGTGTATACACTACGTAATACTTGAATGCATATATACTTATACATATGCACAATACATTACATACATGCATGAACCTGCTCACACGTAAATGAGATTGTAGCCAAGTTTAGCGATATTTGGTGAAATATCATTAAAGATAAGAATAACTTTGTGCTAACGACACACTGCAGCGAAATTCTCTTTGAGGCTGATCTCAAATCCAAACTTCTTACTTCCTCACACATTTTAAATTCGTTTTTGTTCTTAAACGCTTGAAATAGGCAGGATCTTTTTTGAGAAAATACAGGTGGTTATCAAAATAATGGAAACACCCTAGATTTTGAAGGAATTCTTTATTAATATGGCGTAGGACCGCCTTTGGCATGTAATACAGCTTGGATTCGCCTGGGAATCGAATCATACAAATTCTGAATAGGGTTTAGAGGAATACTGTACCATTCTTCATGGAGATATTGTGAAAATTCCGTGAGAGATGCCGGTGGAGGATATCGATTCCGGATTGAAAGCTCTAAAATAGACCACAACGGTTCGATTATGTTGAGGTCTGGGGACTATGCGGGCCAAGGTAGATGTTCCACCTCTTCCTCATGTTCATCAAACCATGATTGGACAACTCTGGCTGCATGAATAGGGGCATTATCATCCTGGAAAATTCCATCTCCTGCAGGAAACAAAATTTGCATCATGGGATGGACCTGGTCAGCTAAAACTTCTCTATACTTCTCCACAGTGATCCTTCCTTTCAGGGTTACGATTGGACCAGCAGAAAACCATGACACGGCTGCCCATACCATGACCGATCCACCTCCATGCTTGACAGTTGGACGGAGGCAATCAGGATCATACGCTTGTGCAGGTGTTCTCCAGACATGTACCCGTCCTGTTGTGGGGAACAATGTGAAAGATGATTCGTCTGACCATATAACAGTCTTCCACTTATCAATCGACCAGGTTTTGTGGTTGTGGCACCACTCTACACGACGTTTGGCATTAGCATCTGTGACAAGTGGCTTGGGAATTGCTGTTCTGCCGTAAATGTTCTCTTTATGAAGGTATCTCCGAACTGTAATTGTTGACACTGGAGAATCCAGATGCTGATTGAGCTCTGCGGTCACTTTGGCTGCAGTTGTTTTCTTTTTAGACATTACAATCCGCTTCAATACCCGTCGGTCTCTTTCACTCAGCTTCTCATTCCGTCCACTATTTTGCTTTGCTGAGCTGGTCTTTCCGAGCTGTGTGTATGCTGTCATGACTTTAGACACCGTACCTCTAGAAACGCCTATAAGCTGGGATGTTTCGGTCACCGTTGCTCGAGCTAGTCGGGCTCCTACAATTTGGCCTCTTTGATAATCTGTGAGGTCTGACATTTTACGCTTCTGACAAAACAAAAAAAATCAAAACGTAGACAACTCTTCTAGAGCTCTCTCATAACTACCTAATACATGTGCTTTTTATATTAAAAAAAATCTGGTAGCTAAGATTATATTTTAATGCTTACGAAGGGAATTCTTAAATGTCCCTTTCATTCACAAGTTTTTCCATTATTTTGATAACCACCTGTATGTAATCGAACTGGTTTCCCATTTTGTTCATAAAAGTAGATTATCTTTCAGTAAACGCTGTCAAAGTTGATTTTACTAACCGAATTTCCGGACGCAACAGCACTGGAAAGAAAAAAAAAATCTATCTTGAATCAACAATCTCTTATAAGTCAATTTGTTCATTTATCGAAAAAAAAAACTAAAAAAAACCCTGTTCGATTACAAATAAGTTTAATAATCATGCCTCAATGTGACATGCTTTTGCGTTTTAAATTTAGTCACAGGTTCTGTCAGAAAGTAACGCTTTGTTAAGCAGAATATTTGCTTTTGAAGATCGCCTTCAAATTTGTTTTTACACTATTCCTATTAACTTTTTTCCCTGTCAGACAGAAATGATAACTGAAATACAATCACAATGGAGGATATTCCATCTGCATTTAGATCACGTGATCAAGGTAAAAACGTCTATCGTAAAGAAGGGAAGGCTCCATAGACGTGTAATGTAAATCTCCGCTAGCCAATGAAACAGTTCATCAGGCAAAGCAGTAGCATCTTCCCTTCTTATCAGTTAGAAGTTCCTTGGATAAATTACCGGTATCACGTGACTTTCTTGAGCCTCGAACCCATATTTGTAATATCCTTCATTGACAAGCCGTCATCTTATTAGAAATGAACTTAACACGTTTGTAAGGTTTGTCGTTAATCCTCTTTCGGCCCTTGCGGTCACAAATGTGTTCCTTACTTTTAAAATGCCTTAAACTATAAATAACGCTTTGCAAATACGTTAAAACTTCATAATCGCATATCTGCATTCTATATTTTGATTTTTTAGTGGTCAAGTAGCGCCACCTAGCTCTGAAATAGTAAAAACAAAAAAAAAGTTGACAAAAGATTTAATTTTTTTGGACTTTAAGAAAAAAATCAGGGTCGAAAAGGTTTTAAAGTACATTTAATTTAATCTATTGCTGCAAAAGTGAAAGGACCTTAAAATGTATTGTACAGTACTTTTGCTACTTTCAGAAACAAAATTTATGAACCTCATTTTTTCCATCAACCAAGTTAAAGAATAAATCTGTTTAGACAATAATTTGTGTTGTGTCGAAACAAACCCAGTCCTAGATTGAAAATTTTACAATTAATGGCTTTAGTGTCCTGGATTATAAAATGAAAAAAAAAAATATTTCTTAATCTAAAAAATTATAGCTTTACCATGTACGAAAATATACAACAATGTCTTCCGAGTTACCCGCGGTTCCGAAAACCATTCTTTACTTTTAGAAATCACAACAATTGTATGTATTTTTTTAGATTTAAAGAAGTATTTATAAAAGCAGTTTCTTTAGCTGACACTGATTTTCGGTAACGTTTCTGAGAATTTTGTACTGTGTGTTAATCAGTTTTCTTACCCGAAATAGTCTTCTTTAGGATGCAGCCAATTTTTAATCAAACATTTTGAGCTGTGTAATTGAATGTATACATGCAAGAGTAACAGAATAATATTACTTTAAATATTAGTGTTAATGCTATTGATTTATCTTGATTTTCTGCAAAAAAAATTCCTGTTCTTCTATTTGTTGCACATCAAATATTTACTTGAGAAGTGATAGCATCGGAAGAACCTTATATTCAGTTTAAGGTGTCTCAAAACTCTTAACAATGGAGAAAATGAAAAAAGTAAAGACCATTTCCAACCTCAAATATCTTAAAATGTATATGATTTAAAAAAAAAAATAAACAATCTTATTGGGATAAAAGATATAAGTATGTTCTTTCATTTCATGTATTTAAAAAATTGCAAGACGCAGAATTAGCATTTACAGGGGGATCCAAACTGTCAGTAATTTGTCGAGCAGAAAATTGCTATAACAGTTTACAAAAACAATAACACAATATAATTACAAAATAAATTTTGCAACTACGATGAAAATTTTGGTGCTTACTTATACTTGAGATTGTAGTACTTACCCTTAACCTAAATAAATTTGTATTTAAAGTATTTTTATATTTTACAATTTTTAATACAAAATTGTATTGAGCTAATACAAAATTTTAAAAATTTCAACAGTATAATGAACGTAAAAAAATATTGTTTTGAACAATAAAAATGAAATTTTATGTTCAGTTTATAAAGACTAACATGAAACATATGTTTTGAAAATTTCATGAAAAATATTCAGAAGATTTTGAGATATCCTGCGCGTTATGCCCCAAAACGTCATGTGGAGAAAAACGACTTCAAAGTTTCAAAAACGCCTCTTCAGCTATTAGCGGGTATAATTCAAAAAGCCATAACTTCTGTTCTGACGGGAATTTTAAGGAAATAATTATATCAAAATGTTCAGAAAAGATAGGAGTGTAATATATAAAAATATTAAAATTTCCAAAATTTTGAAGCTTTAAGAGTCCTGAAGCCCCTTAAGAAAACGGATTACCACACTATTTAAAACTACTCGGAAAAGTTTCAGAAAATAATAACAGCAAAAGGAGCTTTGTTCTGATAAATGCTCTTTTATATCTGGAAAAATCATATTGGTTTCTGATGTTTCTAAATATAAAGAATATTTTCCGCAATCATGAGTAGCTCGGAAAAGTTTATTGTATATTAGTATCCTCTGTATGTTTGAGTGTATAGAAGAGATTCTCAAGAAAATAAAAATTTAACAGGCGTTTTTCGTTATATTTATTTTCATCAAATTTATATTTATTTCATTATATTTTTTGTATTTAGGCGTTTTCATTACATTTTCACTAAAATTTTAACTGACAGAAACTTTAGTGCAAATAATTGTCCGTCTGTCTGTCCGTTAGCATATAACAGAGAAAAAACTATCCAACCGAATGGTCTGAAAATTTAAATATGTAATTGTTTCAAAATTTTTGTCGAGTCATTTCAAATGTTATGAAAATCGGATGTATATTTTAATTGCAGGGACAGTCAAAAGTTTTCCGTTACATTACGGCCAATGAGAAAAAATTATTTCAAGAGCATTTTGATGTTGTTACCGCCTTTCGAACAGAATGAAATTGATATGCACTTACGATGTGCACTAAAATATATATTCAGTACAATATGCGGTGCAAAAAACATTTATAAAACTAGTTTTAGTACGAATGCACCTCATTTGCCACGTTTGACGAGCAATTCCCAACTTTTTTTTTCTTTTTCTTTTAGTCCTTTTTACCAAATAGAACACTAAACTTTTAAAAGTAAACATCAAAGCGTATTTTGAACCCTATTTCTATGTGATGTGAAAAAAATATTTCATTCGAATATGAAATATTTAATTAAAATTGTGTTTCCTAATACACATATCCTCGAAAAAGTTATTTTAGGTACAAAAATATACATATTTCTAAATCTGTCAGTTAATCGTATTTCAAATAAACTCTGTGTCGTTTTATTTTCGCATTTCCTTTTTTGAAAATTTTTTTGACAGAAATACAAATAACATTGTATTTTTCTTAGAAGACGGATATTAAAACATAAATTGTTGTTCAAAAAAAAAAAAAAAAAAAAAAAAAGGAAAATAATTTTTACATTTTAAAAACAAGGATTTTAGATTTTAGAAATATTTCAGATGTTGAGATTATTACAATTGGTAAAATTAATGCGCATTTCTGGAGTAAAATTTACCCATTTTAAACACACTATTTTACTTCATAGATTTTTTTTAAGTTTTGAAAGTGCCCATGGTTTTTTTAGTTGTGTGCAACGCAGGATAAAAGATGTTTAACGAATTTTTAGCAGTAGCGTCGATCTACTTTCTTATGAAGGTAGTCTATGGCCGATTTCTAGTTTGCATACGATCGCAGTGCCTTGAATTCCAACATTTATGTGTGATGAGTTCCCTATTCTGCCATTTCTCTTACTTTCGCAAAGTTTGTTTAAACCTCCTGGAATTTGATATTCACGGTTATTTTGGACAATGATATGTAAATTCGGTTTCTGTGGCTGTTTAGGTGGTACAAATATGGCGGTAAAAAAGATTATCTTTGGAATTTGTGGGATCTCGTCCCTCGTGAAACACCAACTCTAGTTTTCCTTCATCAAGCTAACCACGTGACGTTAGCAGTGATGTTGTATTTTGACTGAGTTTGAAATACGATTCTTCAGCTGAGAATTTGATATATAATAAGGAGCTGAACATAGTACTTCTAATCAAAGTTTTTTAAAATGCACGGTATTTTCTTCAAATTAGTGACATTGGCGTATTTTTAAGCGCTATTGTATATAGCTTTATTTTAGTTTCTTTTGACATTTTCGTAGCAAGCTGAAGTTAACCTTTCTTAGTTTCCGGAATACAACCGACGTAGCTCTCCCCCCCCCCCCCATTTTTTAAGCTAGCGTTAATATTTAGAGAATTTCGTAGGGTGAGCATTCCCCTTTCGCATTTCTTTAGTGTTAAAACTTATGATTTGATCATATTTGTTATATTTTGCATACTACATTGCTATTCTCATTTATTCTTTTTTAAAAAAATAGTTTTTAGTGTTAATCTTAAGTTATGGCTACTTATTAGGTGACGGAGCCGAAGTGCTTACAGTAAGTGACGTAAAATTTATTACTTTTATAGCTATTTGAATAAAAGGTAGGATTGAGTTTTCTTAAATAAAAATATAAGAACAATTACCGATTTAAACAATTTTTTTGTGATAATGGGTATTTAGAGAAATGGTACTCCAAAGAGCTTTTTGATCTTGGTTCATTTAGTTACCTTAGTCACCGTCTGCTTGCAGTTGGAAAACAACCAATCAATTTTATAAAGCTTATTGTATTTCAGATAAATTTCTATCCAGAAAGAATAATACGTGTATCTTCTAGATCTGAAGACAAAAATACAACATGGATTTTTTTAATTGGGAAAATATAGAAAATATCTCTACAATAATACATATTTAACCCTTTCGAGGGCAGTGTTCTTAAAAAAGGACACCTAATTTTTATTTTACTGGCACCCAGAATATTTAATTAAAATTTTCCATTTATAACGTACTTTAAAATTATTTTTTCTTTTTTATTTGCACTGCTGTTTAAGGAATCCCACCACCTTGTCATCTACAAAACTGTTCTGTCTCCGGGGACGTGGGACATAGGCTCATCGGCTCAAACCTCTTCGTATCGTAAGCAAGTTTGTATCATTTTTCGGTTACAGATATCGCTGGAGATTCGGTGAGGAAGATCGTATGTTGTGAAGCTCTGATATTACGTGTGCTACATTTTCGCCGTGTTGAGCGGGCGATGGGGTGGTTCGTATGAATAACTTTATCACTGTTCGAAGCTGCATTATGGCGTCTATGGATAATTCTGGATGTATGGAAGATATTATTAATAATATCTTAAATGGATCGCTAAACAGCAATTTCACTGAACAATTTGCTAGTATTCCTTCAAATTTTGAGGACTTTGCTAAAAAAATACTGACTGATTTCTACGTCTTCACTGACCAATATATTTCGGATCTGAAAACCAAAGTTGATTACTCTACTTCTCCCACCGACCAAAAGGGGGTAAGAAAAACTTGTTATGAAGCTTTTTCTTTGCTAAGGGAGCCGACTATCGATAACTTGTTAAATTCTGCTATCTTTAGTTTTTCTGCTCTATTAAATATAAGAAAACACCAAACCTAATTATCACTAGTACTAACCTAAGAAATGAACTGTTTAGCGCTGCTAAAAAGGGAATTAAATGTCCATTAAATGAGGAGAGTTCTACTATTCCTCTTAGTAATAAATTCAAGAATATCGAGTGCAGTCACGAGGGCTGCTATGCTAAAAAATAGAAAAACAGGAAATCCTAGGCCACTTTATATGGTCAATGTTATTCCACGTAAGAACTTTGAGGACATATACAAAATAAATGAGATACATTACATTTCAGTCAAAATCGAAGCATTTACTACCAAATACAAAGTTAAACAATGCTACAAGTGTCAAGGTCACGGACATGCCTCAGAGGTATGTGGCTTTGATGCCAAATGTGTTAAATACGGAGAATTACACTTGAGCACTGCTTGTGAACACAAGGGTAGAATTAAACCTAAATGCGCCAATTGCGGACTTGGACATACCGCAAAATACCGCGGTTGTCCCAAAAACCCATACAGACTGGAAAATAAACCTAACAGAAAAACTACAAGTAATAGCGTCAGCAATCCCTCCACCGAAAACAAAATTCTTGCTGATGTCTTTAAAAATTTCAACTACACCAAAAACCTAAGCCCACTTAACCATCAACTAGTAATAACATGTTAAATTCTGAAAGTAATGATAGCGAAACCTCAAATCCCCCTTCCTCCCCTACTACTGAAAATTCAAATAACACTCAAAATATAAAAATCCCTATAAATTACTCTAATGACATCAAAGATATACTTAATACTTTTAATGAACTCAAAGAAGTCTTGCAAATCACCAAATTCTTACGCTGCATCAAAAATATTTCAACTCAAACCAAAAAATATGATAACCACATGCAAAAAATGATAGTTATTATAAACGAGTTCGACAAACCAGCTAACCTTCTTAACTTAAATAATGAGTAATTTCTTCCTCAGTTAAACTTTTGCTCTTTTTCCGTGTCTTGTTTTGTCTGTTTTGTTTATTTAAAAAAAAACTCTTTTTACTGCTATATTATTGATTTTTTCACGTTTTTAAACTGTATTACCCTTCTTTTCTTTTGTTCTATTATCTTGGTATCATTTTATTGTCTATTTTCATCGAGTTACGAGACTGGGCGGGGGCCGTCCTCTTTTTTTCTATGCTCCCTTTAATATTATGCATTTTTCTGTTCAGTTAGTCTGAACTCTCCTCAGTTATGTTTTTTATGTCACTTTTTATTACTCTAACTTGTGCATTTTTTTTATAATCTTTTTGTAAATATGTAAATTATTTTTATTCTTTTCCAAATTTATTTCGCACTGTGCTTTGCATTATGTTTTATATTAATCTTGTATGGTCTCTGTAAAGGGTCTTTTTTTATGCTGGGGCTTCCCTTTGGTAGCTTTTTCGCCCGTCTAAGGACTGTTAGTTTTTGGATCATATGAAACTTTTTCTT
The DNA here is from genome assembly GCA_963932465.1 of Maratus speciosus. Taxonomy (NCBI): domain Eukaryota; kingdom Metazoa; phylum Arthropoda; class Arachnida; order Araneae; family Salticidae; genus Maratus; species Maratus speciosus. Next base: position 212,111,646 of record OZ010790.1, read on the forward strand.
TCGTCCTTTCTTTTTTACATTATTGTTATACTAATATTTTTATTAGTAAGTTCTCTTACTCTTAAACTTTAAATCTTCTATTTTTTGTGGCCAGCAGCCGCATTTATATATCTTTTTCATTGCTCCCATTGCATAGAAACACGCATTACCTCTATACTGGATGTAAAGTTGCCCCGCAACTAGGAAATCCATGAACCAGCTTACATTGTTCCTGCAAGTTTGTATTTTCTAATAAACACGTTTATAAATTCTGGTGATAGACTATAATTTCATCAGTTTATAAACAGAATTACTCCGCGCCGGTAATTGTTAAATGTAACTTAAGGAAAAAAAAAAAAAATTCAAAGAAACAGCGCTTATAGTATATCCTAGAAAGAATCTAACTTAAAGGTATAGCGTCAGTTTTAATTAAGGCAATAGAAGGAATAAACTAGACAAAAATACACCATATATTTTTTTAATTCGAAAAAGATTGAAAATATGTATACAATAATATTTATTCAAATACATCTTAAGCTAAAAAGAAATATTTTCAAAGACAACAGCGCCTATATTCTACTAGAAACCATCTATTTGAAAACTATGACGTCAATTTTAAGTAATGCAATAGAAGCAATAAACTAGACAAAAATAAACATGGATTTTTAAATTCGGAAAATACAGAAAATATTGATACATTTAAATACATCTTATTTATTTAAATACATCATAAGAAAAAGAAACACTTTCAAAGACAAAAGCGTCTATAGTATCCTAGAAAGTATCTAATTGAAAGCTATAACGTCCGTTTAAATTAATATAAAAGAAGAAACACATCCTTTAATTTCATAGAAAGTCTTTTATTAGTAAGTTTACTTTATCTTTTCTTTGTTTATTTTACATAACTAAATAAGGAAATGTGCAAATGATATTCATATGGAAGATGACATACACACGATAAAACAATTACGATATGAGTATTCCTGTTTCTTTTATGTCTTATATTTCTGGAGAAGAAAAATTAAAAGAATTATGCATGTTCGAAGAATTACAACATTAAAGCTAGATTTATTCAGAAAGACGTAACGCGCTTTTACATTTAACTAATAAACTGGATAAGAAGTAAATGACTGCATAGTAATTATTTACTTTAGATCTATGTTTACTTTACATATTTATTTTTTATTTTGCATAACTAACAAATTCATAATGTCTCAATGCGCAAATGATATTCATACATATAATGATTATACAGGGTGTCCGGTCTCAACGGTGTCCAATGGCTAATTCCTAAACCGTTAGTCATAGACATATAGTTCCAATTACAAAAATGTTTTAAATCAGGTAAAGAAATATTTTAAAATCGATTTGGGTCAATAAAAATATTTCTTAAAAAATTACGAAATTTAAATTTTTATACGGTCCCTCGGTCCTATAAGTTATATTTAGTAACATTTTCCTGTTACACTGGCAAGTAAGACAAAAATGTCCCATTTATATAACCTAAAATTGAGCGAGTTATGAAATTTTAAAAACGCATGACTTATGCACTTGTATGCTCTGAAAAGAAATGAGTTCGGCTTGACATTGAAGGATCACATACCAAGTGCTTAAAGTATTCGAAGATCTTATTTCATGTGTATCTGCGCTTTGAAAAAAATCGTAAAAGTATTACGATTAAGTTAACATTTATTAAGTTTCAGGTTGGCTAAAATAACGTATGTTTTATTTTGACAGGATTTGAGACTGCTTCTTTTATGATTTCTTTTAACAAAAATTATGTTATTTTTATAAGTTTTTATGCTACTTCAACGATCGTATGTATGTTTTTCCAGTTCAAAATTTGTACACGAACTTTAACTCACTTTCAAATATCCGATCGAGATTACATTTTACATACTGGCGCAAATCCGATAACAATCTAATATTTTTATGATTTTCGATGGTTACCATTTATACTTATTTTACAGGATAACACAAAAAATTTCGGATAGATTGCAAGAAGTTTAAGAAAAAGGTTTAGATTAGATAATACAATACTGAGATTGTTGGGTTTTTTAACTTTTAGGTATTTTTAAGAACTGAATCCGAAAATTACATTAATTTTTAACAATCATGTCAGGATATTTCGCAAATCATAAATTGTCAAATTTAAAGAATAACAAAAATCGGATACTATAAAGTAAAGGAGATGGTTATTTTTTTTTAACTTTTGATAATTGATTTTTACATACTTTTTAGCACTGAATCTGAAAATGACCTTCATTTTTAACCATCACGTTAGAATTTTTTTGCAAATCGTAAATGTATAAATTAAAATATAGCGAAAATCTCATACTATAAAACATATGTATTTTTTTTTATCTTATTTTATTTTATTCAATAATTTATTCGATGTTTTTGCTTAGCTTGGTATTCTTACAACTAAAAAGATGAGTGGTCCAATGAGATGGGGGGAGGAGATTCAATTTTAATTTTGAACTTTTTAACTTTGAAATTTGCAATTTGCGAAAAATACTGATGTGATAGTTAAAAATGAAGGTCAATTTCGGATTCAGCGGTACAGAATACATAAGAATCAATTATCAAAAGCTAAAAAACATGACATAACCCAACTTTTGAAGGCTAGTGCAATCTAATAATATTTTAAAATATGCATCATTTTGTAAAGAATTGAGGCTGTTAATTTAGCATCATTTTATTAAAAAAAAATTCCGTTTCTTCTTTCCTCTTAAATGTTTATTACAAATTGTATATTTTGTATTAATATGTCAGAATGATTAAAGATTTCAAATTTATATTGCAACGTTAATTTTACTCTCAACCATTTTTTTAATATATCTGACGAAATTATATTTTGACTAAATTTGTGAATGACCCCCAATTTGCAGCAAAAAATAGGCTCACACTTTAAACAGCTATTACTCGGTCAATTTTAATCGTAGAATAACGAGACTTCCTTTGTATTACTTGTCAGTGTAAAAGGAAAATTTTACTAAACATAACTTATAGGACCGGGGGGCCGTATAAAAATTTAAATTTCGTAATTTTTTTAAAAATGTTTTTATTGACCCAAATCGCTTTTAAAATATTTCTTTACCTGGTTTAAAACATTTTGTAATTCGAACTATATGTCTATGACTAACGGTTTAGGAATTAGTCATTAGTTACCGTTGAGACCGGACACCCTGTATAATTGACAATTGAATGAGTATTCCAGTTTCTTTTATGTCATATTTTTAGAAGAATCTGAAAAATAATTATAACTGTCAGAAAAATTTCAAAATTAAATTTCGTTTTATTCAGGAAGATACAATATGCTTGAGTATTTTACATAATAAACTAGATAAATAAACTTAGATAATTAATAAATGCCCCCAAAACAAATATTCTTTATGAATAAAAATATATGCATAAAGTAGTAAATTAAAATAACACAGATGCTATTGCCCCATTTTCTACAAAATGTAAAACACTAGCTAAAATTCTAAACCCCACGACGCTACAATCGATTTACGCATTTGTCCAGCTGTATTCATATTGAAATTTCGTGATTATGCATATTGGGAGACTATATGGTAAATGTTCCGCTCAAACGGGAAATCTGACAGGGAACCTCTAGTCCCCAAACACGCTTGGTACACATTTTATCGGCCACGAAGTTATCAAATGTTAACATTCTTGCTGCGTAATTGTTTTATCAAAATAGCTTCAAAAATTGCACATTTAACCTCTTTGCGATGAGCGTCTTCTAAGAATTTTTATTCTTTTGTCACCGGTTTTTGAAAACAAATTTTTTTCTCTAATTTAATCGGGAAAATGTTCCGATTAAATAAGGCAAAATTTACAAAAATAAATAAATAAATAAATAAATGGTGGGAATAATCAAGAAGGGTTAATTAGACGGGAAAAATGCATCCCCAAGGAAATCTCTCATTGCGCAAATTTTGCTACTTTTACGTTACCCAAGGAAATCTCTGGTTGGCAGTGAGAGGGTTAAGTGAACATTGCCAAAACCCAAAAGAAAACACCAGACCTGTAGCGTCACAGCGCAATGTGATGTGGACAAATAATGACTTTGAATAAAATAAATGAACAAAGCAAAAAATTAAAATCACACAGATGCAATTGCCACATTCTCTACAAAATGTAAAACATTAGCTAAATATCGAAATTCCAAGACGTTACAATCCTTGTATCCATTTGTCCAGCGGTATCCATTCAAATTTCGTGATTATGGGTAGTGGGGTGATATATGGTTATAGTCCCGCTCAAACGGCTAGCGACACGGAACCTCTATTGCTTACATTCCTAAGCATGTTTGGCACACATTTTACCGACCGCAAATTGATAAAAGGTGGGTGAACCTTGCCAAAACCTTGTACCAAACCCCGTTCCTGTAGCGTGGCAGCACAATGTAATGTGAACTACCGGACGACAGAACAATAGCTATAATAATAAAAATTATCTCAGATAATTTTTATACTAATAAAAGACAATTAGAATTCTAAGTTCAAACTTAATATATATACATTAAACAACTACACTATTCTAAACATCGCTCTACCTAGAAAAATTAGACATTCGTAATAAGCTATTTTAGCCCCTGTTAAAATATTAGAGTATCTAAATTGCTACAATCGAAAGCTAAAATAGAAATATTTTCAAATACAAATATATTCTTTCAAATTTATTTCACATCACCAAACCATTTGCATAAAACAATTGATATTTCTAACATCGAACGAAACTCTGCCACGAACTGACTAAAACTATATCATTATTCTAAAACAAGAATTTCCTGAATTGCTTCAAATGATATTTTCTCTGATACTCTTATTCAGCAAACTGAATAAAGGTTTTTTCATTCTTTCTTCCCTTCTCATGACATGCCAGTTGAACGAATCTAATTTTTCAAACATATTACCGTATCAAATTCTACTTACCCAGTTGTCAGACTGAAAGAGTTCATATACTGCTTTTGCATGGGTTATTTCTCAAAAATGTAACTGAATTTCTATGAAAGCGGAAAAAAGCAAATCTTTGAAAACAAACGCAATCAATAAAGGCCTTTTATCTACATATCATTGGCACATCCTCTTAAACTTATTCACCAGAAAAATAGTTTAAATTCAGAAAAGATTAGGTAGTAATAAATTTCTTTGTTTTCTAGAGAATATTCTTAGAAAATAGTTATTTAAGCTGGCGATAAATGAAATGAAGAAACTCAAAGTAGTTTGAGAAAGGGGAGGGGGGGGGGGGGGAGGGACTAAAAGAAATAAATATAAAAGTATAAGAGATCAAATCGTAATAACTAGCAATTGTAACAGAAATTAATAAACTTATATATGCTTTTCTAAAATTTCCGGGGGTAGTTGTGATAATAATTTTCATTAAAGTTTTCTTGAGTTTATTACAGTTTTAGATGTACGTTTAGATTTTCCTGCAAAAATAATAGCATATTTTTCTTTATAATCATTATTAATTTTATAGAATAGAAATGTTGACTTTTTTTCTCAAACTTGGCTACACATATTTCAAAATTTAACATGCAAGGTTGAATGATAGTTTGAGCAATAACAGCCGAAAAATCAATTGTATCTTCAAGTGTAAAAGTATACGATGGCTTGATGTAGTCCAAAATAAAATTGTTATTCAAGTTTTGCTTTTTTTATCAAATGCAATTATGCAACAAAACAAGCTAATCGTTTTCTTCAGAAATCCCCTAAATGCAAAAAGTTTTGAGATTTAAAGAAAAACTGCCTAACTAAATCAAAAACATTTATTTTTATGATAAATTCTACAATGTAAATCGCGGAATTCTACATCAATTCTACAATTGAAGGCTAAAATAGAAATATTTTCAAATACAAATATATCCTTTAAAATATATTTCACATTACCAAACAATTTGCATAAAAAAATTGTTAATTCTAAGAAAGAACGAAACTATTCGACAAACTGACTTAAACTATATCATTAATCTAAAACACGAATTTCCTGAATTGTTCCAACTGATATTTTCTCTGATACTCTTATTCAGTAAACTGAATAAAGGTTATCTTAATGCAGTTGTCAGACTGAAAGAGTTCGCATACTGCTTTTGCATGGGTTGTTTCTCAAAACTGTAACTAACTTTCTATGAAAACTGAAAAAAGTAACTCTTTGAAAACAAACGTAATCAATAAAGGTCTTTTATCTACATATCATTGACACAACCTAAAACTTATTCACTAGGAAATAGTTTAAATTTAGAAAAGATTATAGTCCAGGCAATAGAGACCGTATAGGGGCTCTACCTAGGGGCGATCCATAAATGATGTCACACTTTTTTTTCAATATTTTTGACACCCCTCCCCGCTTTTTCACAAAGTGTCACACTTCACCATACCCCTCCCTTCTCATTCTCACATGTCACGCTATATTACATAAACATATACTTGCAGTTCAGAAACAAAGTACTACGTTATAGATCATATTTCAAACTTTATTTTTAAACGTAACTATTTGTTTTAACGACATTTGTGAGCATAACCATAAAAATAATTCATGTACTTATTTTGTATGAAATAAGATTAAGGTTTATAACAAAAACATAATATACAATAGCAATGAAATATTAATACGAAAGAGCAGTTGAAAACAGTCGTATTTTGAAATTTGAAATAGAATTTAATATGACTTTAAATCTACTTTATAAACACATAATACTTTAATTTCAAAATAACTTCAAAATTTAATCTGCTGCTTTTAATGTTTTTATTTTAACCAAAATGTGTGATGTCACATTTCTTCTTACCCCCTCCCATCCCCTTGTCACAAAATGTCACAATTTCATGAACCCCCCTCCCCCCCCCAAGCGTGACATCATTTGTAGAAGGCCCCTTAGCAAAATTCATGGTAGTTCTGAAAAAAAGGCTTACTATATGTTTTTTGGGTCGCTGAATCCGAATTTTTAACTTCCCACCAAAATTTCTCCCCGGCAACCCCTCCAAATTTTGGTAAAATGCCCCCCAAAAAAGGTTTTTATTAAAAAAATCAAATTTTTTATTGTTTTAGGGGAAAAGTATCTAGGAATTCAGAAAGTAGACAAAATTTGCAAGAAATTAGATATATGACATTATGACAGGATGAAAGGGAAGGGGGGATCTGCCTCGGAACATGCGCCGCGGTGCTGCGTGGATTAAGTTGCTCAATTCCACTTAACCATTCACACGTTTACATTCGCCCTCCCATCTCCACTCCGAACTTTCTCTATAAGGTTTATATTAAGTTTTTTGGGTCGCTGAATCCGAAATTTTAACTTCCCCGAAAAATTTTTAATAAAAGCCTTTTTGGGGGGATTTATACCAAAATTTGGGGGGGTGGGCTTGCCGGGGGAAATTTTCGTGGGAAGTTACAAATTCGGATTCAGCGACCCAAAAAACATAAAGTAAGCCGATTTTCAGAACTACCATTAATTTTGCTAGGTAAAAATCCCGATTGTCTGGACTATTAGGTGGTAATAAATTTTCGATGTTTTCTAGAGAATATTACCAGAAAAGAGTTCTTTAAATCGGCGATAAAAGGAATCAGGAAACTTAAAGTTCTTAGAGGAAAGGAGGAGGGCAACTAAAAGAAATAAATGCAAAAGTATAAAGGACCAAATTGTAAAGAAATAATTGTAGCGTAAATTAATGAAATAACATATATTTTCCTAAAATTTCTGGTGGTATTTGTGATAGTAATTTTGTTAATATTTTTTTGTGTCTGCTACAATTTAATTTAAATTTAGACATACTTTCAGATATTTTGGCAAAATTAATAGCAGATTTTTTTCTTTAGCGTAATTAATAATTTTATAGAATTGAAATATCAAAATACTTTTTTCCCAAATTTGGCTAAACATATTTAAAAATGCAGCATGTAAGAACGAGCGCTAACAGCCGAAAAATCAATTGCATCTTCATGTGAAAATTTATATGGATTCTTCATGTAGTCCAAAATATGCCTCTTATGTAAGTCTGACTTTTTCTGCCAAATGTAATTATGTAAGAAAACAAGAGAATCGTTTTCTTCTGAAAGCCCCTAAGTGCAGACGTTTTGGTATTTAAAAAAAATCTGCCCAACTAAATCAAAAATAGATATTTTTATGAAAAAATCTACAATGTAAAGCGCGGAATTCTACATCTTTTAATAAACTGCGATATTCATTAAGGTTGAGAGGAGGAACTATTTTTTTACCCGTTAGCAATTATGGTTTTTCTTCACTAATATACACTGGTTATCAAAAATTAAGGAAAAGTCACAAAATGCTAATTTTCAAATACGCGAACACTCAAAAGGAAATAATATAATTCAAGTAATTACTATCTCTACAACACAGCTAGCCCATATAACATCTCATTCATGTCACACATGGTCACAAGTGTCACAGTCACTACGGTGAAGCAAAAAAATAGGAAATTCCATACATCTCATTATGAGTCTCAAATGATCACTATATGTGACTCCACTCAGAAATCAATGTGACTGCTGCTTTGTGACGAGTCACCAGTAGACTTTATAATGTAGTTAAATTGTGACTCTCATGTGACTGTCATTTTTTAGACTCAATTTCATAGTCATCATGAACGTTGCATTATGATAAGTTACGAAATAATATCATATTATAGTCACATGAAGACTTTTCCCAAAAGAGCGCAATGGTGACTTCACATTAGTCGCTCTGTCACCTGAAAGTCATCATATGACTTTAATGTGACGTTATTTGGTAACTTATCACAATGCAACGTTCCGATGACTTTGAAATTGAGTCTACAAATGACAGTCACATGAGAGTCACAATGTAACTACATTGTAAAGTCACATGGTGACTCGTCACAAAGCAGCAGTCGCATTGATTTCTCAGTGGAGTCACATATAGTGATCATTTGAAACTCATAATGAGATGCATAAAATTTCCTATTTTATTGCTTCACCGTAGTGACTGTGACACTTGTGACCATGTGTGACATGAATAAGATGTTATATGGACTAGCTGTGTTGTAGAGATAGTAATT
>OZ010790.1:212125665-212235665 GCA_963932465.1 Maratus speciosus
AACCCTTTCGGGACGAGCGTCTTTTACAGAATTTTTAATCCTTTATCACCGGTTTTTTAAAACAGAAATTTTTGCCTCATTGAATCGGGAAAATGCTCGTATTAAATAAGGCAAAACTTACAATAAACATTTACTGGTGAGAATAATAACTGATTTTGAGCACCTTACGCGACACGAATACCGGTCGCTAGTCCCCAAGGGGTTAAAGGATGTCTCTTTTTTTTCTTAGTTTTCAAAATATTTCTAAAATTCATGCTGAATTTAATATTTTGTGTGTTAAAAACGGGTAAACTGTGAGTAAGATTTTAACACTTCATATAAAATTAAATCTATACTTTAGAAATATATTGAGAGGAGAAAGAAAAAAAAAGAGACATCTTTTAGGAAGTGTACACAAAAAATAGAAGTTAAAAATATTAATTTCCCGAGGAGATATTTTAAATATACCAATGCATCAAATGCCCATAGACTTTACATTAGTGAGGGGAAATCGGAAGCTGAGTGACCAGCCCCCTGAATTGCGTAATGTGAAAAAAAATTGAAAAGAACAATAACACGTTTTTTTTCTACCACATGCTTATATGTGTTCATTATTTTCCAGTTATTTTTCACTCGATATCTTAAAAAAAAGAAATGTGTATAAAAAATTATAAGGTTTATTGGCAAAGTTATTTTTTGTTTTCACCTTAATGGGAATTTTTTAAAATTTTATGTATGTATCAATGAAAATTACTTAATAATGTCATCAAAAGTTTTGGACAGCTAAAAAGATGTAAAAAATTAATAATTCTCGACTGAAGAGGAATTTTGTGTAATACACCACTTGTATTATTGCTCAAAACATTATAAAACTGCTATAACAGTTGCTTAATTCAATATTTTATTTTTTCGTTTTTAACTATTCTTTCTGCACAGAGAACTGTATGCCGAGCGTGTGTCGTCTGTTAATTAGTATTTCATGGCAAAATACCTCCACATCCGATTTCTATTATCTCCATAAAGATACAGAGCTCCAGAAATCTCAGAATACGGTATAATCAATAAAAATTGTCACATCTGGTATTACTACAGAAACCTGGGTATCTATAGAACCCGTATCTAGTTAATTTGAAACCCCGCCGAAATGGTAATTTGTCTTCTTAGGAACTCCCACGTTATTGACTAACAGCATTGAAAACTGAACAGAAACACATGTGCGCTTCTCTTTACTTATATTCATCCATTCTTTTGTAAAACGACTTTTACAATTTTAGTGGTTTATCTATTTATTTTAATTACATGTGTATTTTTCAATTTATAAATCGGTGTGGTGTTTGAAGTTTAAAGTGGTTAAGCAGATGCGGTAAAATAAAAAAAAAAAAAAACGTTTTTAGATATTGGCATTTTTGGATGCTAAAAATATTATCGAATTTTTAAATGAATATGAAAAATTAACATTTTTTTTCTTTCAAAAGCAAAATTTACATAAGTTTCCATTGCAAAATCTTGTGAAGAATTAGTCTTGGCGGTCTAACTTATATTATCATTAAGAAATTATGAAATGCTCCACTTTAGCTGTGCACTTTAGTAGGATTAAAAGCATCAATTTATGTGTGTGTTTGTGGGGAGTGTGCGTGCGTGTGTGTGTGTGTGTGGGGGGGGGGTGGGTGCTATTACAAAAACACGATAGTAGTTTCTTGAACGTTATTTTTACAGAGGCGCTGAAAAAAAATCTGACCAAGGGCTCCATGATTACAAAAACACGATATTAGTTTTTTTTAAGTTATTTTTACAGAGGCACTGAAAAAAACTGTCCAAGGGCACCATGATTGGAGAAACACGATAATAGTTTTTTGAAAGGCATTTTCACAGAGGCGCTGAAAAAAATCTGACCAAGGGCGCCATGATTAGAAAAACACGGCAATAGCTTTTTGAAAGGCATTTTTACAGAGGCGCTGAAAAATATCTGACAAGGGCGCCATGATTACAAAAACACGATATTAGTTTTTTTAACTTATTTTTACAGAGGCGCTGAAAAAAATCTGGCCAAGGGCACCATGATTACAAAAACGCGATATAGTTTTTTGAAATTTATTTTTACAGAGGCGCTGAAAAAATTTGTTCAAGGGCGCCATGATTAGAAAAACACGATAATAGTTTTTTAAAAAGCATTTTTACAGAGGCTCTGAAAAAAAAATCTGTCCAAGGGCGCTATGATTAGAAAAAACACGATAATAGTTTTTTGAAAGGCATTTTTACAGAGTCGCTGAAAAAAAATCTGACAAAGGGCGCCATGATTATAAAAACACGGTAATAGCTTTTTGAAGGGCATTTTTACAGAGGCGCTGAAAAGTACCTGACCAAAGGCGCCATGATTACAAAAACAAGATATTAGTTTTTTTAAATTTATTTTTACAGAGGCGCTGAAAAAATCTGTCCAAGGGCGCCATGATTGGAGAAACAGGATAATAGTTTTTTGAAAGGCATTTTCACAGAGGCGCTGAAAAAAATCTGTCCAAGGGCGTCATGATTAGAAAAACACGGTAATAGCTTTTTGAAAGGCATTTTTACAGAGGCGCTGAAAATATCTGACAAGGGCGCCATGATTACAAAAACACGATATTAGTTTTTTTTAACTTATTTTTACAGAGGCGCTGAAAAAAATCTGTCCAAGGGCGCCATGATTACAAAAACACGATATTGTTTTTTGGAATTTATTTTTACAGAGGCGCTGAAAATTTTTTTTCCAAGGGCGCCATGATTAGAAAAACACGATAATAGTTTTTTGAAAGGCATTTTTACAGAGGCACTGAAAAAAAATCTGACCAAGGGCGCCAGAAAAACACGGTAATAGCTTTTTGAAGGGCATTTTTACAGAGGCACTGAAAAGTGTCTGACCAAAGGCGCCATGATTACAAAAACACGATATTAGTTTTTTAAAACTTTTTTTTACAGAGGCGCCGAAAAAGTCTGGCCCAGGGCGCCATGATTATAAAAACAGGATATAATTTTTTTTTTTTTTTTTTTTTTTTTTTTTTTTTTTTTTTTTTTTTTTACAGAGGCGCTGAAAAAAATCTGTCCAAAGGCGCCACGATTAGAAAAACACGATAATAGTTTTTTGAAAATCATTTTTACAGAGGTACATTAGTACAGGCTTTGAAACTGGTCGAGGGTAACAATGGTGAGGTGTAACAATGGCATATCTGATTGTCGATAACCTATATATCTCGAAATTGGGTTATCTAATTGTCTTTGATCACACATAGTTTGCTTATGCTATACTTTAAAAAATGAAAAGCATTACTTTTTAATTTTCCAAATGAAAATCTTTGAAAATTTTATGCCTTTCAGAATGCACAACTTTAAGTGTGTTAAAAAAAAAAAAAAAAAAAAGTGATGGTGGGCGCACCGGGCATTTGCCTCTTTGCCCGGTGGGCCAGTACGACCCTGATGTCAACTTTTTTTTTTTAATTACCGCAATTTGTCACAGCTGCATCCACAGATGACATCCATTCAGATCATTTCAAATGGAGTCTGTCTTTAAATGATTCATTTAGAAAAAAAGTCCAATTTTTGAAGAATAGAATTAAGGCCGCAGGGGATCTATCGAAGTTCGCATAGGCGATATCAATAATTTCGAAGATCGCATTTTTTTCTTTTAGGTATTTTTAAAAAGCGCATACATTTCGTTAGCTGAATTTTTCATCACTTTCGTTTAACATCGGCTTACATATGGGTTTCTCATTTTGAACGATTTTTCACTGAAAAGTCGCATACTCGGCTTATACACGAAAATATACGGTAGTTGGCATACAAGAGTGCGGTTAATAAAACAGATAATTTAATAAATAATTTCTGACTGTCCATGTAATTGGATCAGATACGGAAAACGCTATGTAAGCAACTGCTGCTACAGCAGTGTATTGCTTGTCAATAGAGTCAATTTTGAATCAGTCACTCGTAGTTTTTCAGTAATCGAATGATTTTACCAAATTTGATTTTTTTTGTGGGGAGGGGGTATTCTAAAAAACTCTGAAATAAATTAAAATATTCAAAATATTTTCAAATACCTTCTGAAACTCAAGTATATCAAGAAAACTGGATAAAGCGATCGAAGCCTTTTTTTTATGTCTAAAGTTAGCTCAGTAAATTATATTATGAACAGTAAAATAGTTCTGTAAAATACAAATTCAAAAAATCTCTAAAAAACAAGTTAAAGCCTCTAATAGATGTCGCTTGTGACGTTTCTGAACTTTAGACACATTTTAAGAACGCGAAACGGGAGTATACAAAATTTTATTTTAGTGGGGTTTCGGATCAATTGCTGCGTCTATATATTGTAAAAAACTTATAAAAATCAGTGAAAAAAACGGAAAATGTACTGATGTTCAAGTTGTCGTCAATTCTCCGTTTTTTTTACGGAAATTCAGAGTTATATATTTCCCCATTTTCAATATCGAAATCTTCCGCTAAAAAAAGGGGGAAATTCCTGTTGATAGATATAATTGTGAATTCCTGTGAACTCAGAAATAATTGTGAGCAATAGCTCAGTATTTAAAATGATAATTTAAATGATGAATATACATATATGATGGAAGAATAGCTCAATAATTAAAATGAAAATCTAAATGATAATTATATATACTGATGCAAATTTAGCGAATATTGATGAATATTTGTATCGAACATTATCACACCCATTTTATACCTCATTACCTTCCCTACGGATTCGAACTTCCTTAATCATGACCAAAGAATGAATACACTCCAATAGCGCAACCCAATTTTCCAAATCTAACGATTTGGATATAGGCCAAAACTCAATTATGAAAATTTAACTGGATTTTTCCAGTTTTCTCTCTATTAACAAATGATCGGTGTAGTTTGTCTGTTTTCGATAGAACATTTCTGTTTTTAACAGTCAAAGAGTATGGTTAAAAAGGATATTTTCCATTTATTCCATTAAAAAACAGAAATTTAACATAAAATCAATCTTATATATACTTATTTTTTCTACAGAAAAAAAAATATATAATTTGAAACAAAAATATATATACAATGACAAAAAAAAAAAAAAAAAAAAAAAAAAAAAAAAAAAAAAAAACATTGTTAATTAATTTTCAAATATTTTATGTGTTAAAGAGTGTCTGAAAGAAGCGATTTTAATATAAGATATGAGTAATTAGACATGTTCTGATTTAAATTTTTACGTTTAATTTTATCACAAGTTATTTTCTCGATTCAAGTATAATATCATGATAAGGAAAATAATTAAATAAACGTTAAAATTTCTAAATCAAAATAGGGAAAAAAAGAAGAAGAACGAAAAACCACGGGTCCAGGGATCTATAGATGTTATGCACACCAAATAACAAAAAAAAAATAGTTCAGTTTAACCCTTTATGTATTAAAATATGAATTTAAAAGAATTTATCTTCTAAAGCATTTTTCGTGAATTTTGGAAACTACATTAGAAGATTTACATAATCATTTTTAAAAAATTAGAAGGATTCAAAAATTTAGCATAATTAAATTTGAATTTATAGGGATTTTGTGCAATATTTATAACTCCACTCAAATCTTTTATTTTAAATATTTTTCTTAGTATTTTGTAAAATTAGGAAATGTACAAATATAATGTTATTACAATATAACTATATAGAATTATTTCCGAATTAAAAAATCCGCCCCCCCCCACCTTTCTGACGCCAAGAAAGCTGAAAAGATGCAAAGGCAAAAGAAATCATCCTTTAAAAAAAATTTTTGTTTGTGTAACCAATAATGCTTTAGGAACAAGATAAAGTAATACATCTATAACTAATTCTAAGCTTTATTAATACTAATCGATGTATTAAAGAATTTTATAACAAGTTATTTTAGTGATACTTATAAGTATCGCCAGTAGATAAAGGGTTAAAAACACACAACTCATTTAATAATCCAATTTCTAATATTAGCATTAATAGTCGAAAAAATATTAGATTTTATTTCTTTTGTGCAGCTCAGTATATAATTTATAGATTTGTATGTATACTACAAAGTATGATAAAAGTTAGTTCCATTAAACGAATTGCACAGTTCAAAATTTCCTTTTAGCAATTTCCGTGAATATACGGAAATGTGCTTGAGCCTGATTTTCTAGGCGGATATTCGTTTTGAATGTAGCTTGATAAATAACAGATTTTGCATGGGATTTTGACATTTTAAAAAATATTTTTTCAGTCTGTGTACTGTCATATAGAAAAACAGTTCTGTAATTTATGATAAAATTGAAAACAAATGATTGTTGTACCGATAACACTGTTATAAATTAAGATTATTTTACATTTCATATTAGCAAAATTTAAAAATAGTCTATTTTTCTCTACAAATATTTAAAAACAGTAATCTATACTTTATTTAATCACAGAACTTCTGAAAATATATAAACCAAATAGTATTACTATATGAAAATACTGGTTTTAATTATGAAAAAATCACATAAAATTAATTTTAAATTAAAATGGTTTATTAATCTTAAAAACTCTGAGACGTAAATAATTTATGTTAACACTGCATAGATCGCAAACAGTGCTGCCAAATCTGGTGGTTTTGTTATAAGATATTTCAATTATACACCAGAAAATTTGTAATACTTAGTGATTTAGTTTATTCCCGAAATATATGTCATTATAATAACCATAAATAACTAATCAAACTTTCTTGGGATAATTTAGAATTTTTTAAAGATAATTTTACATACGACACATAAATGTGTTAACCGCCTATATAGTTTTAATAAAGCATAATTTTCTTAATTCATGTTCCAGAATATTTCAAAATATTGAAGCTTGTTTCTATAATACCAGCAAACAAAATATATTCGGCCTGTTTCGTCTTTATCTTTACTTCTGGTGTGATAAAGAAAATAAATCATCACAACCTATTCATATAGATGTTGTCTTATCTTTTTATTAGAACAGCAATTCCGCTTTAAATACAGTTCACCTACGATCTAGCACGATGTTCTATACTCATCCCTATCAGCCTTTGAAAAACAATCTGAAAGATTTTCGTTTCGTTCTATTATTCACAAAGACCGTAATCAAAGGAGCTAGATAGACTCTTTTAGGTGTATTATTAAGTGACAAGTAGTCCTTAAGGAGAATAAAAGCATTTGTTATTAAATTCGCATCGAATAGCAAAGATATATTTTTCCGAGAGAGATTTTATTTTTAAAGAAAATCCCTTTTCATCTATGATGATTAATGATTCAAAAATAGAAGTTGAAATAGCGGCAAATTCATTTCTCAAACTTTGGTGCTTATTTATTTAAAGCTCGTCGATATTGTATATTAAAAAGGAAATGTATATAAAAATAATCCAAGAACGTAGAATAGATTGCATGTAAAAAAAAAAAAAAAAAAAAAAAAAAAAAAAAAAAAAAAAAAATTCTTAGATTTCACATTAGCAGTAGTTTAAATTAGTTTATATTTTATCTGAAAGTATTTTTAAATAGTAATATATTACTTATTTAATCACAGAATGCCAGAAATAATATAAGCCAAATATTACTATACGAAAATACTGCTAATACGTATTGCATATTCAGCATACAATTAATTTAAATGTGAAAGTATGTATTAATCTTAGAAAATATGAGACGTAAATAATTTCTGTTAACACTAAACAGGTGACAAACAGTGTTGCCAAATCTGGTGATTATATAATTAAGAAATTCCGAGTTCACACCAGACAATTTTTAACACTAATTTTAATTTAATGTATTCACGAAATATCTATAATAACCGTAAATAACTAATAGAACTTTCTTGGGAAAATATAGAATTTCTTAACGATAATTTTATAAGTGGCACACAAATGCGTTAGACGGCTGTGTTAATAAAACATACTTTTCTTAATTCATGTTTCAGAATATTTCAAAATATTTGAAGCATATACAATACCAGCAAACAAAATATATTTGGCCTGTTTCGTCTTTATCTTTACTTCTGGTGTGATAAAGAAAATAAATCATTACAACCTGTTCAAATAGATGTTCTCTTACCTTTTTATTAGAACAGCAATTCCGCTTTAAACACAGCTCACCTACGATCTAGCACGATGTTCTATACTCCCCCTATCATCCTTTGAAAAACAATCTCAAAGTTTTTTATTTCGTTCTATTATTCACAAAGACCGTAATCAAAGGAGCTAGATAGACTCTTTTAGGGTATTATTAAGTGACAAGTAGTCCTTAAGGAGAATAAAAGCATTTTTTGTTAAATTCGCATCGAAGAGCAAAGATGATTTCTTTTTTCAAGAGAGATTTTATTATTTTTTTTTAAATCCCTTTCATCTATAATGATTAATGATTCAAAAATAGAAGTTGAGATAGCGGAAAATTCATTTGTCAAACTTTGGTGCTTATTTATTGAAAGTTCGCCGATATTTTATATTAAAAGGGAAATGTATATAAAAATAATCCAAGAACGTAGAATAGATTGCAAGTAAAAAAAAAAAAAATGAATCAAATGAATAATTTAACGAAAAAGAATAGCTCTATTTACACTTGAAATATTTATGTGTGTTATACTCAAATAAATTAAAAATATTTCTTTAATAAAAGTTTTTTTAAACTTAAGACGACCGTGGTCCTTTATCTGACGTAAATCGTCCTAAAATTGTTTTTGTGCATATTATTCTTTTCCAGTTTGTTCTGAGCCATTTGCAAAAAAACGAATGCAGATGCGATTATTTTTTGCAAAGTTACAAGCGTTTGAATTTTGTACACTAACAATTTTTATCCCCTATAATATGCTTTAAATCTATTTTTGTAAAAACTTTTTTCAGATTTTAAAATGATCCATGCGTCATAATATTTGATCAAAATTCATGAAATTAATAACGAATCCTGATATTGCTAACAAATATATATATATATATATAAAACTGTGCATGCATTTTATAATTTGACTTCATTAAGAAAATAAATTTGATTTTTAGCTTATTAAAAAGCTAAATTTTTAAGAAAATCGATATCGGATTCAGAAAAAAATCTCTAAAAAAATAAGTATTCAAGGAATTAAAAAATAAATGCACAGATTTGTTTGCAATAGAGTTTTAAGTGATTAAAATGCCAAATCGAGGAACTATCTTAAAAATTATGACGCATGGAACATTTTAAAATTTGAATTTTTTACAAAAATATTAAAATTATAATAAGACTGGTAATGTCTTTTAAGCTATTTTATATATATTATGGTGAAATGTATATTTCCAGAAAATTTTATATCTCTATGATGAAAAAAAGAAATAAATAATTTTTAACGTCCACCATCTTCTTCAAGGAAAAAGAAAAGAAAAGAAAAAGAAAAAAAAGTTTTTTCAATATCTTAAAAATTCCGGTAATTTAATGCATGTACATAAATTTATTGTACGCTTAAAATAACCAAAATTTATCTTTTAAGAATATTTCAAAGTATTAGAAGTATCTATAAAATGAGCAAACAAAATATATTCGGCATTTTTCGTCTTTTCCTTTGCTTCCAGTTTAGATGTTCTCTTACCTTGCAATAGAACAGCAATCCCCCCTTAAATACAGTTTAACTACTATCTAAGATGATATTATCATACTTTGAAATACCATCGGAAAGATTTCGTTTCAATATGTTATTCACAATGACCATAATCAAGGGAGTTAGCTAGACTATGTTAGGTGTATTATTTGATGACAGGTAGTCTTTAAGGAGAATGAAAGCATTTGTTATTAAATTCGCATGGGATAACAAATAGTATTTGTTCCCCCAGATGGAATTTATTTTAAATGATATCTCTTTTTGATATATGCTGATTATTTGTGTCAAAATTGAAAAGAAATAACTGTCAAATGTACTTATCAATTTTGGTGCTTTTTCATTGAAAGTTTGCAAATTGTTTATATTAAAATAGGAATATGAAAAAATAATAATAGAAGAACCAGGCATAAGTGACAGGTTAAAAATTCAATTAAAATGTATATTTTAATGAAACATAATTAAGAAATTTCCATATTATACAGCAATGTTTCCCAACGGAAATACTTCTACGCGTTTTATCAAATAACTTTTAAAAAATCATGAATAACCTGTTTTTTTTTAAAGCAATTTTGAGGTTAACAAGAAATAATAATAAAAAAAATGTTCATAATCTTAAAAATTCCGCTAATTAAAAATATGTTCATAAGTGTGCTGCACGCTTAAAATGAACAGTATACATACTTAAAATATTTTTAGCATACATAAAAACGTCAAACAAAATATATCCAGCCTGTTTCGTCTTTTTCGTCACTTCTGGTGTAAAAAAGAAAATAAATCATCGCAACCTGTTCAAATAGACATTGTTTTACCTTATCATTAGACCAGCAATTCAACTTTAAACACAGTTCAACTACCATCAGGGGCGTTGTTGTTTTATTCTCCTTCCTATCATACTTTAAAAAAACAATCTGAAAGATTCCGCTTTGTTCTATTATTCACAAAGACCGTAATCAAGGAAGCTAGAAAGACCCTTTTAGGTGTATTATTTGGTGACAAGTAGTCTATAAGGAGAATAAAAGCATTTATTATTAAATTTCAATTTAAAAACACAAGGGATTCCCCCCCCCCCTCCCCCCGAGGGAATTTGTTTTTAACGAAATCTCTTTGATGTATGCTAATTATTTCTTTAAAAATTGAAAAGAAATAACCGCAAATGTACTTATCAGTTTTGGTGCTTATACATTGAAAGTTCGCCAATATTTTATATTAAAATGGGAATATTAAAAATGATAATTCAAGAACATGGAATAAGTGACAGGTTATAAATTCAATTAAAATGTATTCCTAAATGAAAAATAATTAAGAATTTTTCATAAGCAATATTTCCCGTCTGAAATACTTCTCTGCGTTTTTATCAAACAAATTAAAAAATTTCTTTAATAAATCTTTCTTTAAAAGTAATTTTGAAACTAATCGGAAATTAGCATAAAAAGGAAAATACCAAATTTTTCAATATCTTAAAAATTTACAGTGCAGCTTAAAATGAACAGTTCATATTTTTAGAATATTTTTAGCATACATAAAAACATTAAACAAAATATATTCGGCATGTTATGTCCCTTTTGATGTAAAAAAGAAAATAAATCATCGCAACCTGTTCAAATAGACATTGTTTTACCTTATCATTAGACCAGCAATTCAACTTTAAACACAGTTCAACTACCATCAGGGGCGTTGTTGTTTTATTCTCCTTCCTATCATACTTTAAAAAAACAATCTGAAAGATTCCGCTTTGTTCTATTATTCACAAAGACCGTAATCAAGGAAGCTAGAAAGACCCTTTTAGGTGTATTATATGGTGACAAGTAGTCTATAAGGAGAATAAAAGCATTTATTATTAAATTTCAATTTAAAAACAAAAGGGATTCCCCCCCTCTCCCCGAGGGAAGTTGTTTTTAACGAAATCTCTTTGGTGTATGCTAATTATTTCTTTAAAAATTGAAAAGAAATAACCGCAAATGTACTTATCAGTTTTGGTGCTTATACATTGAAAGTTCGCCAATATTTTATATTAAAATGGGAATATTAAAAATGATAATCCAAGAACATGGAATAAGTGACAGGTTATAAATTCAATTAAAATGTATTCCTAAATGAAAAATAATTAAGAATTTTTCATAAGCAATATTTCCCGTCTGAAATACTTCTCCGCGTTTTTATCAAACAAATTAAAAAATTTCTTTAATAAATCTTTCTTTAAAAGTAATTTTGAAACTAATCGGAAATTAGCATAAAAAGGAAAATACCAAATTTTTCAATATCTTAAAAATTTACAGTGCAGCTTAAAATGAACAGTTCATATTTTTAGAATATTTTTAGCATACATAAAAACATTAAACAAAATATATTCGGCATGTTATGTCCCTTCTGATGTAAAAAAGAAAATAAATCATCGCAACCTGTTCAAATAGACATTGTTTTACCTTATCATTAGACCAGCAATTCAACTTTAAACACAGTTCAACTACCATCAGGGGCGTTGTTGTTTTATTCTCCTTCCTATCATACTTTAAAAAAACAATCTGAAAGATTCCGCTTTGTTCTATTATTCACAAAGACCGTAATCAAGGAAGCTAGAAAGACCCTTTTAGATGTATTATTTGGTGACAAGTAGTCTATAAGGAGAATAAAAGCATTTATTATTAAATTTCAATTTAAAAACAAAAGGGATTCCCCCCCCCTCCCCCCGAGGGAATTTGTTTTTAATGAAATCTCTTTGATGTATGCTAATTATTTCTTTAAAAATTGAAAAGAAATAACCGCAAATGTACTTATCAGTTTTGGTGCTTATACATTGAAAGTTCGCCAATATTTTATATTAAAATGGGAATATTAAAAATGATAATTCAAGAACATGGAATAAGTGACAGGTTATAAATTCAATTAAAATGTATTCCTAAATGAAAAATAATTAAGAATTTTTCATAAGCAATATTTCCCGTCTGAAATACTTCTCTGCGTTTTTATCAAACAAATTAAAAAATTTCTTTAATAAATCTTTCTTTAAAAGTAATTTTGAAACTAATCGGAAATTAGCATAAAAAGGAAAATACCAAATTTTTCAATATCTTAAAAATTTACAGTGCAGCTTAAAATGAACAGTTCATATTTTTAGAATATTTTTAGCATACATAAAAACATTAAACAAAATATATTCGGCATGTTATGTCCCTTCTGATGTAAAAAAGAAAATAAATCATCGCAACCTGTTCAAATAGACATTGTTTTACCTTATCATTAGACCAGCAATTCAACTTTAAACACAGTTCAACTACCATCAGGGGCGTTGTTGTTTTATTCTCCTTCCTATCATACTTTAAAAAAACAATCTGAAAGATTCCGCTTTGTTCTATTATTCACAAAGACCGTAATCAAGGAAGCTAGAAAGACCCTTTTAGGTGTATTATTTGGTGACAAGTAGTCTATAAGGAGAATAAAAGCATTTATTATTAAATTTCAATTTAAAAACAAAAGGGATTCCCTCTCCCCTCCACCCGAGGGAATTTGTTTTTAACGAAATCTCTTTGATGTATGCTAATTATTTCTTTAAAAATTGAAAAGAAATAACCGCAAATGTACTTATCAGTTTTGGTGCTTATACATTGAAAGTTCGCCAATATTTTATATTAAAATGGGAATATTAAAAATGATAATTCAAGAACATGGAATAAGTGACAGGTTATAAATTCAATTAAAATGTATTCCTAAATGAAAAATAATTAAGAATTTTTCATAAGCAATATTTCCCGTCTGAAATACTTCTCTGCGTTTTTATCAAACAAATTAAAAAATTTCTTTAATAAATCTTTCTTTAAAAGTAATTTTGAAACTAATCGGAAATTAGCATAAAAAGGAAAATACCAAATTTTTCAATATCTTAAAAATTTACAGTGCAGCTTAAAATGAACAGTTCATATTTTTAGAATATTTTTAGCATACATAAAAACATTAAACAAAATATATTCGGCATGTTATGTCCCTTCTGATGTAAAAAAGAAAATAAATCATCGCAACCTGTTCAAATAGACATTGTTTTACCTTATCATTAGACCAGCAATTCAACTTTAAACACAGTTCAACTACCATCAGGGGCGTTGTTGCTTTATTCTCCTTCCTATCATACTTTAAAAAAACAATCTGAAAGATTCCGCTTTGTTCTATTATTCACAAAGACCGTAATCAAGGAAGCTAGAAAGACCCTTTTAGGTGTATTATTTGGTGACAAGTAGTCTATAAGGAGAATAAAAGCATTTATTATTAAATTTCAATTTAAAAACAAAAGGGATTCCCCCCCCCCTCCACCCGAGGGAATTTGTTTTTAACGAAATCTCTTTGATGTATGCTAATTATTTCTTTAAAAATTGAAAAGAAATAACCGCAAATGTACTTATCAGTTTTGGTGCTTATACATTGAAAGTTCGCCAATATTTTATATTAAAATGGGAATATTAAAAATGATAATTCAAGAACATGGAATAAGTGACAGGTTATAAATTCAATTAAAATGTATTCCTAAATGAAAAATAATTAAGAATTTTTCATAAGCAATATTTCCCGTCTGAAATACTTCTCTGCGTTTTTATCAAACAAATTAAAAAATTTCTTTAATAAATCTTTCTTTAAAAGTAATTTTGAAACTAATCGGAAATTAGCATAAAAAGGAAAATACCAAATTTTTCAATATCTTAAAAATTTACAGTGCAGCTTAAAATGAACAGTTCATATTTTTAGAATATTTTTAGCATACATAAAAACATTAAACAAAATATATTCGGCATGTTATGTCCCTTCTGATGTAAAAAAGAAAATAAATCATCGCAACCTGTTCAAATAGACATTGTTTTACCTTATCATTAGACCAGCAATTCAACTTTAAACACAGTTCAACTACCATCAGGGGCGTTGTTGTTTTATTCTCCTTCCTATCATACTTTAAAAAAACAATCTGAAAGATTCCGCTTTGTTCTATTATTCACAAAGACCGTAATCAAGGAAGCTAGAAAGTCCCTTTTAGGTGTATTATTTGGTGACAAGTAGTCTATAAGGAGAATAAAAGCATTTATTATTAAATTTCAATTTAAAAACAAAAGGGATTCCCCCCCCCCCTCTCCCCCGAGGGAATTTGTTTTTAACGAAATCTCTTTGATGTATGCTAATTATTTCTTTAAAAATTGAAAAGAAATAACCGCAAATGTACTTATCAGTTTTGGTGCTTATACATTGAAAGTTCGCCAATATTTTATATTAAAATGGGAATATTAAAAATGATAATTCAAGAACATGGAATAAGTGACAGGTTATAAATTCAATTAATATGTATTCCTAAATGAAAAATAATTAAGAATTTTTCATAAGCAATATTTCCCGTCTGAAATACTTCTCTGCGTTTTTATCAAACAAATTAAAAAATTTCTTTAATAAATCTTTCTTTAAAAGTAATTTTGAAACTAATCGGAAATTAGCATAAAAAGGAAAATACCGAATTTCTCAATATCTTAAAAATTTACAGTGCAGCTTAAAATGAACAGTTCATATTTTTAGAATATTTTTAGCATACATAAAAACATTAAACAAAATATATTCGGCATGTTACGTCCCTTCTGATGTAAAAAAGAAAATAAATCATCGCAAACTGTTCAAATAGTCATTGTCTTACCTTATCATTAGACCAGCAATTCAACTTCAAACACAGTTCAACTACCATCAGAGGCGTTGTTCTGTTCTCCTTCCTATCATCTTTTGAAAAACAATCTGAAAGATTTAGCTTCGTTCTATTATTCACAAAGACCGCAATCAAGGAAGCTAGGAAGACCCTTTTAGGTGTATTATTTGGTGAAAAGAAGTCCTTAAGGAGAATAAAAGCATTTATTATTAATTTTGCATTGGAAAACAAAAAGGATTTTCCACCCCCCGAAGGAATTTGTTTTTAAAGAAATCTCTTTGATATATGCTAATTATTTGTTTAAAAATGGAAAAGAAATAACTGCAAATGTACTTATCAATTTTGATGCTTATACACTGAAAGTTTGCCAATATTTTATATTAAAATGGGAATATAAAAAATAATAATCTAAGAACATAGAATAAGTGACAGGTTTAAAATTCAATTAAAATGTATAATTTAATGAAAAATAATTAAGAAATTTCCAAATTAACTAGCAATATTTCCCTTCTAAAATACTTTTTCGCGTTTTTATCAAATAAATTTAATAATAATAATAATAATAATTCTTGTATAACCCTTTTTTTAAAGGTAAGCGGAAATGAACAACAAAAAAGAAAAGAAAATACGAAATTTTTCATAGTCTTAAAAATTCCGCTAGTTAAAAATATGTTCATAAATAGACTATACGCTTAAAATGAGCAGTATATATATTTAGAAAACTTAGCATACATAAAAACATCAAACAAAAAATATCCAGCCCGCTTCGTCTTTTTCGTCACTTCTGGTGTTAAAAAGAAAATAAATCATCGCAACCTGTTCAAATAGACATTCTCTTACCTTGTCATTAGACCAGCAATTCAACTTTAAACACAGTTCAACTACCATCAGAGGCGTTGTTGTTCTGTTCTCCTTCCTATCACCCTTTGAAAAACAATCTGAAAGATTTCTTTTCTTTCTATTATTCACAAAGACCATAATCAAGGGAGCTAGAAAGACCCTTTTAGGTGTATTATTAAGTGACAAGTAGTCCTTAAGAAGAATAAGAGGATTTATTATTAAATTCGTATCAGATAACAAAGAAAATTTTTCCCCGAGGGAGTTTATTTTTAAAGGAAATCTCTTTGATGTACAATGATTAATGAGTCAAAAAATAGAAGATGGAATAACGGCAAATGAATTTATCAGTCTTTGGTGCTCGAGCTTATATGTTGAAAGTTTGCCGATTTTAAATTGAGAATATATTACAAATTATTCTAAGATACGTTTCAACAACAACAGAATTTAAATTAAATTAATAATTTCACGAAAAATAATTATTCTTATTACATAAAAAAATTGAGCTTTAAAAATATTTTTCTGCATTATTATCAAATAAATAAAAAAGTATTTTCATGATGAAAACCTTTTTAGATGAATATCTCTGCAATTTCACTCCTTGGGGAAAAAAAAAAAAAAAAAAAAAAAAAAAAAAAAAAAAAAAAAATCCAAAATCCTTAATATCTTAAAAATTCCGGTAATAAAAAAATATATTAATAAATTTATTGTAATAAGTAAAGCCTATCAATAGTTCCGAAATGTTTATAAAATTTTATATGTAATAATTTCGACAGATGAAAGATACATTTTAATATCCGTCATTAATTTTAAACATGCAATAAATAAAATATTTAGACAAACATGTTAAAAGGAAATTATTTAATTTAGCATCAAAACCAAGCGACAATTTTTGCTTTTTTATTTAAATGTCAAAGCTCTTTGAATTTTTTTCTTGAGTTTGAAAAAAAAAATTATATATATATATATATATTCTAATATTGATGAAGAAGTAATTATGTCAAAAACCTTCGTGGTTTTACTTGTTAAATAAGATTCCAACGATTACGAAGTAATTAAAACTTTCAAAATAACATGTTAATATAAACTGTCATACGATTTTTTTTAAAGAAAAACTGAAGGTAAAATCAATGTGAGAAGTGTTTTATTTCAAGTACCACATTGAAGTGACATGTAATACTGTGTTTAATAAAAGATTTTTAAAATTAAAGATAGAAGAATTTAAAAGAATCTTGCAACTGGAGAGTAATCATATTTTTCTTTTTAGTTAGATATTTACTTATTTTTTAAATTGGCTTTAAGTATTAGGTGTAAGTATATTTTTAGACTTTACTTAATGTATGTGTGCACACATGCTGTTTATATAGAAATGCACAATATGCACGATGGAGGTTATATGTACAGTCGTCAGAAAAAAAATAAACACACCCTACTTACTCGTTAAATTATTGTGGAAGAAAGTTTCTGGTACCAAACGATTGGAAATAAAGTCTGTTTTTAAATGATGGATATAACATTTTCTTTGGGGGCCATATACATATCAAAACGAACCTTAACTTTATTTTTTTTTCCAACAGCAATACTCAAGTTTGACACCATAAGTAAATTATACACCCTTTAATTGGCCTGAACACAAAATTTCATGAAATTTGTAGGATTAGTTTCAGAAAAAATAATTATTTTAAAATGAGCATATTTTAGGGCCTATATCCACTGCAAATAAAGGCGTCTTAAATTAAGATACATATGTGACTGAAAAAGAATTTCAGACACTTAAGTGTCTGAATCTGAAAATTCAGTCACAAAAGATGTCTTAATTTAAAACACCTAAGTGTCTTACTATGATCATAGTGTACACGAACTGATAAAAGTGTCTAAAAAATCTGCAAGTGTCTAATTTTAAGACACTTTGTAACTCCGCTCCGCATTCACCAGGGGGCACTCTCAGTTGCGCATGCGTCTTCCTTTCGAACTCGATGTTCGTTTGTAATTCAAACTGAATGCTTGTTTTTATGTACGCGTACATTTTAACTAATAATTTATTTTGACTTGATTGTTTTTTGCGGAATGTGAAGTTCCGGGATTTAATTTCTATCGACATAGTGGTGCTCCGTATTAATATTTATCTATAAAACTAATACAGTGTTCTTCATCTCGTCAAATTTGTAAAGAGAACTGTTGTCTGGCGGGCTATGTTTTCAGGATGGAAATTTTCCATCCTTTTAACAGAGCTAGCCGGATGTGCAAGGGGATTTTATTTTTTAAATATCCAAGTCTGCCTAATTAACGGATACTAACGTAGCCTCCAATCCGGACGTCCTCTGGGCGAATGTGCTTTTGGAATAATCAGACCTTTTCCCAGGTAAGTGGGGTCTTAACTATGTATTTAAAACTCTCTGTGATTGTTTTATCTTTAAATGAAGACCTCACACGAGTCTATAGCTTTATTATTTCCTGAGTTATGCCAAAATATGTTCAAAGCATTTTGCCTATGGTATTTCCATGTTAAAATTTTATTTTGCTAATATTTAAATTTCTACTCTTCAAATCATCTGCAATCATATTTCTGTATTATTTTCTATCCAATGTTATCTTTAAAATAAATTTTGGTGTCTCTGCATGGTGTATATTAGCGGTTACTGAATTTATTAATTTTACACCTTCCTAAGCCTTTTCTTATGTAGCCATTACTTTAAAAATCGCAGTGACATCGCCTGTTGATTGGCTCATACTTCTTAATTACCATCAAGACTACCTTAATAGTATTTTTTGGTGTAATTATTACTCTGAAGTACCCTTTTTAATTATTTATTTACGTATACAATATTTTTATAAGCATTTAATGCGGCAGCATTTGTAATGTTTACATCGATTTTTACATTTCTGATAGATTTATTATGTGTTATGTACTGGAATTCAAAAGCATTTATAGTAAACATTCCTGTTAATAGCTTCTTTTATTTATTATTTATGCTTTTCTTGTCTAATGAAGTTTTCTTCTGCCTCATAGTGTGTACATCATAAATTTTAAAAAAGAATATAGTTCGGACATCTTTCCATTCATTGATTCCCCCATATATTTAATACAGCGAATTACTTGTGTTCATTTATTTATTTTAAAATGTTTTGACTGATAAAACTCATTAAATCCGGTCATTCTAATTAAAAGATTTCCCTTTGCTATAATTTTAGTGTTTCCGAGTATTTTAGAAATATCCCATTTGCCATACTGAGAATAGTCAACATATGATCTTTTTATGATTCAAAAGTCAAAACCACAGCTTCAGAACGGAAATTGACGTCACTAATGTAGACGTTGAATCAGAAAAAAATTTGTTGATGTCAACAAAGATTTAGAAAAAGGATCTCGCGTTATCTGTAGTCACTTTGTTAAATTTTAATGATTATTTTTAGATTCTTAAATTCATGTAATCATGTACCGTTAACGTAATTGTAAGAATGCGGTAAAAATATACAGATATATTTCATTTGAAATAATTATATAATATTGATTTTTTGATTACTTTTAGTTAAAAAGTAATTTGAAATTAAAAATGAATACAAAGTATAGAGGTAGATTTTTATAAAATATTTATTTGCATATAGCTAGATTTTGCACTTAAAACTGACACGTACATTTATCGAATCATAACACAGGGTTGGACTTTTTCCAGAAGGAGGGCCTGATTAAAGCATGGGCAGACCCTCCCCCCCCCCCCCCCTACGATTTTACGTGCTCCAAATTCGATATGGATTTTTTTTTAAAGCTTACATTTTAAATGTGTTTCAACATTCTATTGATTATAATCAGCATTTTGAACTTTAAAAGTAGAATTAGATTAAAAACTAAATAAAAAAATAAATACAGTAAAAACTCTCAATCGCGGCCACCTCGCGAATTGAACGCGTTTTGGAACGTTGAATTTGCCTGCTATTCGATTGTGTTCGCTTTTATGAGGTAAAAAAAATGTATTTATCTTGAAAAAGGTCAGTGTTCGCTGAAGAAAATTGTCCTATGAAAGTTTTGTTGTAAAATCTCCATAACGGACACTCCTACATAGAAGACACAACTATTTAAGAAGCACATTTTTTATTAACAACATGCACATATTTTATATTTTTTACCTCAGAAAAACAGACACTTCCGAATAGCGAACAAATTCCACGGTTCTAAGGTGCCTACTATTGAGAGGTTTTACTGTATTGTGACAAATATTTTAATTTTTAATCTTATTCTACGCTATAAATTCAAAATATTGATTATAATCAGTACAAAGTCGAAAAAGATTTCGATTATCAGCTTTATGAAAATTGCATACCATATTTTGGATCCCCTAAAATAAGGCTGTGTGTGTGTGTGGGGGGGGGGGAGTAGGGCAGAATAATGGCCATATACTTTTCCAGGATCAACGTGGTCAAACATGGCTACGTGTAATGCTTTTAAAAAATGGCTGCGATTCAGACGTTTGAAGTGTCTAAAATTCAGACGCAAAAAGTGTCTGAAAAAATTCAGACATTTTAAAATGTCTGAAAATTGAACACTCCGTTTCAGACACTTAAGTGTCTGAATTTAAGACATTTCGATTTAGAGTGTCCAAATTGAAGTTCGTTTCTTGATTGTTGAAATGCTGCAGAATGACAATGTACCTTCTATTAATGCATTATTCCTTACCAGTATGACCATTTCACTCTTGTAAAATGTTTCAACAATCCTCAGCCAAATGTTTCAATAAAATAAGTAAAATATATTTTTATCAAATTATGCTTTTCTGCATCCCTTAAACCACCATATTGGGGTCTTTTTTATCATAATTCGAAAACTACTTGAAAGAAAAACGTGAAATTGAGAATTCACATAAAGCAGGATATAATAAATATAAATCTATGAAAAAAATTTGTAGGTTGTAATTCATATTTTTTCCAATATTAATTTCATAGTTCATAATTCATGTTACAACAATTTTAAAATTACATATGCAATGTATCCATGTTTGGTTTTTTTTAGTATTATAACCACACACAAAATTATCTCATTATGATTATTATTTCAGGAGATATTAATCAAAATATGAAAATGTAATTTAACATAGAAGCTTTAAATTTTGAAAGTTTATAATTCAAAAACTTATCATCCCAATGATTTTCGATTTCGTTTCTAGGCATAAATTTGAACCGAAGATTAAAAATATATTGTCAAAATTGGGTGTTGCTATTGAAAAAAAAAAAGTTTGGTCTGGTTTTGATTTGTAAATGGCCCCCAAGACAAATTTTGCAAATATCATTTAAAATAAGACTTTTTTCAATCACTTGGTACCAGTGACTTTCTTCTATTATAGTTAGTTGTAGAGTTAATACGGGGTGTTTACTTTTTCTTTTCACAACTGTGGAGCAAACATTCAAACCATGCTTTCTCCTTTAGATACAAACTTTCCAAAAAAAAAAAAAAACGGATAAATTGGAAAATAACTTGTATTTAATTTTTATTCTGCCTTTTTATTACTGGTTATTAGAAGTAATTCCAAGCATACATAAGATATTAAACCTAAAAAAAAAATATAATAAAATGCATTTAATATTTAGAGAAATCGCGTTTTGACCGCATCCAGAGGAGGAAACATGTTTTGATTGTTTGGCAGGTGGATAAAACGCTTTTTGAATGAAATAAGTTCTAACTCACAAATAATACAAAAGCATTATTTTATTTGAGCAAATACTGAACTTCAGTTGATTATTGATAAAATAAAATGACAGATTATGGTACCTAGTAGTACATTAAATATTTACTAAGTAAATACTCGTTTTCCAAAAAAATCACTTAAAATTTTTAAACCAATATCTTCATCTAGACAGTCACACACTTCCCCTTCTTCTTCATTGCAGGCTGTTAAGTCGTAGATAATGTGGTTGCACCATTTAAAGGCATCATCAGGTTGATTTTGCCACTGTTCGACATAGGTTACCTTCAAACATTTGTCAACATCTTTTTTCTTCTTTTCAACCGATATCTCGTGGCTAAAAGGAATAGATTTTAAAACAACCCTTTGAACACGGGCAACAGTAATTCCCTTTTTAAGAATATTTACACCAGATTCTTCACTTAGATCTTGAAATCTATAATTCTGAGCCTTTTACCTTAACAGTTCTCTTATTTTTCTCTAAAACAATCCGTTTCAATTGTGATATGTATCATAGATTTCGAAAGTACACATTAAGAGACAACTGTGATTGGTAGACTGGAGAAATCGCTGTTTGAGTGAATGCAGTCTTTGGAGGAAATACTCTTTGATTGAAACGTCAAGTTTTAAAATTGGTTTATAATGGGAGAAATTTTTTTTCGTTAAAAATACCGTTTATTTCTGTGCAATTTAACACAGAGTTCATAAAGTTAACAATAACTCTTTTTTTTTTTGGGGGGGGGGGGGGGGAGAAACCATGGTTTGAATGTTTGCTCCTCAACGGTACACGCATGTTAGCCCACATAGAAATGTACAATATGCACGAAAAGGTTTTGATGCACCGGAAAAGTTTATGAATCCGTATTTTTTTTCTTTACTTGCTATTTTTTATGTTACATAATTAATTATTAATAGACCAGTAAGATGTTTAAAGTAAAAGATTAATAAGAAATATCATGTTATTTTGTTAAATCTGTAAAAAAAAAAAATTGTTTATGAGTATTTTTTTTTTTTCAAGCGCCACATTATACTGACAAGAAATAAATTTCGTCAATAAAGGACTTTGGGAAAAACTTATGTAAGTAAGCGAAGATAAAAATTTTCTTTTCATTTTTCTACGTTTTCTCATACTTTTTAATTACGGAAACTATTAGCAAGTTTAAATTACAATAAGAAATTACTTGGCGCAGTATAATATAAATAGATTAAAAAAACGTTTATAGCACCAAAACACTTTTACTTATTGAAAAGTAGTTTGGGTAGCCATAGCGTGCCGTCATCACTGCAAAATACGATTGCTCAGAAAAGAAATTTTTCAAATATATCTAAGAGATGCGGATTCAAAGATAAAGTTTATTGGCCAATAGAATTACATGAAATTTTACGAAACCGACAATGTAAGAGAAGCATAAACCCTATGCTTTCCTATTTTACATAAATGATAGAAATAATTTTTTTCTAGCGTTAAAACGCTCCCACTCAAACGTACATTCTAAATCTTTCGCCTGCATATGAAATAAAACGCATTTTCATCGATAAAAAGTAACTTTTAATACTTTTATTTTAGAATTCGTTATACTTTTTATGTACAGTAAAACCTCTATAAAGCGACCACGTTCCTTTCCAATAAAAATTGATCGCCCCGAAAGGTGGTCTCTTAATGGAGGTCGTGTTTCTAGGTTTTAAGTTTTGAAAAAAGGTTGCAAGTAATGTTACTAAAATTTATTTTTCACATTAGGAAAAAATATGAAAATTTAAGTATCAAAACAAAAGTTAGTTACATAAGTAAATTACTGCAGAGTTTAAAAAATGAATATAATGACGTTTGCTTTGATTTTACGGTTTTATCTTTTGTAACTTTTATTTCCAAGTCCTTTCGAAGTTCAGTAAATAAATGTAATTTTTCTTTGAACGGGAACAAATAATGGCGATTTCATTAATTTATCTATTTCTTTGAGAGTTTCCTGACAGAATAGGGCAGGGGAGTTTATTGACTATCATTCTTAATTTGTCAACAGAGTCAAATCCATTGCCTAAAAAAGCACAAAGGGGTTTAAAAACATAAAAGTTGCCGGAATAAAAAAAAAATCTAAACTTAGTTTAAAAGTTTGATGAATCCGCTCTCCAGAATTATTTTTCTAATAAAACCATCTTCAAAAGACCAGAAAAATGCGGAATTTATTTCATCTCTTCAAAGAAATTGGTCGCTCATGGAGGGAGTTTAAGTGGGATGGTCTCTGAATGGAGGTAAAAATAGTATTGAGCCTGGGAATAAATTTCATTCCATGAAAAAATGGTCGTTCTGGGAGTTGGTCGCTTAATGGAGATGGTCGCATAGAGAAGTTTCACTGTATGTACTTTGTTCCTTTCAGAATTATTATCACCTCTCCTGATTAATTTGATGATGATTTTGTGGGATTCAATATCTTCTCACAGGGTAGTAAAAATTCTTAAGTAAAATATTGATTGACTGGTAATCAGTGTCGCTTATTTTTCGGAAATGTATAATTTATCTATAAATTCAAAATTACATATATCTAACGGATATCTAATGTATCTTCTATAGTCAAATTGTTGATGCCAGGAAGTTAAAAACGAAGAATTTGCAGCGTATGATTATCACCATTTTTTTTCTTTGACCAGCTCCCTTTAGAAGTCTCTGGACTCTTAAAAAAAAAAAAAAAAAAAAAAAAAAAAAAAAAAAAAAAAAAAAAACAGACCATTTTCAACATTTAATATCTTAAAATGTATATGATTTTAAAACAAATTTTTTAGGGAAAAGAAAGATATAAGTATGTTCTTTCATTTCATATATTTAAAAAATTACGAAATGCAGAAATTAATATTTTTAGGGGACTTCAAACTGTCAACAATTGTAAAGCAGAAAATTGGTATCACAGCTTACGCGCACGATTACAAAATAAATTTTGTATCTAGAATGAAAATTTTGGTGCCTAATTATACTTGAGATTCTAATAACTTACCTGAAACTAAATAAAGTTGTATTTTAAGCATTTTTATTATTTTAATACAAAGTTGTATCTAGCTGATACAAAATTTTGAAAATTTCAACTGTATAATCCATATAAAAAATATATTTTTTTGAACAATGAAAAGGAAATTTTAGGTTCATTTTATACATATTAACGTAAAACAACTATTTCGAAAATTTCATGAAAAAAATATTGAGAAGTTTTTGAGGTATCCTGCGCGTTACTCCCAAAAATGTCATTTTCAGTAAAATGACTTCAAAGTTTTGGAAAAAACGCTTCAGCTATTGGGCAGATACAATTCTAAAAGCCAAAACTTCAGTTCTAATGGGAATTTCGAGGAAACCATTATATTAATATATTCAGAAAAGATAAGAGTTTAAAATGTAAAATAATTAAAATTTCAAAATTTTTGACGCTTTAAGAGTCCTGAGACCCTTTAAATATATAGGTTGCGTGGGTTTTGTACGAGGATTAAATCACCACCCACATTCCTATTTCATCCTGAATTTCTATTTCTATTAATTAAAGTTTTCAAAACTCTATGAAAGTATCTGACTCATTTTTATAAATTCATCAAGAGATATACCTAAAGAAAGTCTAGAGAACCTGTAATAACTCATGACTCGCACTGTTGGTTTAAATTATTTTCCACGGCTAACCAAAGTTATGATCACTACAAAGAAACATTTCCCAACACTAGCAGAAAAGATTTAAGAAATTTCATTTTTTTCATACGATGTTAAGTAAGATATCTAAAGAGGTAATATAAATAAAATGCACTGCAAACGTCCCCCCCCCCCCCAACGAATGATAATGTATATGAAATTGTATATTGATATTGTATATTGATAATGAAATTATTTTGTGTCCCTGTAAACGAATTATAATTGTTACACACTTCATTTCCAATGCCGAAAATTCTATAGTAAATCTCATTTGAATATGAAAATTATATGTCAATCCTAGGGCAGTGTGACTTCAAAAATCCGGCATTCAGAAATCCGGCAACTTCAAACATCCGTCATTCAGAAATCCGGCAACTTCAAAAATCTGGCATCAAAACCATCTTTTCCTTTTTTTTTCTTTTACACTTTCAAGTTATGGAAGAAAAAAATAACAGTTGTTTATGAATGAAAAACTCCAAGATCGAAAGTAAAAACGCAAAGTGATTATTTGACTTTTTTTCAACGTCAAACACTTTGGCGAATGCATGGCACAATATATGGCCGGAACGAATTTTCGGTAACAGCAACATCTATGATGAGGCAGAATTTTCAGGCTTTCACATTTCCTGTGCAAAGGCCGCCATTTATAAGATGAATGAACGCGCAAAATCTGAAAATGCATTAAGGGTCGAAAAAAGAAATATACATGATTGACTATGCATTGACGAAAATGCACTAACAGCGAACAATTTGTCGAACAGCGAGATCGATGACGCTGTGCTAAATAGGAGCGCCGCTAACACTAGTAGCAACTCAAAAGACAAGGATGAACATCCGGCAGGAAGAAATGTGTCACTAGAAAAATGCATAAATTTGGCTGGAGAATTTACATCTGCTTTAGAGAAACAAGACTATATTTCCGAAATAGTCATTCTTCATTTGCATAAAATACATGAAAAACTTCTTAAAGAACAGCCAAGAAAATTGAAGCAAACAAAATTGACATAGATGTTTCGGATATTACATGAGAAGAAATAATTGCACTCTTTGTTAGATTTTTTTTTCTGTAACATAGAAAGTATCATTTAAAGTAAGTTTTTTTTTTTATTTGATTTCTCTTACTCTTAAATCAGCGGTTCTCAAACTATGGTACGCGCACCAGTACTGGTACGTGAAGCTCTTTTTACTGGTATGCGAAAGTCCGATACTGGAACGCGAAATGAAATAAATACAGCAATAACAATGGATTGCTGGAATCCACATTCAAAAAGATGAATGTAACAGAATTTTGCTTGGCGAGAAAAGATCACCCTCTGATAACCGTAAAAGCTCTAAAATCCCTGCCTGTTCTTAGCAAAAATTATCCTTTTTTAAGTGCTTTCTCTTCACTTCTTTATATGAAAAAACAAATACACGAATAAACTAAACATAAAATCTGATTTGCGTCTAAAACTAAGATTCAAGCAGACATGAGGAAGCTGCGTTTGTTAAGCAAGCACAGCCTTATCATTAGCAATACAAGGAAATTAATAGTCACCCCTATTGTATATGCATCAATCAAAGCACTGTATTTTGATAATTTACATATTAATAAAATGTAATTATTTGACTACCTTTTATTTGAATGTTAATATAAAGTAGTCAATATAAGTACAAATTTAATAATGTAATTATGCAATTAAATACAATAAAATCCGCTCAGACAGAAGCACAAAAGATTGGAAAAATATTTCGTTTTACACAGGTTGTTCTGTATTAGCCCGAATTTGTATTAGTGGTACACGGAAATATGAACTTCTATTTAGTGGTACGTCGGTCTAAATGTTTGGGAACCCCTGTCTTACATGATTATCATATAATAATGTATTACATTATGGTTAAATGCCCCATTAAGAATGTAGCACGACTTTTGATATTTCCAGTTACTACTTTTGATATTCTTTCAAAAATCGGGCATAGATGATGCTGATGATTTTTGAAGTTATAATATGTATTTATGCGAGTTAGAGAATGGGGATACAAACAAAGAGCTAGCACTTTTCAATTATTTCGAAAAGTCTTATAAGCTGGTTTATGAAATAGTTAAAAAATTTGTTTAGAAATAAAGTGAACTCAACTGGTATGCAAAAACAAATTTCAAGCTATTCTCTGCTAAGCTATTTATTTTGATATATTTCGATAATTCAGTGGTATTTACCTATCTTGAGTATTTTAAAAACGATTTTTAAAAAATTCCGAAGGAGATTTTATGGATATCCTTTAAAGTTTATGTATATTATTTAGCTTGTAATGGGAGGTGCAGTACATTTGGCTTAACAAAATGCATTGGAACTTTCAAAATTCATACAAAAATTATTTGTAACTAAAAAATTCCATTCCGAAATGAATGTTTTTTGTTAGCCAATATATGATTGCACCAAAAAGTATTTTACTCGATAAGGAAATAAATATTTTCAAGAATAACAAATATATGTATTTATTATAACATAAAAAAATATATTTTTTAATTATTTACTTTATAATAGTAATTTTATGTTCATTCCATAACATTCAGACAATTATTATTCTGAAGAAAATATCAGTTATCAGTCTATGTTAACCAATGATATCAAAAGATCTCTTTAAAGAAATCGACATTTCTATTTTTTTATTCGTAATTTTTAACTTAAAAAAATATAATAATGCCTCGAATACTTTTTTTTTCAATTATCTTCCTTTTATAGCAAAAAATGCCGTTAGAAACTGTTTGGTTTAAAAATACAAAAAAGTGGATGCTAAAAATAGTCTAAAAACCCTTAAAAAAAAAAAAAAAAAAAAAGCTCACCAAATAGTAAGAGATTTAAAGAAAAGAAGAATTTGAGCTATTATCTGCTAAGCTATTCACATTGATATGTCCCGATAATTCAATGGTGTTTTCAAATGTTGACTCTTTTAGAAACGATTTAATGGTTCTTACAAAGTACATTTTACGGATATCCGTCAGAGCTTCATTTTTCTTCAAATGTTCACACAAAAAAAAAAAAACCCTGTTTTGTAAAAGCATAGAAAACTTCCAATGAAGTATTATTTGGTGTCAAGTAGCCATTATAGTTGTAGGCATTTCTTAAGAATATATTTGAAGCATTTGTATTATAAGAATTTCGGAAATATAAAAGGAAATTTTCACTCTTTTTTTTCTTCTATATTTTTTTGGGGTCTTCAATATTTATTTTGAAAAGATGATGTTATACTTATATACCAGAAATAAAACTTTTTCGAGATCTCTAAGTGTCATTTTCAACTTTCAGCTGATTCTTTTATAAAAATTGTTGATTACACATTACCAAAGTTAACTGATCTTATTTTAAACTAGCTGTTCCGTCCGGCATTGCCCGAGCCCGTGATAAATTATCCTTAAATGAACCTCATATTTGTATGATTTTATATCTGTAGCTCCATTTTGTTGATTTTATAATTATAAATAAAAAATACTTCGAAAAAATATTGAATTGAAAGTATATGCTATTTGGTAATTTATTTTTTGCGTAATTTTATTTTTGGAGTATATGCGTAAAGAAAGCGAGCGAAACCGAGAAGAAACGCTCGGGTTTCTACTGATTTCGTCGACATTTTCACACATTTTCTTTGTAAAAAAATATTTCTATCCGTCCAAACGTTTCAAAATTTTGGTAGGTGATGTAAATCTGGATTATTGAGATGCTCTAAAAACATTGTGTTAAAATACGGCCGTGTAACTTTTCATAGAAAAAAAATATCATCTCCGCGAGCCGCAAAATTGCCTGCGCTCGCCGGTATATCTTAAGGGGTTAAAATTCATATTTTTAAAAACTGATTGCACCATCGATTAAAAGAAAGCTTTAGATTTAAGATCATATTTTTGGTTTGTCGACACCTCTAAAATTGTTCCTTGGAGGTGCGTTGAAATCAGAGGGAAAAACGTTTTTCGGAAAAAATACAAATTTTGATTTTCTTTTTCAAAGGGTTAACTGCAATTTTTTTAAATTGATTATGGAATTTGATACGTAAGAGTACTATCTTTTAGAATACGTCTTGAGTTTCTAACTTTTCTAAGTAGTTTGGCCGATGGAAGTTAATAAATAATGACAAAGTACCCTAAAATTTATTCTTGCCGTTCTTCATTTCCTCCCATGCGTGAATAAGGCATCTGCGCATGTGCAAGCGCTTTTTTCGCTCTCAGAAGAACGGAAATAAGTTTTAATGAGAGTTGTTTGCAATTTTTATTTAATAACTAAGCTAATTATTAGAAATAAATTCTGAGTCTCAAGTGCACCAGGAGAGGCCTTGGACTAACCTCTCACAGATTCTCAGCCCTGTACGTGTCGTAGATTTTGCTAACCATCGCAGACAGACAGGCAGACTCACATACACACACACAAAGCAAAATTTTCTTTTATTAGAATAGATTCATTAAAAACCAAAATCCTATCTTTACAATTATTATTTACTACTTTATTTTGATCACAAAATATAAAATATTTATAGCTGTGGTAACTAGTTTAGGGTATTTCCATTTTTAAATCTTTATTAAGCATAAAATAAGTAAATAAATAAATAAAATTAAATTAATATTTCTTAAATTAGTATTATAAAAACAGCTTAAACTGCTGCAGTATTTAAAAGAATTATTTTAGCATTTTCCGTTGAAAAACCAAAATTAAATATAAACATTTGTCAATTAATATTTAACGGAGCTCATTTTAGAATTTTTTTTTTTTTTTTTTTTAAAGCAAAAATATTCCGAGGCATTTTAATTCGTAATTTTCTAATGTAATATTTAATAAAATAAATGCATTAACCAATTATTAAATATTTTATTTTTAATATAATATATGTGTGTGTGTGTGTGTTTAGGAATTTTACGAAAGAAAATATTTTCAAATGTATTTTTTTATTAAATTAAAATTATTTTTTTATTTTATCTTAAAACAATATTTTAAACTGAAATTCCCTTGCATTAATTTATCATCTATTAAATAATGATTGATTAGAAAAAAAAGATCGGACAAATTTTAAAAGGTTGTAAAGTACATTATGGCGAACAATTTTTGTACAGAAAACTAGAGGTACAATCAATTTATTCAGACAAAAAATACGGAGTGTTTACTTAAATCCAAATTCGGATTCTTGTCCAACTATAATAAAATAAAGATATTTTAATGAAATTTGAAATAGACTAACTTTTTTATATGAAATGTAACGGTATCACAAAAATTGATAAAATTGACTTTCATTTTTAACCAAATAGGCCCCATTTTGACCTCACAAAATTCCAAGTGTAATTGACAGTTCATGCAGCTTCAATCACCGTAATTTCTTACATCACTTTTCCTGATACCAAGGCAAAAAACACATCAAGTTTTATTATACCCTCATGTTTTAAACTTTCAACTGAAAAGGGCGGCTTCGTAAACAGAAGTATTAGCCTATATTCCTGTCGTTAGGTAAACAACTGACTGAGAGCCAGAAATAAACAACCGATTGCCAGGAAATACAAGGTAATTCATAAGTAAGAATAAACTGTAAAAAAAAAAAAAAAAAAAAAAAAACTGACTAAAAAACGAAGATTCTAGTGGCAATTGAGAAGCCAGTACTATTTCCGTATTTTAACGAAAATATCCCCCCATAAATTCCAGAAATCCGTATTTTTACGGAATTTTTTCAGCATAAATTACAGAAAATTTTCCAATTTTCTGGAATTTATGTGGGGAGGTAATTTCCGTTAAAATACGGAAATAGTACTGGCGTCTCGACTGCCAGTAGAATCGCGGTTTTATAGTCAGTTTTTTTTTTTTTTTTTTTTTTTTTTTTTTTTTACAGTGTATTATTCCAATGCATTATAGAACATAAAAAACTAAGAAATTTTATGTTACCTGTAACAGAAGGTGAAAGTTTAATGGTTTTTTAATTATTTTTTTTTCATTTTTTATTTTTTTTTTTTTAGAGAAACGCCCAGACATGTTCTGTGTGAGCACTCTTAATGCACATCACACATCGAAGTAGTAATTCCTTTCTGTCTAAACGCGAGTCAGGGTATCTGAAGCAAAACCAAGTCCGCTATACCAATAGGAAAAGAAAGGTAAACAGCGTATGACATCCAACAATTTTGCGTTTAGACGCGCGTTTTGCATTCCTTCAACACTTGTCCAGGAAAAGCTATTAACACCTAATCTTCTCCAACCGTTTGTGGTTATTCACAAAAGGGTGGGGAGATTCAACAATTCAAAGAAGATTGGATCCACTTAACGGAAAGATTTCCTCTTTCAGAATGTCCGTTCGTTTCCTTCTAAAATTGTTAAAAAAAAAAAAAAAAAAAAAAAAAAAAAACGCCGATAGTTGAAATTAGTTGAATAATACGTTTATTTGGATCGTAACAGTTGAATTTGTTCAAATACCCTAACACGCTTTTGGACAGAAATGGTTAGCAGATTTGACGTGTTTAGTGTGGCTAAAGGTGGACATTTAGACGTCCCTAAAAATTCTTGAAACGTTCACCGACAATTTTGTTACAGATAAAATAAAACATCTTACAATGTTGTTGCTATGAGAGATGGTTAATAAACATCTGAATTTCGCGAAGTTTCAGAAGGAAGTCATAAAGAAATATACATAATAAAACACAATAACAATATTGCTTAATTATTTACATATTTTTATTCTTTTTTAAAAAGTGGATACAAAATAAAACACGAAGATATTTCTTAAATATTTCGACAATAATTCTATGATAAGCATGGAATTTTCATTTGTTTATACATAACCTTTTTATTCCTTTAGGCTCGTAATAATTAGCATTGTTTTCATATCAACACATTTACTCTATTTTGTTCTGCATTTATTAAATAAACATATTAGTTCATTTTTAAATTTTAAATGTTTAATGTTTAACGTTTAATAAATTTTAATTTAACTCTTACATAAAACTTGTGCACTCTCTAATAACAGTTATCCTAGAAATACTTTCTTCAAAACACGAAAATTTTCGTAGCAGCAGTGATATTGGTGTGTTTCCGTTAATTGATGAATGTCTGTTTCTTTTTTTCCATTACAGGAGGCAAAATATAAGTCAATTGAAGAAAGTGGATACAAAATTAAAGTAGCTGACCTTGGAGTTGAACCATTTACCTTAGACTTACGAGTCCAGTACTCCAACCACTCAGCTACACTTGTTCAGTCATGAAAAACTTTGAAGTGATATATTTGCTTTATATTGGTATTACTTGATTAATTTCTATAAAAAGCTTTGAATTTTTAAGCTAATTTCGGGAAGTTGTCATCTTCAATGAGATTGTAGCTGTGGTATAAATACTTAGTTTTAATAAAGGTTAAAAATATGATTTATAAATATTTTTGAAGTAGATTGCTAGATGTAAAATATAAATATTATATTATTATTCGGGAAGTTTGTTTTTCTTATTTCTTAAGTAAAATTGACTTTTTTTTTTCATTTAGTATTTTAATTAATATATTTATTTTAAATGTGTTGTTCATTTAGAATATATTTTTGCGATTGTTTTTAAAACTTTAAAAAAAAGGTTATGGGTACTTATTAATGAATGAGAAAATTAATTGTTATTTATTTTTAGATTAAAAAACGTTTCTTTTTATTCTTTTTTAATTAAATTTGAAATTTTAATTTATTTCATTTTTAAAATTATTGGATTTTAGTATTAATAAGAGATAATACGAATGCGTGCTAGGAATTTTTCCCTTTTTTTCAGACTTTCGGGAAGGATTCACGGAAAAACATGTTATCTGGGAGTGCACAAATTATTTTTGAAAAAATAAAGAATAATTTAGCGTACATAAACGAGTTTGTATGGCAGTGTGTGTTAGAAAACGTGTTTTTTTTTTTTTTTTTTTTTTTTTTTTTTTTTTTTTTTAACCAATTAGTGGTCTTTTTTTACAAAACTGTTTAATTTATTAATTAAATTTGAAATCTTAATTTATTTCAATTTTAATTCAAATTTGGCTTTTAGTATTAATTAAAGCCAATACGCATGCGTGCTAGGAATTTCTCCCTCTTTTTTAGACTTTCGGGAAGAAATCACGGAAAAATCATGTTATCTAAAAGTACAGAAATTATTTGTCAAAAAATAAAGACTAATTTAGTGTACACAGACGAGATTGTCTGACAGTGTGTGTTAGAAAACGTGTTCTTTTTTTTTTTTTTTTTTTTTTTTTTTTTTTTTTTACAAATTGGCGGTCTTTTTTTACAAAACTGTTTAATTTATTAATGTCATATAGAAGAATAAAGTGATCAAAAGCGTGATGAAAATTGCTTAACCTACCTATCAAAAGCAAAGCACCTTTCCGACATTTCAGAGTATTCATTAACTAGTTACTGTCACTTCACACCTTAAGTTTCGTAACTTTATTTCGAAACTCTTTTATTCAAAATATCGTTTAATTACCTCTTACAAAATGCTAGAGTAGTTGATAAGTTTGTGTTGCAAATTAATGACGGAATTTTTCTATAGCGCCAGATTTAAAGTACAAGGTTTAATATTAATTTCTATTCAAAAGACGGACCTTTTTCAATCACTGATATTACATTAAAATTTAATTAATTTTATTACATACATTACCAAAACATTAGTATATTTTTTTACTTTTTGATTTATTATAAAGTTTTAGCTATCTATAAATCTTTTGTCACTAAAAAATTCATTTTTATTTAAAATTCTATAGACGTTTAAAATAGTGAGAATATTTTTCTTAATATTACAAAATTCATGTAGCATATTTAAGCATTTTTAGGTGCGTTCGTAATTATATAAATACGTAGCACCTATAGTCGTCGTTCAGTCTGTTTTTCCGTCCGTCCGTCTGTCTGTCCGCATATAACAGAGCAAAAACTACCCCATCGAATGATATGAAATTTTAAATATATGATTGTTGCAAAATTTTGTCGGACCATTTATAATTTTATGAAAATCGGATGCATAGTTTAATTACAGGGACAGTCAAAAGTTTTTCTTTACATTACGGCCAATGGGAAAAATTATTGCAAGTGCATTTTAATGATGTTACAGCCTTCCGAATGGTCTGAAATTTTAAATACATAATTGTTGCAAAATTTTGTCTAGCCATTTCAAATTTTATGAAATTCGGATGTATAGTTTAATTACAGGGACAGTCAAACCTGTTCCGTTACATTACGGGGAATGGAAAAATAAT
This sequence comes from Maratus speciosus, assembly GCA_963932465.1. NCBI lineage: Eukaryota > Metazoa > Arthropoda > Arachnida > Araneae > Salticidae > Maratus > Maratus speciosus. The sequence goes on from OZ010790.1 coordinate 212,160,232, forward strand.
TATTGCAAGTGCATTTTAATGATGTTACAGACTATGCACTTATGAAGTGCAAAAAAATGTACATTCAGTACAATACGGGGTGCAAAAAATAATTATAAAACTAGTTATAGTATGAACGCACCACATTTGCCACGTTTGACGAGCAATTTCCAACTTATTTTAGCTGTGCTATTTCTGTTTATCTTTATAACAGAGTATTAAAAATTTAACTTCATAATATGTTTGTTCTAATTTAATGTTTTATAAATATATTTAGTTATTTATAATTATAAATATCAACTAAATACTAGTTTGAGCAAAAACTTCTGGGAAATTTGTGAAAGTTGCGTTGTTATGCGCCTCATTAATCTCATCGACGTCTTTCAGAATGGTTAGATTCTTTTCTCCAATAATGTCGTATCAACACACGCAAATCATACTGTTCAATATGCATCTTGGAGCCGAAATTCCTGAACTACTATAGATATACGACTAGTAATCCTATATACGATACAAATTCTGGCAACTATTAGATAAAAAATTTCCTAGAACTTTTTGCTCAACCTAATATAAATACAAAAATGTTTATTTCAATCGGTCAGCATTTATTAAACAAATGCCTTTATGTACAAATTTTGAATGATATTGTAACGAATATTAAAGTTTTATGTAATACACGATCAAAATTTCTTCATAATTATTAGTCGTCATATATCTTTTTTTAGTCTTATCCAGTGTCATTAACATCGTATCGATCACTCCAATACTTGAAGCGTAAATGCATTTTGATGAAAATTATTTAACATACCTGTCAAACGCAAAATAACTTTCCGACATTTCAGAGTGCTCATTAACTAGTTAATGTCACTTCATACCTTAAGTTTCGTAAGTTTATTTCAAAGCTCTTTTATTCAAAATATCGCCTAATTACAAGTTCCAACAGCGAAGAACAGTTAGTAAGTATGTGGTGGGGCTGGATGACGGTATTATTTAAAAATTCATTATGTCAAATCTGAAGAAGCATTTTAAAGTTTATTTCCTATAAGAAATTATATTTAATGCAATCACAGACAACGTACATTAAAATTTAATTTTTCTAATGCATTTATTACCTCTAATGTGTCTCCTTTTTAAAACTTGTAATAACTTTAAATACACTGTAAAAAAAAAAAAAAATGTAAAGTTACTAAAGTTTTTCTAGGAAACTGGGATTCCAAGAAATTTTTATGTAACGGCAACAAGAAAAATTCCTGTAACAGCGTGTGTTACAGGAATTTTTCTTGTTGCCGCTACATAAATATTTCTTGGAATCCGAGTTTCCTAGAAAAACTTTAGTAACTTTACAGATTTTTTTTTTACAGTGTACCGCACCACTTTAAAAAATTAGGTAAGTTTGATAGACAAGATATATTTATATATTTACTTAAAAAAGGCTTAGATATTCAAGTACTTTATGGCAATTTTTTCTAATTCTATAATTTGGGGATTTTTATCTACATATATTACATTACCATGAAACTTCTTATACATTTTTCATGTAATATTGTCATTTCATCATAAATATTGTACATCCAAATATATATATTTTTTAATTTCTAAAAAATTTTAATTGGCAGTTTTTTTTTCAAACATATTCCAGAAATTAATATCATATCGATCACTCCAGTACTTGAAATGTAAATGCACTTTGATGAAAATTATTTAACATACATGCCAAACTCAAAATAACTTTCCGTCATTTCAAAGTGCTCATTAACTAGTTAATGTCACTTCACACCTTAAGTTTCGTAACTTTATTTCAAAGCTTATTTATTCGAAATATTGGTTAATTACACGTTCCAACAATGAAGAACAGTCGATAAGTATATGGTGGCGCTGGAAGATGGTATTATTTAAAAATTCATTATGTCAGATTTAAAGAAGTATTTTAAAGTTTATTTCCTGTAGGAAATGATATTTAATGCAATCACAGATAACGTATATTAAAATTGCGTTTTACCAAGAGATTTTTTTTTAATCTAAAATATGTCCCTTTAAAAACTTGTAATAACTGTAAACAACACAGAATTTTCTTAAATAACGTAATTTTGATAGACAAGATATATTTATTTATATATTTAAGAAAGCTTTTAGATATTCAAGTACTTTATGGCAATCATTTTCTAATTCTAGTGTAATTTAGCGAATTTGATCTACATGTATTACATTATCATGTACCTTCTTATAAATATTTAATGTAATATTGTCATTCCAGCATAAATATTGTCAATCCAAATATATTTTTTTAAATTTCTCAAAAATATTCATCAGCAACTTTCTTTTTCTAAAACATATTGCAGTAATTAATATCATATCAATCACGAAAGTACTCAAAAGCGTAAATATGTTTAGATGAAAACTGTTCAACACACCTCTCAAACACAAAACATTTTCCCGACATTTCAAAATCAAAACACATTTCCGACATTTCAGAGTGCTCATTAACTAGTTAGTGTCACTTCGCACCTTAAGTTCCGTATCTTTATTTTGAAACTCTTTTATTCCAAATATCGTTTAATTACCGCTTCCAAAATGTAAGAGTTGGTGATAAGTTTTTGGTGCAAATGGATGATAGAATTGATCAAAAATATATTGCGTGAGATTTGAAGTAGTGTTTTAATGTTTAATTTGTAAAGAGATACTTATTTCAATTACAGACAGAGTATATATTAAAACTAATAAATTCTACGGCTTCCACTAATAAAATTTTAATATATTTTTTATTCATTATAAAGCTTCATATGCTCGTAATATTTTTGTCACTGAAAACTACGTTTTTATTTAAAATGTTAAAAATGTACACAATAGCAAAATGGTATACTTAAAAATATAAAAAAATGCATGTAGCATATTTAAGTTTTTTTGTATCTATACTGTTTATATTTATTTTTAAACGAAGAATTAAATCTTTAATTTCATAAGATTTTTTGTTTTAATCTCATATTATAAGATATCGTAAAATATTTATAAAAATAAATACGAATTAAAAGCAAATACCAAAATGTGTTATCTACATTGGTCGGCAATTATTAAGGTAACATATGCATTCACATAACAGTTTTAAATATTTTTGTCATTCCTACATGATTTTTCGCAATTTATTATTAATCGTACTTCTTTTTTAAACTTCTCCAGTGCCTTTAATATCGCATCGATCACTTCCGTTTACGAAAGAGTAAATGCATTTTGATGAAAAGTATTTAACATACCTGTCAAACGCAAAATAACTTTCCGACATTTCAGAGTGTTCATTAACTAGTTAATATCACCTTACATCTTAAGTTTCAAAACTTTATTTAGAACCTCTTTTATTCAAAATATCGCTTAATTACTGCTTCTAACAGCGAAGACTAGCTGATAAATATGTGGTGGGGCTGTATGATAGTATTGCTGAAAATCTCATTATGTTAGATTTAAAGAAGTATTTTAAATAGTTAATCCAATCACAGATAATATACATTAAAATTTCATTATTTTATATCACTTATTACCAAAAATATACCGTTAATTAACCCAAAATTTTCTTAAATAGTGTAACTTTAACAGTTCCTTAGGCATGATATTTTTATTTATTTATTTAAGAAAACGTTTATATATCCATGTACTTTAAAGTATTGTTTTCCTAATTGCACGAAATTTTAGCACTGATGAACTACATATATATTATATAATACAATGTACCTTCTTATAGAAATTCATATAACATTGTCATTCCAACATAAATCTTGTCATTTCAAATATATTTTTTAAATTAATCAATAATATATATCAACTACTTTCTTTTTCTAAAATATATTCCAGTAATTTATAGCATATTGATCACTGCCGTGCTCAAAAGCATAAATGCATTTTGATGGAAATTGTCTAACACACCTGTGAAACGCTAAATAACTTTCCGACATTTTAGAGTGTTCGTTAACTAGTTTATGACACTTGACACCTTAAGTTTCAAAACTTTATTCCAAAGTTCTTTTTTTCAAAGTATTGCTTAATTACTGCTTCCAACAGCGAAGACCAGCTGATAACAATGGTGATGGTATTGTATGAAGGCATTGTTAAAAAACTCATTAAGTTATATTTAGATAAATTCTTTAATATTTTTTTCCAATGAGATGATAGTTAATCCAATCACAGATAGCATACAATAAAATTAAATTATTCCAGTGCATTTATTACCAAAATAATGCCGTTAATTAACCCAGAATTTTTTTAAATAGTGTAATTTTAACACTTCCTTACACTGTAAAAAAAAAAAAAAAAATCTGTAGTTCTACAGATGTAAAGTTACATGCTTACTAAACTTTCACCTGTAACTGTACGAAAAAAGCTGCAAATCTACAAAACTAGTTTTTGTAACGCTACAAAAATCTGTAACTTTACAAATGAATCTGCTAAAATTTCAGTAATCTTACTAAACTTTTATTTGTAACCCTGGCTGCAGTTACATGAAAAGTTCTCGGAATCCCAGTTTCCAAAAAAATTCTTAGTAACCTTACAGATTTTTTGATTTTCGGCGCAAAAGTGTGACTGTTACATGAAATTTTGTTGTTGCCGTTACATGAAAAGTTCTAGGAATCCCAGTTTCCTAGAAAAACTTTAGTAACTTCACAGATTTTTTTTTACAGTGTAGTCATGATACTTTTATTAATTTATTTAAGAAAGTGTTTAGATATTAACATTCTTTAAAATAATCTTTTTCCTAATTGCTTGAAATTTTAGCTATGTTGATCTACATATATTACATAATACCATATGCCTTCTTATAGAAATTCGTGTAATATTGTCATTCCAGCATAAATATTGTCAATTCAAATATATTTTTTAAAATTTCTCAAACATATTTATCGGCTGCTTTCTTTTTCTAAAACTTATTCCAGTAATTAATAGCATATCGATCACTACAGTGCTCAAAAAAGTAAACGCATTTTGGATGGAAATTGTCTAACACACCTGTCAAACGCAAAATAACTTCCCGACATTTTAGAGTGCTCGTTAACTAGTTAATATTACTTCACACATTACGTTACGTAATTTTATATCAAGATGCTTTTATTCCAAATTTGGTTTAATTATCGCTTCAAACAGTGAAGAGCAGTTGATAAATATGCACTGACGCTGGATGACGAATTTATTTTAACATATATTGTGGAGATTTAAGGGAGTAGGAATGACCTATACCTACCATGTAAATTAATGTACCTGTTCTCAAAAAATACCAAAGCTATTCACTTGAAATTTTATATATATATATATCATATAAATACTTCCTAATAAAGTGAAGTCAAATTTATAAACAGATATGCTTTGCTATTTTTCTAAATCTGGAATAAAAAAAAAAAAAAAAACACTTTAAAATAAAAATAAACTTGCATTTTTGCAAAGAAAAACTTTTTAGTAAAAATGTGGTTACAATCTTACTAACAAAGGTTCATTTCAGATTAATTACAGGTATGTGTAAAATATCGAGGCAAGATAAGCAACATTTAGAGAAAATTGAATTTAAATTTCATGTTTGTATTGTTTATGTATGATGTAAACGAACTGAATAACCTAAACAATATTAACTTATCGTTATCGTAGAAAAAAAAGTAACATACCATTCGAAAGAGCGGGAAAATCCGGAATTTGGCTTCCAACTTCCATTAAAGAATTTCAGTTTTAAATTTATTTCGTTAACAAGAAGTGAAATTTTGTACAATTAAATTGAATTATAGGAGTATTCTTCAAATCCGCATAACTTGGGATCAGAGGTTATACAGATTTTAGAATCTTCCGTGTTTCTTGTCCATATTTTTTTAATTTTTGAAACCGTACTTTTAGTGTAATAATGCACTATAAATTATAATGGACGCTCACAATAAAGTGAAATTTTAAAATAATTAAGCAAAATAAAAAAGTTATAAAAGCAAATAATAATAAAAAAAAGATTAATATATCGAAAATACACTGCAAATAGATGCAAATTCGGACACATATATGACTGAAAAAGAATTTCAGACACGTAAGTGTCTCAATCTGAAAATTTAGACATTATAGTTGTCTTTATTTAAGACACATAAATATCTTACTATGATCATAATATAAGCGAACTGAGAAAATGTCTGAAAAATCAGCAAACGTCTTAATTTAAGACACTTCGTTACTTTAAACGTATCTTAATTGAAGACCTTTGTTTCTTCCGTTTTTCCTACGTAATAACCACCATGGGGCACTATCAATTTCGCGTATGCTTTAGATTTCCGTATTTCACGTGACTGTTTTTTTTTTAAGTTTTTTAAACCGTACTTTCAGTGTAATAATGAACTAGAAGTTGTAATGAATGCTTACAATAAAGTAAAATATTAAATAATTAAGTAAAATAACAAAGTAACAAGTTAAACTAATAAAAATTAAGAAAATTTAAAGATGATTAAATAATCAAAAGTAAGGATCAAGTAAATAATTAATATTTCTTAGCTAAATATACATATTAAAGATTGCAATTTTTCTTGAATTATTCGATGAAATACGCCTCATTAAGACATACTAATATTTTCCATCAAAACCATGTAAATAATTGAGTTTTATATCATGTTTAGCAGGATGGAACTTACTTCCCTTTAACGAAGTCCCTATTTATCGAAGTTTTCTACTTAATGAAATTTTCTCCTGAAACTTGAATTTCAGGAGAACCATTGAACACCATTAACACATAAATTAATTTCCATATGTTCTATATAACGAAGTTTATTCCTCTTTAGTGCGTGTACAACATTCAAAAGGAGAGGTTGCTTTCCGATGGATGTGCGAATTTATTTTTGCGGATTGTATGAAAATGAGATTATTTATTTATTTCATCCTTTCAGTTCAAAAGAAGAAATGCTAAAAGCCTCCGATACAATAAGAAGAGGATTCCAGTTTCACGAAAATGTTACAGCTGAATTGTTCGGATACACAAAAGTGGGAAAAACTTTATGAGCAGCGTATTTTTTATAAGAAACTGGTACAAAGAAATATTACAGACTTTTTTTTAAATTAAAGATTTGGAAAATACTGAGAAGAAAGGGAAAATGAACGCCAAGTTACAGTTTTTGTTTACCTCTCTTTATTATGTATTTTTTTAGCCATTGTTATAATTAAATTTCTCTCATATGTCTACATTGCATACAAAAAAGTTACTGCCAGAATTAAAATACATTTTTCCAATTTTTCCATTTTATGCGTATTTTTCTTTTTATGTGTGTATTACAAAAAATTTCATGAATTTGAGTTGAGTTCAATTTAACGAATTTACTTCTTAACGAAAGTTTTAAGCGTAACGATGAGACTTCGATCAATGGATGTTTTACTGTAACCGAAAAAGCTTGATTAATTAATAAATGAAGGTGTGAGTTTCAAAACTTGCCTAATCCAGAATTTAAAAATCGAGATTTCTCTATCAATCTATTCTATTGGTGATCCGCATCGAAAACTCACTACAACATGCAAAAAAAAAAAAAAAAAAAAAAAAAAAAAAAAAAAACTAGTTTTATTGTGTATTTCTGGCATTGTAAAATTAGGTAGATTTCGTATGAAATACTACCTACTACATTTTTCCCTATGTTGGAATTTCTGAAAAAAAATTTCAGATCTACACCGATCATGACCCCTAGAACTCAAAACCACCCTGAGTAAAAAACTTTATCTATCTATCTATATATATATATATATATATCACTTTCTTCTGGACACGATAACTTCCACAATTCTGCACAAATCTCTTCCAAACTGATACATAAAATCAAGGGGCATAAAATCTCGGTCAAGTTCGTTAATGGGCAAAATCGGACCAAGGGGATGGAAATAGTGAGGAGTTTTGTGAAAACCGAAAAACCCTATAACTTCTTAATTTTTGTGCATATCAAATCAGCTTAAAGTTTTTATTACTTCTAAAAATAGGGCCAAAAATTTATGTATCATAGATTTTTGATAAAATTAAAAATGGGCTCAAGACGCGCAAAAATGGGGTTTTCGGGAGAAAAAAATTCATAACTTCGTCAACTCTCCAGATATCGAATCCAATTAATTTTATTATAAATCTCCTTAATATTACCTACAACTTTTATATTGACAAGTTTTTGATAGGACCAATTCGTACGGAAAACAAAAAGGGGGGTTTAAGTAGAAAAAAATTCATAACTCCGTCAATTCACAAAATATAAAATCCCCATGGATTTATCATATATCTTCTTAATATTGTCTACAACATTTATATAGACAAGTTTTTGATAGGTCCAATTCTTGCAGCAAAAACAAATTAAAAATACATAGCGGTTGACAAAAAAATCATCTTATTAAGGGTGTATTCAAATCCAAACTGCTTATTTTCTTACTCTTTTGTAAATACATTTTTGCTCTCAGACGCAACCAATTGTTAATTCTCTTATTCAGAAACTATAGAATGTACCGTAATGATCGATTTTTTCATAGAGGCAGAATATATTTCAAAAAATTATGTCAAATTGGGCATTTTGAACGGAATTTCCCGAAGGGATTGTGTTAGAAACGAAAAATATTGTCCTACTGAGAAAATAATTGTTTATAAATGAAGTTTTAATTAATTGAACGAAAAATAAAAACACAGGTCGCTTATAAATCTCTTCAAAAAGCACGTCCGCAAGTTTCATATTTTTCTATTAAAAATGAATCTGAAAATGTGCCAGAAAATTTCGAGTTGTTGAGTATGGAAAAGTATTTTTTTTTAATACCGCCTTAACATGACTCTGATAAAACCAGCTATTATGTAAAAATGAAATAAAAACTCGTCAAAAGCGACCAGATAAAATTGTTAAAGTGGGTTTATCTCTAATCAGGATTTAGTTTTTGTTGGGGAAATTAGTATACTTAACTTCGAAATCTACCTCCACTTGTAAGCCGGGCCGGCAGGGATTTTCTTAGTTTATAGTGAAAACTAATGGACGCAGTCGGATGTTTTTGGCGATTTTCTAAAATTTGATTTTATGGGTAAGGCGAGTTTTCAAACTCACGTCCTCAATTGAATTTGATAAAAGTATCGCGATCCATACTGATTATCAGCGCCACTTGATTTTTTCGGGAAAAAATTTATACTTTCTTATGAGAAAGCATGAGTCAGTCATATTAACCAGAATGGCACACTAAAATGTGTACGGAATTAAAAAAAAAAATCTATGCTGACAGATTTTAGAGCGGATTTTAGAGACTCTATTATTGTACATTTAACTTTATTTCATGGCACATTAAACTTAAAAAAAAAAAAAAAAAGAATGCATTCTAAATGCTTTATTCGTTGAATAAAAATATTTTTTTATAACATTTTTTCTAAAGATACACATTTATATTTAAAATTTCCAAGACGTACAAAAACGCAAATGGACGTTTTCCGAACAGTAAATTAAAGCTAGAATTGAGTAACTTAAGTAAGATTTCCAGCCCTGTGGATGGATTACTACTTTTTCAGAACTTGATATGTTTTTATGTTGAAATTCGCGGACTCTAAACAGACTGGCATAATAACTTTTCGAAACTGATTTTGGTACATAAACATAAATTTATACTCCTCTTAGGTGGAAATAGTTTATATATTCAACTATATATATATATTATATATTATTCTAAAGAATCTAAAATTGCTTTTTTGTGTTAAAATTGTAATAGGCTTCTTAGAACATACGATAATATTAGTTGGGATTTGTGAACTCGAATCAGACTAAAATAGTTAAGAAACCTTTTCAAATATTTTCATTTGTACGAACATAGAATTCCAATTCACTTACACTGAAATAAGACTAACTACTAATTGCAAACCAGTGTATTTAATGTTCATCTTTGTTTGATAAATATACTTTAATTCCTTTAACTGTTTTAAGCAAATAAAAATTAAATAGAACTATTTTAAATGAATAAATTATTTCATTTAATAAAGAAATACATTAAGTTTAGTGTAATCAATTTGATAAAAATATTGTCTTAGGTTGATGCTTCTAAAATAAAACTTAATCCAATTTCTAGACTTTAGGAACTTGCATATTGGAATATCCAGTTTGATTGTGAATTTTAGTTGCATTTAAACGCATCTGAATGAATTAAACCTTTAACTACTGACGGTACTTATAAGTACCATTAAAAAAACTTGTTATAAAATTCATTTAATGCATCGATTACTTGTAATGCAGTTTAGAATGAGTTATAGATACATTACTTTATCTTGTTCTAAAAGCATTATTGGTTACACAAAACAAAAATATTTTTAAAAGGATGATTTATCTTGCTTTTGCATCTTTTCAGCTTTCTTGGCGTTGGCGGGAAGGAGGGGTGATTTTTCAATTCTGAAATGTTTCTATATTTCTATTGTAAGAACATTATATTTGTACATTTTCTAATTATACAAAATACCAAGAAAAGTATTTAAAATAAAAGATATGAGTGATGCTATAAATATTGCACAAAATCCCTATGAATTCAAATTTAATTAATCCTTCTAAATCCGCCAATCCTCCTAAAATCCTTCTAAAATTTATTAAATGACTATGTAAATCTTCAAATGTAGTTTCGAAAAATTTTCACGAAAAATGCTTTAGAAGATAAAATGTTCATAAATTCATAATGAATTCATAAAGGGTTAAAATGGGTAATAGTTTATTTTTAAATATTTTTATAAGCAAACTCAAAGTTATATGCATACAGAGATTCGTAAACTTAACACGCATGGTGTAAAATGTTTGTCTGGCAAACTGACGTTTGAGACATTCACCCTAGTAAAGTCAGGCAGATTGACGAGAAAATCCAGTCGGCAATGCCAACTTTGACCTTTGAGATGATTTTCTTAAAAAACTTTTAAATAATTTTAAAATATAAAATCTTAGACTTTATAAAAAGCTTCTACTGTGAATTCGCCTAATTTATTTATTTATTTTTTTTTAGAATGTGTGAGGTTTGAGTAACTTACCTTCACTATTTTTAATAGTAATCGTCACCGAAGAAAACGTAACATTCACCTTGTATCCTCTTTTAAGATTTTATTCTAAGAAAAAGATATTTGTATTTGTTCGATCTAAACGTTTATTTTTTTTTCCAGTTCTTCCTAGAAAAATGTCAAAGAAGAGAATTAAAGGAAATGAAATCCATTGCTTTAAAACTCAAAAATAACATTTCTGAAAATACTTGGATTGTTTTTATTTCCATTTCGTGACATAAAATCCCTCGGAAATAATACAACCAAAAACAAGTGACATTTGAAAGATTAGTTAATGCCTATCTATTGTTTATCATCCATATTCATTTTGTTGTTTGATCTTACATTCACATGTCACATAAGATTTGAACGTAAGGATAAATTATTAACCCTCCAGCCGCGGGCGACTTTTTCAGTGTGTTGCTTTATTTAAAATTAAGATTGTTTGATTCACACCACTTTTTTGAAGTAGAAATACTCACTTTATTTTATTACAGATTAAATAATGCGAGAATAAGCCGAATTATACGCTTTTAAAACAGTGGTGGGAATCAAGTAATATGAATTTTTAAAAAGTAGCTCACTGGAAAACGAAAATAATGTTTACCGCGACTGGAGGGTCAAACAACATCATAGATGAATGGTAAAGACAATATTATGAGAAATCAACAGGATGAAAGAAATAGCGATTATTTTTAAACGTTCCAGCTATTCAAAACTAAATATTTGCGATACAAAACCTGAGTTTATGCAAAAATTCTTTGCATAATAAGGAAATTATTCTTAATAAAATAAAATCGCAGAGATATGATGGAAAGAAGCTGAAAATTAAGATGATACACTGGCCGCAGTACAATAAAAAAAGGTAGAAGAAACTTCTCAGTACAGAGCACTTCATCTAATTGCAATTGAGTAGAACTATAGTTAATATTTTTTAGCAAGTTGCAATTAGTTTAAGGCATCTCAGGACTCTTAAAATTGAAAAATATGAAAAAAAAAAAAAAAAAAAAAGACATCAAAATTTTTCAACATTTAATATCTTAAAACATATTGATTTTAAGACACAATTTTCATTCAGATGAAAATTGAGAGTATATTCTTTCATTTCATGTATTTAAAAAATTGAAAGATTCTGAATTTTCATTTATAGGAAGCTCCAAACTGTCAGACATTTGACGATCAGAAAATTGGTATTACGCGCTGGATTACAAAATAAATTCTGCAACCAGAAAGAAAATTTTGGTGCCTACATATACTTCAGATTGTATCAATTACACTGAACTTAAATAAATTTGTATTTAAAGCATTTTTATGATTTTAATACAAAGTTCCACTAAAAAAATTCTGCAGAAAATCTGTAGGTAATTGGCCCACAAATCTGTAGAAAATCTGTAGGTATTTGGCCCATTTCTGCAGATATTTTTAAGAATATCTTTTAAAATTCTGCAGATATTTTTAAGGTAAAACTAAATCTTCAAAATTTCTACAGATATCTGTAGAATTTCTGGAGAGGGTGGAGATTTCTTCAGATAATCTTAAGATTATTTTTAGTGGTATTTAGCTAATATAAAATTTTGAAATTTTCAGTCCTATAATAACCTAAAAAGTATTCTTTTGAACAATGAAAATGAAATTTTAGGTTTATTTTATGCAGACTAACATGAAACATATGTTTTGAAAATTTCATGAAAAAACATTAAGAAGTTTTTGAGATAGCTTGCGCGTTATACACAAAAATGTGATTTGGAGAAAAATGACTTCAAAATTTTTGAAACCCCGCATCGTTTATTGGGCGGGTATAATTAATTCTAAAAGTAATAACTTCTGTTCTAATGGGAATTTTACGTAAACAATTATATCGAAATGTTCAGAAAAGATAAGCGTTTAACATCTAAAACAAAATAAAATTTCGAAAATTTTGAAGCTTTAAGAGTCCTAGGACCCCTTAAAAGTTCTAATGCTTAAAATATTGTTTTAACTATCTATATCATGGAAAGTATTTCCTCAAAATTTATTCAAATATATACATAAATAAATATAGGTATAACATGGTTCATAAAAGCATTAAATAATTTTTCATTGCAAATGATTTACATTGCTTATTTTTCATCGGAAAAGTATTGTAACTATAGCAATCGGTTGAAATATTTTAAATATTTAACATTTTACTTAAATAGTTAATTAATGTATATATATTTGTATATAAATTTAAATGCATATAAATATTTTTGTACATATATATGACAGTTTCAATCACTTATCAGATAAAAAAAAAAAATCAGTATTTCCATTCTCTAATATTAAGATAAAAATGACATAACATATAAGTTTCTTGAAATCCTTAAATTTACATTACAATAACAAGTTTAAAAAATTGTAAACACAAAATACTATTTAAATTACTCAAATGTGTTTTTTACTCACAATAAAACGCATTTAATACAGCACTTTCAAGCATATCATGATCATCATCAGGGTTAAAAACGATAAAAGGCAGAGATTGAGTTCTTTATATCAGATGGGCTGAATCAAACTTCAAAGGTCCAAAGTATCTACATAAGAAGGGTCGCTCATGTTGTTCTCAGTGTACTATACCAAATTTTTGGACAAATGTATCTTACACCTTTCTAAAAATTTAGTATAGTATACTGAGAATAACCTGAGCACTACCACATCTGTAGATACTTTGGAGCAATCCGACAGCATAGCCTCACCCCCTTTTTCAATTTGATGTCTGGATCAGCCCATCTGGTATAAAAGACTAAACCTCCGGCTTTTGCTGTTTTTTACCCTGATGATGAGCATGAATATGCTTGAAAGTACTAGGTTTTAAATGTATCTTATTGTGAATAATAAACACCATTGAGTAATTTAAATAGTATTATGTGTTTACAAATTTTTAAACTTCCGTTCTCTAAACGTATGGAAAAAGCAAATAAAACTGAAGAAAAGGGTTTAAAAATATTATTTAAAATAAGCCATTTTGAAAATAATATCTTCATCGATGAATATTTGGCATTCACATAGTCATTCTTTTAAAGAAAATTATTCTTAAAACAAATGCTACCTGTGTTTGTTTGTTTTTTGCTTGAAACAGTTTTCAAAATACCATGTAATTTCCCCCGATCTTTCTATAAAATGTCGAACAAGAGAATTAAAGGAAATCAAATGTGTTACTTTTAAACTCAAAAACAACATTTCCGAAATTACTTGCATTGTTTTTATTTCCGTACCGTGACAGTGAAGTTGGAAGATAATGCAGCCGAAAGCAAGTGACATTTGAAACATTTCTCAATGCTTATCGAAATTTTATCACGCATGTCATTTTTGTTTTTATTTGTTGTTTGTTCTTACACCCAAGGCACATACGATTTGAACAATTACATGAAAATAAATACTTAAACATTCTCATACATGAATGATAACAAGACAAAGTGTATAAGAAATCAACACAGTAACAGGAATTGCGATTACTTTTAAACCTAGCAGCTATTTAAAACTAGATATTTGCGAAAAGCAAAGTCTGAGTTTGTATAAAAATTATTTGCATAATATGCTTAGAAAAATAAAGAGCGGTATAAAGGAAAGTAGTTTCTCAAGATGTATTTCAGATTAAAAATAATTTAATATCATACTTATGACAATAATTATCAAACATTGTTTATAAAAGTAATAAATAAATTTCCATTGCAAAAACATTTACATTTTTAATTAAATTGCTTTTTTATAAATTATGCAACATGAACTTTAAAAATCTCACTGTTTTACTTAAAATGTGACTAAAATAATAAAATATACAAGTTAAACAATATTCATTTTATTTAAAATTTCATAGTACTTTCAGCCTGCATTTGCCGAGTCCATCATCAGAGACTATTTTAATAACTAGTTGCTATTCATTTATGCAAATACGTCACTTCGTTTTGAAATGAGAGAACCAATAATTATTAGAGTTGAAAGTAGAAGTAACAATCCCTTGGAATAAACTTAAGTAGATAAAAATATAGATTAAATACTTTCAACTCTAATGATTATTGGCTCTCCCATTTAAAAACGAAGTGACGTATTTGTGTAAAGAAACAGCAATTAGTTATTAAAATATTCTCTGATGATGGCGCCGGTAAATGCAGGCTGAATGTACTAAGAAATTTTTAATCAAACGTATAGGGTAGGCCGAGGCACATTTACGCGGATTTTTTTCAGTGAATTTACTAAATATTATGTTTCAACTTAGGAAATTTTAGACACTGTGGTTTTATGAAGCAGTTAATAAAGTCAAAATTTGTGTATTCATTTGTTGCCCTATTTGTGTTTTTAACCGTTGTTTTTTTTTTTTTTTTTTATGTCCAAGTCCTTTGTGTAAACTTGCCCCGGGAACGGGACAAGTTTACGCATCATGTGAGGCACATTATAAGTGATACCAAGGAATAAATGAAATAAATATTTAATGAAATTGTAACGTTTTATTTATAACTTAAAATACTGTTTAAAAATAAATAAAGAAAATTAATTATAGAACATTTTATAGGCTAAACTGAAAACATAGGGCTTATTTATAATTGAAAACAGAAACAATTTATTCATCTTCATCATCACTGTTACAGTTTTTACAAACAAAAAATAAAGTATTTCCTTATTTTCACACTTGTCATGGGACCACCTTTTGCATCTAAGACACTGAACCCAGTCTTGACCTATTTTGGATTGGTTGTATGATTTCAAACAATAAATACATACACAGTTTTCATCTTTGTCATCTGATTTATTCCCTATTTTCTTTATTCCTGAGTGTACAAACATTTCCCCTTTTGCAGTTTTTGGTTTCATACTTCTTCCTTTACTGTCTTCTTGTTCTGCTTTCATAGAAACTAGTAAATTTTTACATAATTTCTTCTTTTTGAACGTGCGTAAACGTGCCCCGATGTCTATGCATAAACATGCCCGACCGCCCTGTTTGTATTTATTTTTAACGTGCAACGAAAATTAATAACATTTCTGTTCATACAAATACAGTTCTCAAAAAAGGATAAAAGTCTGCTAATATCCATATATTTGTTTATCCTTAACTATTATTAATTCACAATAACTTTCAATAAGTTCAACACAAAATTTACTCACCGTGACAGAAAACAGATTATCCTTTCCTCATGCAAGACCGAAGCTCAACTGACGCTCAAAAACCTGTGAGAATACCCACTAGGGAGCAGCATCAATCTGTCATGACTGGTGGCGCGCCAGCTATAACTCGTTTCGGAAAAAGTGCACTGCGTAAACGTGCCCTGGCCTCGATAAGTGCTTAAATATATAATCGGTGTTTTTTTTGTTTTTTAGATCCCGATACGTTATTTCTTTCGATTAGCAATTAAAGTGCTGTCTCTAAAAAATAACGCTCTGTTCTATAAGCCAGACGTAAAACAAAGCAGATGTATCATTGTACGGGATAATCTCTACTGCAAATTTTTAAACTTATAAGCATTGCACATTTTCAGTTTTTTACCGTCGTATATGGAAGACAAGTACTTTTAAATGCAATTTGTTTGAAGACTGCATTTCAATTTATATTCCAGGCATTAATTTTGTTTATACTTTTAACTTTTTTTTTTTTTTTTTTTTGATAACTGAAGTACTGCATTTCTGTAGAAAGTAAAGGAAAAATAGCTGGAAAATTGTAGATTATTATATCTTTTGATTGCTATTTTCCCATAAGAACTGAAAAATATATTAAAAAATATAAATGTATGGTTTCTGATAAAACATGCAGCTATTATAAACAATATTTAATTTTATTGGATTTAGCAAACATATGAATCATTAGTTATTTTTTTTTGTCGAGTTTCTTGAATGACGGCATCGCGTTTTTGATGGATTTGTGTATTATTCTACGATAGTAACGTCATGTTGTTGTTTAAGACTACATCGTAAGTATGAAATTCTTCAGCGGATGCGAATGACGTCATTTCATATTTAAAAAAAAGTATTTGTATGCCTTTAAACTGAATTATGCTTTGTACTATCTGAATTTATATATGTGTATATTTTTTATTTTTTTCGGGGGCGACACAAAATTGTGAAAAAACAAAATTCCTGTTTTCCAGTTTTTTCTTTTTTTTTTTTCTGTTAGCTAGACAGGAATGATTTCTTGAAAACGGAAGTTACTGAAATAAATAATAATGAAAAACAGATGGAGAATTTTTAATATAAGTGAAACCTTCAAACAACAATTGATAAACATAAATCCAGATCTCAGAAGAAGCACGAAAGCGTACTGATTTTTGGGAAATCAAACTTCGTGATACCGCAAAATATCCCCCTGTCAAAAACAATGGGGGAAAAAAAAGAAAAACCTGTGCGATTGACATTCCTTTAAATATGTTAAAATATATAACATACAGATTAGTTGGGAAAAAAGAATGATTCATTGAATCGAATTGACTGGAAAAAAATTAAAGTACATATTGTTGTAAGTTAGAAAAGTAGTTAAAGTTTACCATTATCACAAATGCTCCATGCGACTTCCTTTCGTGATTCTGCAAATGTCCCATAGGTAAATCATTTTTTGCCACATATTTGTCAGCATGTTTCCGAAGATGAAATCTATAAATATATAAACATACGAGGGCTTTTTTTTTCAACCTCCGATGGGCCGTAAAATAAAGACTACTGTGAATAATGAAATTCTTTTATAGCCTAGAGTCAAGTACAATCAAGTACTTCAATTCGACACAACAGGAATGAAGATTGAGTCATTTGTCATACTGGTGGACGTTCGGGGAGATACCCTTTTCACAAAACGTTGAGGCCATCGTTTTGAGATAGGTCTCCAAGGCATCTTGAAGATTTTTTTTGAATGGCAATGAGATGGAGGGCTGTCGTCATAAACCTGCCTTCAGATCTCGAAAAAGGTGACAATCGATTTATTGCCAACCCAATAGCTTCTTTCACAAATCGGACACATCCATCGAATTTGTGAGAGAAGCTGCTGGCCCATCGACATCAGTTCGGCTGGCACCGAGTGATTGTCATATTTTTCAAGATCTGAAGACAGAACTGGGACGACAGCACTCCATTCAGCTTCCATTCCAATAAAAATCTTCAAGACGTCTTGGAGTCAATCGTCAAATCTTAATACGCTGGCGGCAACGGTCTGTAAAAAGGATACCCCCTCCCCCCACTTGCCCACCCGTATAACAAATGACGCAATCTTCATTATGACTATGTTCAATTGAAGTACTTGATTGTACTTAACTCCAGGTTAAAAAGAATTTTATTATTACCTTCTTTATTTTACTTATCTTTATTTTATGGCTCATCGGAGGTTGAAAAAAAAAAGAAAAATAAACAGTCCTCGTAAAACGATATATTAATTATGTTTTGAACTTTTAAGTGATACTGTGTGAGATGATAATTGCAGCCTCTAATGGAATTTCTTAGGAATAGGTATCAGAGAACTAAAAAAGTAAAAAAAAAATCGTATTCGTCATAAACTTAGATAATGCACAATTGCAGCAGTGAAAACTAAGCGTATAATATTATAATAAGATATTATATATGTATGTATAGATATGCATAGCTAACTATATAGATAAAGAAAGAAAGAAAATTATAATTATAAATATAAATATATATAAATATATATAAATAATTTTAAATAATATAAAAATAATTAATAATGATTATAATAAATGATTATAATAAATATATAAGATACTATATCTAGCTAACTATATAGATAAAGAAAGAAAGAAAATAATAATTATTAAAAATTATTAATAATTATAAAATATAATTAAGAAAATAAATATAAATAATTATAAAAATAACTAATAATGATTATAAACTACAAAACAGTATATACAAAAATCCGAAATTCATAAACTGAAAAAAGTGAATTAAAGATTCAGGAGGAAGAATCCACAAACAGAATGTAAAAAATCGACAAGAAAAAAAATGGAAACTAATATTGTGAAACACGTTATCAAGGAAATATTCCACAATATAAGTAAATCACATTTGATTTCTGTTTGAGTAAATCATGCCGCGTAGAATTAATTACTTTATCCAAATTGCCGATCAACTGCGATATCAAATGAAAAAGAAAATTATTTATAAATGGAAAAATCTTAAAATGTAAACTTTAGCAAATCAGTAACGATTACAATGAAGCCTTAAAAAAATCACAAAATATACAATCCAAAAATTTTTACCCGGCAAAAAAATAATGGAAAAACAGTACTAACCATTGCTATGTAGACCTCATAAACTTCCATACTATACTAACAAGCACCTGGAGTGATTGTATAGTTACAGTTAACAGTTAATTTAAGCAATTGTAAAATAACGAAAAATACTGTATCAAAAATTAAATCAATATTTAAATTATTAAAAATTAAACATTTTTATCACCTAATATTGGAACCCAAAGATGAAGAAAAAGAATATATATATAATATATGTATATTCTTTTTCTATATATATATATATATATAATAAACATAAAATCATAAATATATGAACAAATGGAAAAATTCTAAAGATGAACAAGATATGAACGCAGGAAACCAGTATGTAAAATGGGAAACTACGAATAAACCACAGAATCATCAGAGATGCTTGTTGGTTAATTCATAGTGAAGATGCGTTATTTCATCTAATTTTGTCGGCTTTAAGCCTAAAACAACAAAATGTAGCACCTAATAGTGCATCAAAAAAGAAAATGAATGATAAAAAACCAAGAGATTTAAAGAAACATACACCTCACACAGGATATTAAAAATTAGTAGAGCGCAATACCTCATTTACATACTAGGATCCAAAACTTCAGAAAGTTGACTCACTATATCAAAGCATGTGAGGATGCAAACAGATTTAGGACTATCAGAACATGTGGGCAGCAGTTGCTGAAAACCAGAACATTGCTGCCAACTGGTGTAAAAAAAGGAAAACTATATTGTAATTAGATTTTTAACAAAAAAATTTAGTGCTGCCATCTATACTCATAAAAAAGAAATGAAATGAATTGAAGAAATCAAGAAATGATTTAAACTAACATTTATTTAAAGTAGAATGAAAAAATAGGAGTAAACATAATAAGTACTGAGTAAATATAAAATAAAATAAATAAGTATATAAAAGAGCATTGATTAAATTAACTAGTTTAAAAACAAATATTATAAAATAAAAAATGAGTATATAAATAACATTTAAAGAACAATGAGGATTATATATATATTGTAGCTACATTTGACAATTTAAATCAATTTAAAAAAAAATCTAGTGTTTCGTTTTTCAAAATATACGAAAGATACAAATTGAGATGAAAAACGTGAGGAGGAATTCTGTAAAATAAGACATTTTGAAAATTAAAGAATAATTTACCCAATGAACATTTGACATTCGCATCGTCATTCTTTCCTTTTTTTTCATTCTTAAAATAAGTTGTACCTTCATTCGCTCTAAACAGTTTTCAAAATGCCATGTAATTTTGAACTTTTTCTTCCTAGAAAAATGCTTAAAAAAGAGAATTAAAGGAAATGAAATATGCTATTTTAAAACTCAAAAATGTCATTTCTGAAATAACATAGATTGTTTTTATTTCCATTTCGTGACAGAAAAGCTTCGCAGAAAATGCGAACGAAAACAAGTGACATTTAAAAATTTACTCACGGATTATCTAATGCATGGGCTGCAAACATCTATTTATTATTATTATTTTTTTATCAAATAAGAATAGTTGAACCACAAATTGTACTTAATAAATAAAATAAAATGTCTACTACACTGTAAACAAGTTGGAAATTGCTCGTCAAACGTGGCAAATGATGTACGTTCGTACTATAACTAGTCTTATAAATATTTTTTGCACCATACACTGTAAAAAAAAAAAAAAATCTGTAAAGTTACTAAAGTTTTTCTAGAAAACTGGGATTCTTAGAACTTTTTATGTAACGGCAATAACAAAACTTACTGTAACAGACGCTGTTACAGGAATTTTTGTTGTTGCCTGTTACACAAAAAGTTCTAGGAATCCCAGTTTCCTAGAAAAACTTTAGTAACTTTACAGTTTTTTTTTACAGTGTATATTGTACCGAATGTATATTTTAATGCACTTCAATAAGTGCATATCCATTTCATTCTGTTCAAAAGGTGGTAATATCATTAAAATGCACTTGAAATAATTTTTTCCCATTGGCCGTCACGTAACGGAAAACTTTTGACTGTCCCTGCAATTAAACTATACATCCGATTTTCATAAAATTTGAAATGACTTGACAAAATTTTACAGCAAATATATTTCTAATATTTCAGACCATTTGAAAGGTTGTAACATCATTAAAATGCTCTTGCAATAATTTATTCCCATTCGCCGTAATGTAACGGAAAATTTTGACTATCCCTGTAATTAAACTATGCATCCGATTTTCATAAAATTTGAAATGTCTAGACAAAATTTTGCAACAATTATATATTTAAAATTTCAGACCAATCGGAAGGCTGTAACATCATTAAAGTGAACTTGCAATAATTTATTGCCATTGGCCGTAATGTAACGGAAAATTTTGACTGTCCCTCTAATTAAACTATACATCCGATTTTCATACAATTTGAAATGACGCGACAAAATTTTGCAGCAATTATATATTTAAAATTTCAGACAATTCGGTTGGGTAGGTTTTGCTCTGTTATATGCGGACAGATGAACGGACAGACAGACGGACTGAACGACGACTATAAGTGCTACGTATTTATATAATTACGAACGCACCTAAAAAGGAATACATTCTTATTTTAGGAAAGTATAATATAACCACGAACTAAAATGTACAATAACCTGTTCTGAGTTACGAACAATTTCGAAAGAGGTTCTTTAACTTTAGAAGTATCAGAAATTAATATATTTTCAACATTAAATGAAGCATCTATAAAAACAAATTCATTTTCCAGCCACTGATTTTCTATAACGTTCCGCGTAAGGCTTGTTGTGTATTGAGAGTATTCTTCTGTAAACTTCGGAAAATACTCCTAGCTAATGTTAACCCATTTATGCCTGAATTTTTATCTTCTCAAATTTCTTGGTAAAATCACTTTAAAATGTTGCAAAATGAACTGGAAAAATACAAAAAAAAAAATACGCTAAAATGGTTTTTGTATTTATTCGATAAAATATAAACGTACTAAATATGGGAATAGCCATATGTAGAAAAATGCATAATTATATGCTTTGTTTAAATTTTTATAAATTAAGCTTTTAAATTGCATATTATACAATATAATTTTTATGAACTATTGAAAAATATATTTATTTCTTTACAGAGACTAATAACATTATAAGTATTATTAATAATAAGTTAAGAATGATCGTATTTTAGGTTAGAAAACATTTTATTTCAAAATCATCTTGAAAAGGACGTTACATAAATAACTGCTCCCTGACTGGCTAATCGAAATATGTACCGATTTGTACCTAGCGCCGTATATTTTGTGCGTTACAAACATGCATAAAAAATAGGCTCGTACAAATAATTTCGCAATTTAAAAAAATGCGTCTTTCAAAGAAGTCTACAAGCTAAGATTATGACTTATTTATTTGGATCCTTGATACAAAAAATACAAATAAACTTACTTTTTACATTTCGCTATCTTGAAAAATGAAAAATCTATAAACACCGAAAAAACCCTCATTTAAGCAAATAAATATCATTCTTATGCTGTCATCACTCAGTAATAGATAAAGACTTTTACGGTATTTATATATACAGTGCGTCTCATAAATATAAAGACACTGATATTTTCGAAATAATATTTTAATAATTCAGTATTCAAAATTATATTTATGCATATAACGAAAAGTATGTGCCAAGAAAACATTTTACAGTAAATTAAATTCGAATTAAATAATTTCAACTCGAAAATTGATAAATGTAAATAAATTTGCTGTCTCATAAATATAAAGACATTTTACATACTTTTGAATTATCGTCCAATAAATAATCCATTCTTATTAATGACAGAAAATATTCTAGCTGGCATGTTTTTTACTAAGTTGTATAACTATTTTGGCTTTATATCAAACCAACTTCTTCGATTCCTTTTTTAAACTCAAGGACGTTTGAAAATTGTCTTCCAGATGCATATACACTGCGAACGAGAGTGCCACAAAGATTCTTAACGGGATTTAAATTAGGATTACGTGCGGGCCACACCGTGACATGAACATTGCTATCGGCAAACCATTTTTCTATTATTCTTGAAGTGTGAATCGATGCATTATCCTGATGGTACAAATAATTCCGACCACCAAGAGTTTCTGCAATTGGCAGCAACTGACTATCAAGCAGTTTGATATACTCTTTATATGTCTGTTTACCTTCCATAAAAGCAATATCCGTAGTTCCATTAAAAGAGAAGGCACCCCACACCATAACAGAACCTCCCCCTTTCTGCCTTGAAGAAAGTTCGAGATTAACGTCTTAAATCGTGCAAGTAGGAATTCCAACCATCTGGGCCATCCAAGTTAAATCTCTTTTCGTCTGAAAAAATGTCTTGCATCCATTCGTCCTTCCAGTGCATATGATCTTTAGTCCAGATTAACCCCCGTTCTTTGTGTTCTTTTTTCAGTAAAGAAAATCCGCACGTATGTCGGCATACAATGTTTTTTCTTTCTTTTATACGACGATGTACTGTATCCTTTGGGACCATACCATAAAGTCGTTGAGAAACTTATCGGAGTGACATTTTTTGCGAAGAAACAAGTCGCATGATCTTGCGCTCGAGTCTTTCACTAGTTTTTCTCGGTCTGCCAGATCGTTTTCTCGAATATAAATTGTAAGTTTTTGATATAAATTTATAAAGTGCAGCTCTGATTCTCCCAGTTTTTTTACATGTTTGACAAACTGTTAAGCCATTAGCTTTAAATTCACGTATTTTACAAATTTCATCTTTAGAAATTTCAATGTTCCACGGCATCTTTGCAATTGAAACAAGTCAAACAACTTTGCTCGTTTGGGTAAGTTAAAGTGTATTTCTGAGCGTGCGCATTAATTCTGTACGCGCGCATTAAAAAAAAAAAAAAGCATATGAAGCAGTTTCAAGTTTGTCTTTATATTTAGGAGACAGCGTAATTTTTTATTTTTTTTATTATTCGAGACGAAATTATTTTATTTAAATTAAAACCCTTATAAGAGATTCATTTCAGTGTTCTTAATATGAAGTATAAAATTTAATTTCTTACTGAATTAACAAAATGTAATTTTAAAAACATATGTGTCTTTATATTTATGAGACGCACTGTAACTTCATACAATTTTAATTTTGTACAGAAGAATAAAATTATAAAAAAAATGTTAAAATTCGAAACGTCCCAAAAATGAGACGCTTGGCATAAATATGTTAATTCAATGGCCGACATTTTAAGGTGTCTCCTTTGCATTTCCGTATTTTTGAATATATATTTTTTGCATTGAGTAGCTGAAGTCAATCCCTAGAAAGGTTGTTTTTTACTTTTTCGATTTTGTCTACAGGTTTTTTTATTAGGATACTTTCAATTTCGAACCGGCTTCGAAATTGAAAGCGTCCTCATTAAAAGAAACCTGTAAAAAAAAAAAAAAAAAAAAAAAAAAAAAAATTAAAATCTGCATTTGTAGAGATTAACCCCTGTTATCCAATGAAAAAAAATCATTTAAAAATATTAAAATGCAAACTAGATGCATTAAAAAAATTCGACCATTGGATTAACATTAGTGAGATGGTGTTTCCGCGTGATTGAAGTAGCCCCTAAAGGGGCCGCTTCACTGAAACTCCCAGAATACGAAATTCCATGTTAACCAATGGGAAAGCTTAAAAGCGCGATTACTCATTACCTAATATAACTATTAAAAGACTGGTTTCAGCGTTAGAAAGTAGAAGTTAGTTGCCATTGATGTGCGTTTTTAAAAATTCTCTCCTGGTCAAGTGGACATTATAAAGTTTATAGAAATTTTTTAAATACTTAAATTTTAAGGAGAAAATTTTTAAAAACGCACATTGTCGACATCTGACGTCTAATTTCTGATAGTGAGAACCTTATTTAACAAATAGTAAATCTGCAGATCAGGAGTCTCAACGTCATCTGCGCAAGTCATTATCTTTTAAAATCTCATATACGAAGAGAACTTAATTTAGAAGATTTTAAACTGAATCTATTATATCTAATTTATATGTAATTTAGAAATCTAATTTTCTTATAGTTTTTGTTTTTGAGAAAAAGTTTCTTTGTTATTTTACAACATTAAGATGTATGATCTAATCTAAATACGTCTTAATTTGCTTGATATCAATAGTACACTAAAATCATCCAAAAATAGGTATATTTGGTGGCTTTAAAACCAACTGCGTCATTCATCATTGTATCAAATGCCAATTGGCTAAATAGGAAACGTGATTTGGCGCTGCAAAATATTTTTTGATACCCTTTTAATAGTATCCACATTCCATTTAGAACCGTAAAGTTACTAATATGGTTCATTATTAACTCATACCTGTGTTGCAGAGCAGATTACGGAAGATTATTAAACCTTTTATTTTCCATAGCTAGACTTTGTTTCATCTTTCGTAATCTGGATCTTTTTCTTTTCGTCTTTTTTTTTTTTTTTTTTTTTTTTTCCTTGGAAGTTATGAAGTACAGTTGCTAGGGAACTGATACAACAAAAATAGAAAATAAAATATGTAAAATCTGAAATAAGTATAGTAAAAAACCATATTCTGTTATTAGAACCAAAGAATAAAATTCCATCAAGTGCTATACACCTAGTTTGAAAAATCTAGCAAATGTATTAACAAAATTTTATTAACAAAATTTCAAATTAATCAGAATAATTTAGGACTTCCATTGAGAAATCATAGAACCCTTAATTTACCAATTAAATCCATTAATGAAATGCGCCATTTTCTTTCAACAAATGGAACATTTGGAAATTGTATGAATTCCTATAGGAAAGCATTATGACATGAAAAGAAATTTTCTATATTTTACTAACGAATGAACCAAATTTAACCAAGAACTATACATTTAAATCCGGGTTCCTCTCCAACATTCCTACTTAATTACAAGATAATCGGATGTTTTTGCGGCAGTTACCACAGGCAAACTGAAACCACAAAAATCTTTCGTCTCCACAATGAACCTTCACTGAATTTTCTGAAATTTTATTAGGTATTGAGTAATCCCACTTTTAAATTTCATCATAGGTTAACATGGGATTTCGCGATCGGGTAGTTTCAGTGAAGCAGTCGCTTAAGGGGCTACTTCACTCACGTAAAAACTTGCTAATGTTAATCCTATGAAAGTAATTTTTTAAGATATCTCGTTTGCCTTTTAATATTTGTAAATGATTTTTTATTGCACAGCTAATGTCGACCTGTACTTGCTTTCAAGTTTTTATTTTATTTATTAGGACTAGGGGGCTCTGCCCCCTGCAAGCTACGCTTGTCAACCCCCGTTCAGACACCGCAGAATCTAAAAGCGCGTTTATTTGATCGATTTTTAAAAGATTAGAGAAGATTGAATTATAATGAAAAAACCTACAGCGATCTCCCTAAAAACGGGTTTCCATTCAATTCCCTTCGATTGCGAAAATGTAATGCCGAATCAGTTGCTGTTAAGACATCCAGTGGTTGTTTTCGTGTTTGGTTAAAGAAGTTCAGTTAAACATTTCAAAAGAAGTTAAAATAAAATGAATTAAGTAAAAAGAGTCTTTGCCGACCGGTATTTTTTAACAGCGTTATAAAACGATTCATATAATACAATTTACTACAATTTACTGCTTCAACCCCTTCAAGGGCGGTTGTTGATTTTTGGAATATTTAATTTTAATTCTTAAATGCCAGATTGGCACCAGAATATTGGAATAAAAATTTTCCTTTTATTAAGTAAGTGAACAAAAGCATTTTCATATTTCGAAATTTGGTTGTAAATTCTGGTGTCATTCACTGATTTCAACATTTTACGAATAGAAGTAACTTGTCCCTGAAAGGGTTAAATGCATATTAATGTATTTATTATTTTAAAGTTTCCGTTCTCTTTTAATATTCACGTTTAAATACAATTTTCAAGACATAATTTTCAATATTTTCCTGCTTTTAACACGTACTCATTTAATAGAAATTTTTAAGTTTTTTTTCTGTTTTTAATAGTCATGTGCAAATAAATTTTTCATCGTTAGGAAATATTATTCTGTGCGCTGTTTTTAGAATTGAAAACAATCTCTGTAATTATAGCCTAAGTCATGTGACTACCATCAATAGGTCATTCGTTTTTCACAAGAAAGGTTTCCATTTTGATTAAAGAATCAAAGTTAGTTTTTTGAATAAAACTACATAAAAGTTGCCATGATCGCAAAGAAGTCTTGGTACTTTTATGTTAGCTGGGTTAAAATCCCACCAATAGTTTTTTTTTTAACTCGCCAGTTAGCATTTTTTTTATTTTTCGAGTGGTAAATTATAACGGTACTACTTGGTTATCCCATCGACCAAAAATCTATCGCCAGACTAAGATTAAATGCCAATGATGGTTGATCGTAAATGTCACATCCACTTGACTGTAAGGAAGTTACATGTGTTTACGCCATCAAGTGATTTTTAATTTGACGTTTTATTTGTATTTGTATTTTTATACTAATTTATTTGTTCTTTTGTCATTTAAAATAAAAATTACGTCGACTTGCATAATTTGGCGATATTGGTCATTGACTTATAAGCGGGCTCTCATGTCAAGCACTCAAGTCATATGTTTGTTGTTCAATAAATAAATAAATCAAATAAATGTCTCGCGCAAATTCTGAATTTAAACTATTTTGCAACATTATTTTTTGTTCATTTTATGTAATAACTGTAATGTGATGTAAATGTGACGTAATTTCTTCTATTTAAGACTTCTAACGCATGTTAATAAATTTATTATTTTACAATATCCTTTCTCTTTTAAAATTCACGTGTCAATATAGTTTTTATGACGTAATTTTTAATAAGTTCCTGCTTTTTATACGTAATTATTTAATTCTAATTCCAAAAGTTTTTTTTTCTGTTTATAATAGTCACGTGTAAATAATTTTTTCATTTGAAGCAAACATTATTGTTTGCGCTGTTTATACAGTTGGCAACAGTATAAATTAATACCATTTTCTAAAATACGCAAAAAATATCTCTAGAAATGCTGAAAATTTGAATTTAAAATAGAAATAAAATCTGAAAAATTAGTCAAAATAAAAAAATTAATGCAATCTGCACTCCGGCAAATTCTAACGCATAAAATGATCTAAAAATGATTACACTGCCATGCATAATTTTTGCTGCTATAAAACTTTTTTAGTGGAACGATTTTGTCCAACTTTAGCATTAAATATCTTTTTAAATAATTCTCGATTTGAAAACTGTCTGCATGAGCGTGTTTATCAAACATTTCTGTATAAAACCACCGATTTTCATATTTTTGTATGCATTATTTTTCTTAATATTAACGAAGAAATACCTCCGGTCACAAAAAATTCAAAACCGGCGGTGGCGGTGACAGCGGTAGTTACTTTTTTTTAGAATAGAGAGATAGTTTTACTTTTAGGACTGTTTACGAAAGTGAAAGTATCATTATTTAAAAATCCGCAAAGAAAATCGAAAAAGTAAAAATCGGTCTTTGTAGAGATCGATATCAGCTAGCCAATGCAAAAAGAAAAAAATAAATATATTGCAACCGAGATATCTTAAAACATTTCATAGAATTAACATTGGTAAGAGGATGTTACAAGATTTTTTGGATGCTATAAAATTTCAAGAAAACATTTTCATTTTCATGAAACATGCTTTACAAACAAACATGGTAA
Source organism: Maratus speciosus (assembly GCA_963932465.1). NCBI lineage: Eukaryota > Metazoa > Arthropoda > Arachnida > Araneae > Salticidae > Maratus > Maratus speciosus. Next base: position 212,189,047 of record OZ010790.1, read on the forward strand.
ATTCATACGTCGACATTAACATTATTTTTTTATCTATGCATGTATAAATTCAATTACACAGCTGAAAATATTTACATGAGTCAGCACACGAGTTTATATGAGTGAGCTTAAAAATTTATAAGGAAACTTTTAAATTTCCTTGAAAGAAAAAAATAAACTCTTCGGAAACGTTTCAAAAGTAGTAGAGGCAAAATGTGTAATCCGATTTCAGACTATTTCTTAATTACATTTATAGTGTTTCATTTTACGTCTTTTCAAAATTTTAATAAACCAGAGCTGAAAGCATTAAACATTTTTTTAAACTGCATGTAAATTTTAACTGCCAATTTTTCACACGGTTCTTTCTATTGAAATGTCAAACATGAGAATGAAAAAATTTAAATGCGTGCTAAACTCAAAAATATCGTTTCTGAAAATACATCGATTGTTTTTATTTCCATTTCGTGATAGTAGCGTTCGAAAATAATGGAACCAAAAATAAGTGATGTTTGAAAAATTACATAATGCTAATCCAATGTTTGTCACGCAAACACATTTTTGTTTTTATTTGTTGTTTGATCTTGCACTCATGGCACAAAAGATTTGAACAATTTTTATATAAAAATAAGTTCTAAAACAGCCTCGGGAATGAAGGATAAACAAGAAAAAAATTAAAGAAATTGACAGACTAGCAGGAATTCCGATTCTTTTAAAACTATTGCAACTATTTAAAATAAACCATTTATGAAAATATATATATATAAGATTGTGTAATTTTTTTTTATCTTGCCGCAAGTATTCTTAATAAAATAAACTCATGGAAGTGTAAATATGTTTCTGAAACTTTACTAAAGAAAATAAAATGTGACATTTAACAAAAGCAAGAAGGATCAAAACATGGTAAGTGAAAGTTATATACAGGATGTCTCCGGATTCATGGGCCAAACTGTAAGAGAAGGTAAAGTACACACGGGTATAACAATGTAGGATCGTAAATGAAAAGTTTTGGCGAAAAACAAGAAATGCAGAGGAAACGAAAACGTGGATTTTATTGACACTACAATTACAGTAAGTTCTCAAATGTGCCATTGGCAGTGTCTAGAGAGGGATTGGCGTCCTTTTTCGCAAGACCCAAGTGTTTTATGGACATTTTTTCAGAAATGATTAAAAGTCTTGGAATGAGGTTCTTATCAGAGTTACAGAAATCTGTCTGATTACTAAATTTAGCTACAGAAATTTGTAGCTTTACAAAAGAATCTGCTAAAATTATAATAATCTTACAAAAAGTTTATCTGTAACTCGGGTTGCAGTTATATAAAAAGTTTTAGGCATTCCAGTTTCCCAAAAAATTCTTGGTAACATTACATATTTTTTTTTCAGTGCAAAAATGTATCTGTTACATGATTTTTTGATGTTGTCGTTACATAAATAAATATAGGAATCCCAGTTTCCTAAAAATTTTTAGTAACTAAACAGATTTTTTTTTTTTTTTTTTTTTTTAACATTTTGCTGTCTCATAGATGAGAAATCTGGAACCTTTGAAAGGGTTCGTCAATCACTTGCTAGATGCTGCCAGGTATGTAACGATGTTGTTGTTGGTAAATATAAGCACTAACTGTAATTGTTATGGCAATAAATCGCTTGTTTTCATCTCCTACGCATTTCTCGTTTTTCGCCAAATCTTTTCATTTCCGACACTACATTGCTGCACCAAAATTTCTTCTTTACACTGTAAAAAAAATACTGCCAGTTTTCCGGTAGGAATCGGAAAACAAGTTGCCCTTATCGTACCAGAATAATTTCCGAACCAGCTCGGAATAAAATCCGTAAAAATAAGGAAATAGTCAGTAAAACGGTATTTTACGGTTTTTATTCGGATTTTACGGATTTTATTCCGAGTTGGGTTGGAAATTATTCCGGTACGATAAGGGCAACTATTTTTCCACTTCCTAACGGAAAACTGGCATTATTTTTTTTTTTACAGTACATGTGTACTTTATCTTCCCTTAGAGTATATGATCCAATAATGATTACATAGTCCCAATCATCTATGAATTCATCTATAATATGCAATTACAAAACCATTCACACAAATTTAATTTAAAAAAAAAATTGATATAAGTTCTAACTAGCCCTTTCGTAAGAAATAGTTTAATTCCTCACCGTTATAATTATAGTTAAAAATAAGGAAAGTTTTTGTAGACATTTCTGACATTTTAAATCATTGTCAAAATTTTAAATTTTTTATGTTTTTTTTCTGAAAAAAAAAAAAAAGCAAGAGCGAGAAATATAAATAAAGATGTGAATAAATGTAACAAGTAGTTTTTAAAATATTATTTTATATGCACTCAATGGTATCTTAAAAATCTCGCGCTTTATAATAGGTCTGCAATTAATATTATTAAATATATATATATATACATATATACATACAATACGTTAATTTGGATTAGGCCCCCAATTACAAAAAATTCAACGCTTTCATTTACGCATCATAAGAGCACACTAATGAATTTATTTTTAAAAATAATTGCTTCCCTGTTTCTTTTTCAAGATATGGCAACAGGTAATGAAGAAAACCATTATTTAATGTAGCTACTCAGAAATTCTAAAGTGTTTTCTCAACATATAACTAGAATTTAATAAATAATGTATCATTAATTAATTAAATAGTATTTTCTAGAAATATATTGCACTATATTATGTATTATTTTTATTTTTACGTTTTAGTGTTTAAAATATTTCGATGTTTCAGTTCCGTAGCCAGTTGGTAAATTTTTGAGGGTAAATATTTGACCCATAATTAACTCCATTGTTTTTTGTAACTCGTATACATTTCTAATCACAAGAAATTCTTGTCGATTTAATATCTGCTGCCAGATAATCTGAAAATTAACTTAAAATTAATTTATCAATTTTTAAGTAAGTTCTTAAGGGGTCTCAGGATTCTTAAAATTAGTAAAAATGAAAAAAAAAAAGACCATTTTCAACATTTAATATCTTAAAATATATATGATTTTAAATAGTGTATTTTTATAACATTTTTTGGAAGGTAAATGTTCAAACCTACTGATAATATTATCTTTGTAATACAGTCAACGCTCGTTATAACGACCGCCCATTATAGCGACGGTTCAATTATAACTACCTATGCGAAATGTCCCGAAATATGTTCCCTTTATGATATGTTATTTTTACATACAATATATCGTCTGGCCAACAGCTTATTTCCCAATACAGCGACCGAATTGACCTTTCTTCCAGGACTTCCCAAAAGAAGATTATCATTTTCTTTGCTCACTGCGCATAGCCGATTCTAAACTGTCTTAAAATGAAACTTTAAAATATTTTTTGCTTATCATCTCTAACTGAGATAGGAAATTTTGTTTAAAGAAAATATCAAACATACAAAAAAATATAATATAACTATTTCGAATTATCTTTCAAGAAAATAAATGCAAATTAGTATAATTCAAGTAACGTTAATAATAATGCAAGTAGCATTAATAAATGCAAGTAAATATTTTTTTTTTGTGTGTGCGTGATTTAAAATTTACTGTAAATTTTATTTTAGAAATAGGTAATCATTCTCTTAATTTTTTTTTATAATTATTCATTGTCAATGATACGAAAGTAAATAGAATTTAGTAAAAATGTTGTATTATAAAATTTCCTTTGATACCTTAATTTCCATGAACATGATTAGAGTTTAAACCTATATTTTGCGACCCGTTGAAAAAAAAAAAGTTGAGTATAGCTGCTGTAAAAGAACTGCAAATGCTACACACTTCGTTTTCAATAGCGATCGTGTTAAAGTAAAGGGCATTTCCATTGTAACTGACGTAACATTTTATCGTCAAATTTTATTTTCAAATCTATGTAGAAAATTTACTAATAAAGCTAGAACAAATTTTTACAATTTAAAATATTTCTTACTAAGTTCTTAATGCCCAAATACATGCAGAGTATTTCAATCTCTCTTTGAGTCCCAAAAATTGCAATTCAAAATTCTGTAACTGACGTAACATAAAATGTACAAACATTTTTTCTGCCATCATTGAAGTGTAAAAATTATCAAAACTATCCAGTTAAAAAAAGTGATTTAATGTTCTCAACAACAGTAAGTAATACCAAATTATAACAGTAACTTGCTTAATTAATTTCTGAATAATAATAAAAAAAAGTGGCATTTACACGTGTAACTGACGTAACTTTTCTTGTGTAACTGACATAACATTATGACTTTACACTGACAATAATGGTTCTTAACTTAGTTTGTAGACAGTAATTTACAATGTCTTTTTATTAGGATTTTTCTATAGAATATAAAAATATAAAGTTTTCCAGTCACACCCTTAAATTAAACAAATTTGATCCCCCCCCCCCCCCCCAAAAAAAAAATGATGATTTTCGGTGGAATTGCCCTAAACTTTAATAGCGTACAAAAAATTCAGGACGATGCGAATATTTAGGAGAGTTAAGGCTTTGATAGACGGCCAGACAAGCATAAGTCATAAACACTTTTAAACTATGCTGGAAAACGTTAAAAACTGTTTCACAGAAGAAAACTTGACTTTTATTTACTCTTTTATTTTTCATGTTTTGTTCTTAAAATAAATATTACTTATAATCGCTCAGTCTAAACAGTTTTCGCAATCGCATGTAATTTTGTACCGATTCTTTTTAGAAAAATGTCAAACAAAAGAATTAAATCTATGAATTACGTTACTTAAACATTATAAAATATCATTTGCGAAGTTACATGGATCTCTTTATTTCCATTTCGTGGCGGAAATGCTTCGCGGACGATACAATAAAAAACTTGTCACACTGAAAAAATTTTACTATGCTTTTATAATGTTTATCACAAATACTTTTTCCTACTTTATAGCACACCTAAGAATAGAAAATTTTTTAGATAAAAATAAAATGGTAAAACGCCTGAAATATCATTGATATAAAATAAATAAATAAATAAATAAATAAATAAGTCTGCAGAGAGGCAGCTGTTCTTTTTTTATGGAATTTAAATTAAATATTTGAGGAAAAATCCCTCTGACTTGTATATTGTAAAAGAATCTTCGTATTAAGTATATTATATATGTTATCTTCGTACTGTGTATTGATTATATATATATATATATATATATGTAGCATTTTGCTACCGACTTTCAGATATTTAGGCGACACCAGTACACCTCAACATAAAATGTAGTAGAGCAATCAAAACCATCCATCCGTTGTATTGAAAATATCGGATTGCAGTCAGGGTGGCGAGTAAAGACAGGATCGAGACACATTGAGATAATTTCCCTTACGTAATGAATATAGAGAGTCATCGTCACTTGAAACTGGTTTTATTGACAAAAAGCATAGTAAAACACTTCCAGTAGTTATTCCATCAACTCTCAAAAATTGATCACCACTTCACAAAACTTTAGATGGTACAAGCATATGATCTACACATTAGAACGTTTACTCCAAGCGACGCAGGTTAATTAGACATTCAGAAAAACGTAAAATCTTCCTCTCCTTCGCCGATGTAACGGTATTTGTACTCCGAAAAACAGCGCGCGGACGGTTACAGAAAGGTAAAAGACCAATGCTAGAAGAGAGGTGGGGTAGGATGGGACATAAAACAGATTACGATTCGATGGCAAAGGATGACGGCGATAATGAACTCTTTTATATGGCGTCAGAATTAAAGTGCAAATAGTGCTGGCGACGCGTGGAATTGTGGGTATAGAACACCAAAGAATAAATGATATTAAAACATTCGAAAGAAAGAGAATTTAGTTTTAGAATAAAATGAAAAAATAATTTAATGGGTTTTATAAGATTAGGCGAATGGACTAAGGTTTTTAGAATAATAAAAGAATACGCAACTTTAAATGCATGAAATGAAAGACAAAAGGTATTGAGATATTATTAAAGATAGGTAAAAAAGGAAAAATATTAAGAATTTGGAATAGTTTTACTAAGAAAAAGAGGCGAAAATTTTTATTATATATATATATATATATATATATATATATATATATATAACCGTTATATAATTACAATTCATCATATATTACCAATTACTATAATTAAATTAATAAATTTAGCATCAATACATAACACTGGCATTATACAAAATAAAGATGGAACCTTTAACTTGTAATACAAAATCAAGCACGATAACCACTAATTCACTAGCACATTACGGACGATTTATCCATACAGAACATATGAAAAACCACCAAATTTTGATACAATAACCTATTAAAGACAAAAGATATAAATAACCAGCGAAATATTGTTGAACCATTAAAAAACGTATAGTAAGCAAATAATAGATCAATTGGATGGATGTAGCAGGAAGCTTATATAGCATTTCACTTCTTCAAGGGTACATCAAATACAAATATAAGCAAAAATATAGTCGATTTCTGTAATAGAATCCAGCAATAAGCTAAAAATTGAATCCCATTATGTACCCGATCGACTATACACCAAAAAGTATGAATTCACATGCCATATAAATTGAATTAAATAAATCAATAACCAATGCAAGATCCGTAATAATGAACAATATGAAAAAAAATTAACATTTAAATTTAAGACATTCCCAGCAATAGAATTGCTATGACCATGCCAAAATCACAAACAAGTATCCCATTTTAGCACAGCAAAAATCTTGCCTAATTATATGGTACAGTTAAAAGCGAATCCTTACGGTTTCAAATCATCACATCTTGCAGATAATATTATCATTCTTATAAATATGATAATTATAATTGACTTAAATAGTCTATATAATAAATATATATAAAATCGCCCATTTAATGATATAAAGACTTATCAAAATATGATACATGAAATATAACTCTGCAATTAAAAAACATTTGAATTTTTAATTTCAGTTAATTTTATAATTATTTGCGAATAAAAATTTTAATTCGAGTTTTTGTATGAAATATTTCTTATCTTTACAGTTTTAGTGAAATTAAAGGAATATTTTACTAGATGCATCTGCTATTTTTAATCACTTCTAAGATTTTTTAATTTTAGAAAATTTCATTCTTCCAAATAAATGGGAAATACAAATGGAGATGAAAAACGAGAACTATAATTTAAAATGAGTCATTTAAAAGAATTAAAATAAAATATATTTATTGGAAGAATACTTTCCATTCCTTCTTTTTCAAGTTTCATTCTGATAATAAATGTTATCTGTATTCTTTCGATCTAAACTTTTTCTCAAAATACGCTGTAATTGCACACCGATTCTTCCTATAAAATATCAAACAAGACAATTAAAGGAAATGAAATGTATTATTTTTAAACAACAAAATATCGTTTCTCAAATTACATCGATTATTTTTATTCCCATTTCGTGACAGAGAAGCTTACAAGATAACGCAAACGAAAACAAGTGACATTTGAAAAATTACACATTGCTTATCCAATGTTTATCACGCATACACATTTTTGTTTTTATTTGTTCTTCGACATTATACCCATGGCACATAAGATATGAACAATTTTAGCGCAAAAATAAATTGTTAAAGAGACTCAGGGATGAATGATAAACGGAAAAATGTAAAAAGAATTCGGAAGAAAGACAGGAATTGCGATTATTTTTCAGCTTAGCAGATATTTAAGATTAAAGATTTCCGAAAGAACCTGGATTATTTTCTTCGTGCAGAAGGTATTATAAAAAATAAATTCAAAGAGATATATAGAATTTTTTTTTAAGTTTGCTATGGAATATAAAATACATAAAATCTCACATTTAATAATTCTCAAAACATGGTTCAATCCTGAAAAAGGGAGAAAAAAAACTCCAATTCACTCTATTTCCTCATCAAATTGTTGAAAGTTGAACGTCTTTCCAAGGGAGTATTGTTAAGGTTTAGTCTATTGGCTAGGAGAAAGTTCTAGAAGGAAAGGGTGTGTTTACAAACAAAAACTTCCGTCAACCAATCTTCCTCTACATTTTTGTCGCAGCGATCATTGCTGGAATCGTCATGGAAACGTAGACCAATCATACCATAGCTAATCGTAGGCTAATCAAATCGCCCGAACTCATTTGTACAGTAGGAGTCATAAAGAACAGACATATATTTCTTTCTAACCAACAATAATTCAATCCACAGTGACATCAGATGTCCTTTCCTCTATAAATGTAAGCACTGGCAGTTTTGGATTTATCGATATGAATACACCAAAATTTAACTCAGAAATAATAGTATATACACATTAATAACAACAACAACAAAATACTGTATATTTGTGAGGTGTTGTTTTTTGTGGTTGCTTTGATGAGAAAACCCTTTATACTGTAGAAAAGGGGGAAAAAAATCTATATTTCGAAATATAATGATTGCAAAGAGCTGCAAACTTACACACCCATGTATCTGACGATGGTCGTTCGTTTTGGGTAAATATTAATGCAAGTCATTATTCATATTATTTTTAGTATTAATTAAATAACCTACATAATTAAACATCAGTTTTTGATTCGAGAAAAAAAATGCCTGTAATACATTTTTGTCTATCCATTGTTTCTCACTAAAAAATTGCTGTCTGATTATTTTTTATAAAGAAATACACTAAATTCGGAGCATAGTCATTAGAATTGTTAAAATTTGACCTCTCCTGTCTAAATGAAGATTTAATAAACGTTTATACCTTTTTCTAGGCTAAATTGACCCAAGAAACTTAAATATCGTATCAAAGGCGTATCGTAAATGGCGTATTACCATTTCAAAATTCAGAATAGGTAAATTTTTTATAGTGTAAACACCCCCTATTTCAAAAATTACATTAACATACGAAAAGTAGATACAACTCCTAGTCGAGTGGTACCTCTAGCATTTCTATGCGACAAATTTGAGATAAAATATCCTAAGGTGGTTTCATTGTGGTTTCCGGACAGTACATAAAAGTTATGTAAAATATTCGATTTCAAAACATTGGTACTTTTAAATGTATTTATTTTTGAAAACTTGTATTCAGCATAGAAGAGTTTTATTCTTTATTGTTGCAGAAAATTAAAGGATTTTTTTAATATATGCACGTGAAATTTTTAATCTCTTCTAAAATTAAAAAAAAAATTCACAGCGTTTTCTTTTACTAAATAAATGCGAAATGCAATTGAAGATAAAAAAGGATAGCAGTTGAATTATTTAAATTAAGGCAATTTAAAAATTCCAAAGAGTAACTGACGCTCATTTCGTCATTTTTTTACCTCTGGCTTCATTTTTAATATAAATGTCATCTGCATTTGCACACTCAAAACAATTTTCAAAACTGTATGTAATATTTTATCTATTCTACTTAGAAAAACTGTCGAACTAGATAATTAAATTTATTAAATTTGAAATTTATTCTCAAAATTTCTGAAATTAACTCGATCATTTTTATTTCCATTTGGTGAAAGAAGGGTTTCGAAGATAACTCAATCGGAAACAAGTGACGTATGAAAAATTACTAAATGCTTATCTAAGGTTCGTCACGCATATTCCTTTTCGTTTTCGTTTTTTTCTCTTTGCGTTTTTATAGATTCATGGCACATATGATTTGAACAATTTTGACATCAAAATAAGATGTTATCCTCTTCGCTCCCAATGTCCCCGAACGGGGACCTGCGCTTTGTCCCATTTTATTAATGGTACTCGAACATAATTAATATTTCGATATCAGAATGATATATTTTGAAGTCTAAGATTTGGAGTAATGCAAATGAAGTAAAATAGGATAAGAAATAATTCAGTAATAATTAATAATACTCCATTAATACTCAGTAGCGAAGAGGTTAGTCGATTCGATAAAATAATTCCACAGCTTAGCGTTATTACACATTATTATAGCACAGCTTTCTTTTATAAACTGGAATCTATTTAAAGCAACATAAATAAGATATAAAATCGAAATAAGGAATTTATATAATCTTCTTTTCATTGTATTGCAAGTATTGTTAATTAAATATATTCCGGAAATTACAAAATAAGATGTAAAAAGTTTTCGAGTTTTATTGCAAGCATTCTTAATAATAATAATAATAAAAATTGGGAATGTATAAAAGAAGTTTAAAAAGTTCTTTGAATTTTATTTCAAGCATTCCTAAAAAAATATATTTAGAAAAGAAACAAAGAAGTTGTAAAAATTATTTGCATTTAGACTGAATCGATTGTTAATAAAATAAATTCAGGGGAAAAATATATATATATATATATATATATATATAAAATTTTTTTTATAGTTTTATTGGAAGTATTCTTAATTAAAAAATTCAGGAAAGTACAAAAGAAGTTGTAAAAATTATTTGCCGTGTACTACAATAAAATAAATTCAGGAGATTATAAAAGAAGTTAAAAAAATTCTTTGAATTTCATTGCAAGCATTCTTAATAAACTAATTTCTGAAAAGTGTAAAAAAAGTTTTAAACTTTCTTTGCATCGTTTTGCAAGCATTCTTAATAAACTAAATTCTTGAAAGTGTAAAAGAAGTTGTAAACTTTTTTGTATTGTACTGCAAGCATTTTTGATATAATAAATCCAGGAAAGCATGAAAGAAGTTTATGAAAGTTTATACCAGAACACAAAATAAGCACACGAGTCAAAAAATCAGTGACTCCTGGAATCATCTCTCTAATACCATATAACACTGCATCTGGCTTAAATATCCGCCGGTTTCGACGAAAAATAGAATCCACAAAATACTGCAGGTAATGTCACATTCATTACATATCATTCACTCGTGAGTAGGTCGCGTAACGACAAAAAATTACAGAGATACCGTTGACATTATAATTGCTTTTCCAAATAGTTCCATAGATTTACTATGGGTTAAGTCAAGCGTAAGGGTTCTCGGCACCCAAAACAAAAGACTTGTTATTGACAACTTAAAAAAAACATTTTTAAATATTACTATGCAAATGTTAATTACAAATAATTTAATAATAAAAACATTAAAAATTAAAATTATTTTTCACAAAATTAAAGAAAAGTTCAATTTAAAAAGCCCAGTTTTAAACGCTACAAGTAGTTTATTCTTTAATATTTTGCCTGACTTTTTTAATGCTCGTCCGTATGATATTATGAACATATTTAAGGATCGAATATTTTTTTTATGGCAATAGTTTTTTAGAAAAAAAAAAAAAAAAAAAAAAAAAAAAAACTAAACACAAGCGGAAAAAAATCAGAGAAAAAAACTTGTTTTTGTACATATGAATTTTTGTAATACAATTTTGACAAAATTTTGATCTTTGTAGGATGGCAAGTCCTCTGAAATGGACTAGTCGAAGTGTAATAGGATGGCTGAGAATTCATCAATCTAGTGACGTATGCAAACAACTCTATGAACAGAAATGTTGCCATCTTGGAAAATTGAAGTTTTCCGTATTATACTTATCAAGAGCTATTTAATGCTGTGTAATATATTATAAACACGAATGCTGAAATAAACAGACTGGTTCATGTTCATGGTCACCTCCCTCAGTGAAATTAAGACCTAGTAAGAAAACACACCTCCAAACTATCATTGTATTACTTAGAAAAACATACCTCCAAACCATCACAGAACCAGATGTAAATTTCTAACTGGGCGAAAAATGTTCGGACTAGGATTCGATCCAGGGATCTCTTGACTGAAACCGCCAATGCTCTACCATCTGAGCTATCCCGGAGAAATCTGATGGAACTTTTTCCCCCAGCTAATCAGTAAGATTATCCCGGTGAAAAAGCAGCATTACTTACTGTATGGTGTTGGGCACCCCGCAAACACAATAGATAATTTCTGCTACTATTCCTATTCTTATATTTACCCATATAAACGTACTATTTCCAGACTTCGCAACAACTTACTCACACCATGTTGTTGCGACGACCATAGATAATCAGTATAGCTTCAGTTCTCAAACTAATTTCCCTATAACACTATATGCGTCGACATAACAAAACTATTGCGCTTTAACGCAGCGTTGATTAATTTTTTTCATCCGTATAGCCTATGGGAAATTCTAATGAAATACATCACAACATGTTACATAATTCGCTTAAAAACTACAACTACAAAATCTTATTTCTTTTTAAATTGAATTTATTTTAGGTATTTAAAAAAAATTAAATTTAAGTATTTTAAAGATAATTTTATTTTATCTTGCACAAACATGTAATATTTTCAACAATTTAAAAGATCTAAAGCTTTGCTAGCCTTTTCTTGTCAATTTTTTAATAGAATAGATTTAAATTGCAAGAAAACTGTCAGAAACACCTTTAAATTTTGATTTAAAATTTTATATTCATTCCTTTTTTCCTCCCTTTCAGGAATTTTTATTACGAATTTTCATTCTCGAAATACGAGTACTACAGCAATTTTTAAAAATGTCATGTAATTTCCTTTCATTTCCTTTTTTTTTCTCTTTTTAAACTATCATTTAAAAAATTAAAAGAAATAAAATAATTTTTTGTTTTAAAAAATATAGCGAGTTCTAAAATTACATAATTTATAATTGTACTTTTCTTTTTAAGATAACTAACTAGTTGTATGGTAATCCGTTGTATTGCTTTTGAGTTACATGAGGTCATTCGATTCTTTCGGGGAAAATAAAATCTAACTTTATTATAAATTTGGAAAAAAGTTATAGTATTAATTTTATTAAATACAATATTTCAAATAATAAAACATTTATATTTTACGTCAAAAGCTTTTTCAATAAGCAATCTTTTGCACATATTCTATAATTTTATTTACCAAAAGCTTTTACATCTTTCAAGATTTAGCTTCGAATTTCGGAGCTAGTAGAAATGAAGTCATTTGGGTGAAGTTATACAAAAATGACTTTGTTTTGGGGAATTTATTCAAAAGAATTTTATGTTTATGAATTAAAATAAATACTTAGAGAAATATAAATTTTCGTTCTAAAACATTTTATTTTTAACGTGCTTGTGAAAATCGCCGTCTTCAGGAAATAATTAAAAATCGTTTTTTCTGCTTTAAATAAAATTACAGAGACTGCGATGGATATTTTTTCCTTTTACGTCAATACAGTTATTCCCCATGTTTTAGTCGACAGACGATTTTTTTCTTTTTAAAAGAAGCTGATTCTTGAAGCTTGAATATGTGAAACTAAGTTTGTATTTCTTGAAATTTTCCAGAAAAATACAATTAAATCACAACATTATTTTCAATAAAAAATCTCACCAATCATTATTCACTATCCAAGTTATTATCAGAATTTTTAAGCAACTCCTTAAAATCTCTTTCTTGATATGACACATCAGAATGAATATCGTCAGTACCTAATTCATCATCATGATCATAATCATCGCCACTTTCTTCAAAAATGGCCTCATCCTCAGTTCTATCAAACACATTACTGATGCAACATTTTTTGAAAGATCGGACAAATCTTTCTTGTGGTAATTCAAGCCAAGCTTCTTTCATCCATTCAGAAATAGTGAGGATGGCAACTTTTTAAAATTGCCACAATTTGTCACATTTGCATCACCAGAAAACATCCACTCAGTCCATTTCGAACAAGCCTGTCTTTAAATGGCTTACTTAGACAAACGTCCAGTGGTAGAAGAAAGGTTATCGGGGTTATAGCTACCAAAAATCGCGTCTAGTAGAAAAAGGTTTTTTTTTTTTTTTTTTTTTTTTTTTTTTTTTTTTTTTTTATGAACGAGCAAGTCATAACAGGACTGGCAGAACCCAATTAAAGCGCGTTAAGATAGTACAGGAGGGATCAATAATATGAAAACGTGCATTTTTTTCTATTACCTATGCATAAAAAGTGCTAAGTTTTCGTTCGCTAAATTTTTCATCACCTGTTTTTTTAACATCGGCTTGCATATGGGTGTACGATTTTGGACGATTTTTCACTGAAAAATCGTACACTCGGCTTATAGATGAATCGGCTTATTCTATGTTCAATTAAAATTTTAAGTACAAAAGGGTTATTTTGTAAAGACACCTGCACGCGAAGGAGAGAGATTAACAAAATTCATGCCTGAAAATTACATTAAACTCCATAATAAATCAGTAAAACAAATTGCATATGAAAGAGCATTTTTTGTTTTTGCTGTATGATAGTGTAAAAATCAAAAATGTGCGATGTTTGGAAATGAAACAAATGGCAGTAGAAAAAATTGCAATACTGAAATTTCATTGTTAAGTGCTGCCATTCGCAAAATGACACCCGCGTTACGCACAAATACGTTTGTCTTTTATAATATAGATATGTACAAAGATAAACAAGCATCATTTGAAAATGTTACATATTGTGCCATCGGATATTTATTAAGAATATTTAATTTTTCATATTTAAATAATGTGCAATCTTATAACAATCATTTCAAAGTTGTAAACTTTCCAAAATATTCAAATCGAATGAAATATTAATAAACACAAATACTTGATTAATACCCATATAGAAAGAAGAAACATTTCACTAATTATTGTTTCCCTATCAAATTAAGTTTATTTGACAACAACAACAACAACAAAAAAGAATGCAGGTTGACAGCTATGCTATTCACATACATTCACCAATATCCATTACTGCAAATCATTTCTATTTTTTTCTTGAAATTGTATTTACATCAATAATTATATTTTCTATAACTCCAAGTACTGTCATATAAGAATACATTTAATTTTAACTATCAACAATGAAAAAAAAAAATGGTTCCGTGAAAAACTGGAAAATGTACAGTTCAGGTATTCCCCCGTTTTCAAGATGTAAATTTTCCGTTAATTAAGATGGGAAATTTCTGTTTTTACAAATAAATATGAGCAATAGCACAATATTTAAAAAATCCTACATAGTGATTATGTACACTAATGTACAATTATATAGAACAGGTGTTAGTACTGCATAATATGACACCCTTTTTTATCGCTTTGTCTGCCTCGGGATTTGAACCTCGGTACACTGAGAAAAATGACACTTTCAAATCTGAGTAAATCTTTGTTTTCATTTTTGTTATGAAACTTTTTGTTTCAAATATGACGACCCATTACTTTCAATTCTGAAACACCAGAAATACTCAGTTTCAAACAAAATTACTTTTCATTCGTTAAACGTAGTAAATTTTACCAGGGTATTTGAATTTGTTCATATTATATCATTTGTTATGATTTCGAACGAAACACTCCTTTCAGTAATAATTTATAACATGAAATGTGGCGAACTACATTTTTATCGTGTTCGAGAAAGAACACTTAAAAGCCGTCGTAATATAATAGCGAAAGTGTAAATTTTATTCTTCAACCTTCGAAATCGAAGAATGGATGAATTCGTAAAGGTAAAACTTCGCAGGTAGGATTTGACATCCATCAACAACATATAAATACAAACATTGTGTATAATCGTGAATAAACATCATGAATAAAGCGTTATGTGCTCATATTTGAGTATGTCCATGTTTTCAGAAATGAGTATATACATGTTTCAAACTTCAGTAATTTTGTTTCGGAGCCATTCTGAGTATGCGACATACTCAGATTTGAGTATTTTTTACTCAGTTTTGAAAATGCCGTTTTTAGAGTGTATTCGACATTAGTGGATGAATTCTTTCTTCCCTACAGCCTACACCTCCTGAACACATTCCAACGATTTGTTTATAGGCCAAAACATCGATTACGAAAATTTAAACGGATATTTTCTCTCTTGAAAAGAAACAATTTCATTTGTTTTGTCTGACAAGGAAATGTCAGCATTTAAAAGGAAGAAAAACGACCTCAGACGGGCGCGTGGAAAGCCGCGCTCCGCAAATTCTGCGATCTCCGACTCCCTAGACCAGTGGTTCCTAACCTTTTTTTTGGCCCCGCCCTACCTAAGCATATCTAAAATCATAATGTCCCCCCCCCCCCTCTACATCATATAAATCTTATTACATAAGAGAAAACTTCTATTTTCCAGAAAGGGTCCGAAAATAGCATTAACTCTGATAAATGATTTCACATTCTATAATTTATAAAAATCATATATTTTTTTTAATTACAAGTATGTTTTTAACTTACCATGACTTTACTCTATGAATACAACGAGGCCACGGATGTTCGCATTGTTGTTGTTTTATTTTTAGGCATATTTGTTGTCTTTTGGCATCTTTCCTCAAATTTTAAATTGATAAATAGTCCACATTTTTATCTTCGTAAAATTTCTTGAAATTCTCACATTTTGTATTACATCTAATAGAATTGATACCTTTTATAACGGATTTTAGTACTTCGTTTAGTCACATGTAATTTTTCCGGATTTGCGTTTTTATCCATTTTAAGTAATTATTTTGCTTTCCCCTCATACCATAACTTCTTTGATAGCGGGCATTTTTTCATTACTATTATTTGGCCAACATGTTTTCTCCGATTAAATTTTAAAATGCATATGTGATGAAGTATTTTTATATATTGTGTATGTGGTTTGCAGAAGAGCCAGAAAAGTTTACTTTATCTATAGTTACCCATTTCCTAGCCGATGGGTACGGGGTTTTATGTCAATTTCATAAAAATAGTACTTATTTAGATATCTCGGAACATTTTTTAGATTAAACACGTCCAAATAGTCAATTTTACATATAACCTAAAAAATCCATATGTAAATTTTCCTTAAAATTACACTATGTGCAAATTAAACTAAAAATTGCACTCTGTGCAAATTACTTAAAAGATGAAAAATATATAAAAAGGTGTTAAATTACTTTAATATCCTTAAAACTTTCAACTATACACATAGTCTTGTATTTTCTGACGAAGACTATGTGTATAGTTGAAAGTACTAAGGATATTAAAGTAATTTAACAGCTTTTTATATATTTTTCATCTTTTAAGTAATTTGCACATAGTGTAATTTTAACTTTTAAAAGATGAATTTAGCATTCTATTTATTTATTTGCTGATGTAAATTTTCTATCATGGAGCATATTGTACTATGAGTATACGTACATTTTTTTTTTTTTTTTTTAAATAGTAAAAAATAAAAGGGGTGTGTTTTACTAAAATAATGTTAAAACCAGAAAAATTATTAAAAGACTTTTGTTACAAAATGTGTCAAAATATCTAAAACAAAATTCACGTAATTATTCCGGTGTCAGTGTATTTTTAACTTTTAAATGGGAAGGCTTCGGAAAATAATTTTTATTCAGTTATTTTTAATTTTTTCCATCTATTATTTCTATTTTAGACTACTAGACTACTCTCATTAGAGAAAAAAGAAGAAAAATTTCTTAGTAAGAAATCTGAAATTGCCCCCTGAAAAGTCACATCCCCCCCCCGTAGGGCGTACGCCCCGCGTTGGGAACCACTGCCCTAAACTATGCCCTAAACTATGCCCTAAACTGGATGCCGCACCGGGTTTTCGACATCTTCAGATTCCCGAACTTTACACTGCCCGCTTTTCGACGTCTTTAAATTAATGAATTTTGCTTTCAAGTTTCTACCGTATAAAAGTCAGTGTTTAAAATAAAGTGGTCAGCGTTTAACAAAAGGTAAACGACATCGACGTTTTTTTTTTTTTTTTTTACATTCAACTAATAACAATAAAAATTAAATTTTCTGTTTTTACCAAGAAATTGTAAAATTTCTACACAAAACGAAAAGTTTTCTTTAAAAAACAGAGCTTTTACGTGAAATACGGAATTTTTTTTAGAGTGAATTTACGTATCGGCACTACAACAAAACGCATAAAAAGATTTTACAAGAAAATTTCAAAATCGTTTATATCTAAATTTCTTCAAAGAAAAAAAAAAATAGGTGCTTTTTCATGAATAAATTACTTATAAGTGTAATAATCAGCTGTTAAATAGGCTATAAATGATGTTTTGATTACTTATTATAAAATGAAAGATTCAAAGCGTTATATTTTACTCAATTTTAGAACAAATATTTATTTTTGAAAAATAGTAATCAATTCCAGAGAAACATATTTTATAATAAAATATTTGCTTTTAAAATGCTTTCAAGAAAAAATGTAATCTCTGTATCTGCGTGTAGAAATATAAAAAAAGTTTTTCTTTTCCCCAGCTTTTTATCATTCATCTCTGGGGCTATTTAACTATTCGTTTTATATCAAAACTGCTCAAATTATATGACATGAGATAACCACAAAGCAAAGAAGTAAATAAAGATGCAAACAAGATCTAAGTAAATATGTGAGATAAACACCAGATCAGCAATACATATTTCAATGTTAGACTAAATACTTATGTTTTAAAAATACAGATCAATTTCGATGATTTTTCTTTTCCTGAGCTTTTTATCATTCATCTCTGCGGCTATTTAACAATTCATTTTATATCAGTACTACTCAAATCTTATGTGAGATAATCATAAAGCACACAAATAAAGAAATAATTATAAAAATACAACCTAAGCAAATATGTGTGATAAATACCAGATCAGCAATGCATATTTTATTAAATGTTAGACGTTTTATTAAATGTTTAAACGTTATTAAATGTTTTATTAAATGTTTATGAAATGATTACTTATTTTTGCAAAATACCAATCAATTTCAGAGAAACATGCTTTCTATAATATTTACTTTTGACATGCTTTCAGAATAAAATATAATCTCTGTATCTGTGTCGAAATTTCAAAAATGTTTTTCTTTTCCTATCTTTTTCTCATTCATCTCTGTGGCTATTTAACTATTCATTTTATACCAAAACTGCCCAAATCTTATGTGCCATGAGATAACCATAAAGCAAATAAATAAAGAAAAAAAAATAAAACCAAAGCAAATATGTGTGATAAACCCCAGATCAGCAGTACATATTTTAATGTTAGACTAAATACTTATTTTAAAAAAATACCAATGAGTTTCAAAGAAACATGTTTTCTGAAATATTTACTTTCGAAATGCTCTCGGGACAAAATGTAATCTCTGTATCTGTGTCGAAAATTTTAAAAGTTTTCTTTTCCTGAGATTTTTATCATTCATCTCTGCGGCTATTTAACAATTCATTTTATATCAATACTGCTCAAATCTTATGCTCCATGAGATAATCATAAAGCACACAAATAAATAAATAAATATAAAAATGACACCTAAGCAAATATTTGTGATAAACTCCAGATCAGCAATACATATTTTATTAAATGTTAGACTAAATACTTATTTTTCAAAATACCAATAAATTTCAGAGAAACATGCTTTCTGTAATATTTACTTTTGACATGATTTCAGGATAAAATATAATCTCTGTATCTGTGTCGAAATTTCAAAAAAGTTTTTCTTTTCCTATGCTTTTTCTCATTCATCTCAGGGGCTATTTAATTATTCATTCATACCAAAACTGCTCAAATCTTATGCGCTATGAGATAACCATAAAGCAAATAAATAAATAAAGATAAAAATAAAACCTAAGCAAATATGTTTGATAAATTCCAGATCATGCTACAATATATATTTTTTAATGTTATTTGTATTAAAGATAGTCTTTTATGAAATGGAAATATATGAAATGATTTCGATTTGTTACTTTTGAAATTTTAAGGAACATTTTTGTCTGTTTTATTTCTTTTTATTTGACATTTTATAGACAAGATCGAAAAAATATGTATATGACGCTTTTCAGATTAATAAAAACACATACGGCGGCATACATATAGGGCCTGAGATACCATAAAGCAAATAAATAAATAAATATAAAAATAAAACCTAAGAAAATATTTGTGACAAACCACAATATATTTTTTATGAACCAATTCTTCCACAATAGTCTTTCTTGAAATAGAAACAGAACCGTTTGAAGTAATTTTAGATTTGTTACTTTTGAAATCTTAAACAACATTTTTATTTTTTTAATTTCATTTTATTAGATATTTTAAAGAGAAGATCGGAAAAAAAATATGCTTTTCAGATTAATAAGAACTCATATGGCATACAATTACGAAAACATATACGGCACGAGATAACCATAATGCAAATAAATAAAAAAAGATAAAAATAAAATCTAGGCAAATATGTGTGATAAACCACAGATCACGCTACAATATTCCTTTATGTCATTTAGGCCGGGAGTCGGCAGCACAGGCAACCACCTCATCGAGTTGGAGGCTGAAATTCCAGATTTAGCTACAACTCGATTCCCATATTAAAATGCAATAGGACTGCCAATTCAAATCTTGGATGAAAACACCTAAAAACCCGATTTAGCGGTCGAATCGTAGCTTTACCATTGCGTTTTCCTGCACCTAAAGGTATAAAAACATGGCGGACGGGGAGTAGGAAAACACAATGGTAAACCTACGAGTCAACCTGTAAAATCGGGTTTTTAGGTGTTTTCCACCAAGATATGACTTGGCAGACCGATTGCGTTTTAATATTGGAATCGAGTTTTAGCTAATTCTGGAATTTCAGCCTCAACGCCTCCTTGAATTTTGCAGACGAGAAATTTTTTGGCACCAGTATTATCATATATAAAATATCTTCTTAAAAGAATAGCCTTATTTTTCTATAAAAAGATATTGGTATTTTTCCTGGCGAAATAACGGTATCGGTATGAACCATGTGTATGTTCTGCCGGCTTCCGATCTAATTTGCATCCAATGCTCCAAACCTAATTCTTCATGAAATGGAAATAAAAGCATTTGAAATAATTTTCGATTTGTTATTTTTGAAATCTTAAGCAAAATTTTTGTTTCTTTTATTTACTTTTATTTAACATTTTAAAGACAAGATCGAAAAAAATAAATAAATGATGCTTTTCAGATTACCATAAAGCAAATAAATAAATAAAGATAAAAATAAAACCTAAGAAAATATGTGTGACAAACTACAGATCAGAAATACATATTTTTTTTTATGTCATTTGTATCCAATGCTCCAAAGATCTTCTTTCTTGAAATAGAAACAGAACCATTTGAAGTAATTTCTGATTTGTTACTTTTGAAATCTTAAGCAACTTTTTTGTTTCTTTTATTTCCTTTTATTTGAAAATTTTAAAACAAGATCGAAAAAAAAAAATAAATGATGCTTTTCAGATTAATAAGAACTCATACGGCGCACAGTTATGAAATACACATACAGCACGAGATAACCATAAAGCAAATAAATAAATAAAGATAAAAATAAAATCTAAGCAAATATGTGTGATAAACCCCAGATCACGCTACAACATTTCTTTATGTCATTTGTATACAAAGCTCCAAAACTAATCTTTCATGAAATGGAAATAAAATCATTTGAAATAATTTTCGATTTGTTACTTTTGAAATCTTAAGCAACATTTTTGTGTCTTTTATATCCTTTTATTTGACATTTTAAAGACAAGATAAAAAAAAATATATTTGATGCTTTTCAGACTCATACGGCATACACATTACACATACGGCATAAGATAACCATAAAGTAAATAAATTAATAAAGATAAAAATAAAAACTAAACAAATGTGTGTGATAAACCACAGATCAGCAATACATTTTTTTTTTTTTTTTATGTCTTTGTATCCCAATGATCCAAAGATCTTCTTTTATGAAATGGAAATAGAAAAATTTGAAATAATTTTCTATTTTTTACTTTTGAAATCTTAAGCAATATTTTTGTTTCTTTTATTTCCTTTTATTTGACATTTTAAAAACAAGTTCAAAAATATATATATGATACTTTGGAGATTATTAAGTACTTATACTGCATATACTTTATTTTATTGAAAGGAAACCGAAAAAGTAAAAGAGAAATTAAAAATTTTATGGAATAAGTTTAATATATATATATATATATATATATATATATTCTTTCCTGTTCATTTTTTATATGTAAAGCTAAATATTAAGACTATTATATTTGTATAATATATAATTTATTTTATTTTATAGCATATAGCCTATATTCTATATATTATCAAGTTAAAAAAGTTTTTTAATTTCTCAGTGCAGATTTAATGGTATGGTAATAGAATATATTGTATTAACATTTAATTTATTTTAAAAAATTTCTGAATAATGAAATACAGTATGGTATTGTTTATATTAGGATGTGTGTAGGAATGCAGTTGATACATTTTAATTCATTAGCATGTATTAGGTTCTACTTACTGTGACATTTGTATAATCATAATAGTTTTTAAAATAAAATAATAGATGGCAGCCTTATAAATTTTGTATTTTTAAATAGCCTCTATTAAAGTCATAATTTTAATTTTTTACACTAGGTGGTAATTAACGCTGAATATTGGCAATGTTGTAAAATTGTTATTATACAATTTAAAATTGTTTTTTGGTATTATAAGTAATGTAATTATTTTTTATTTATATTATATTAATAATATTTATCACAATATTTCAACATGAATTAACTGACTCCATAGCTATTAATATGTGTGTTAACTTAACTGTTTTATTCACCTTAATCTTATCATGCTTTTTGGATTCCATGTGCGGGAACATATTTTGAAAGTCTACTGGGAATTAATATGGTATGTTTTGTAAGATTTCTATTGCTATAAATTAAATATTTAATGGGTTGTAGTTTTTTTTTTCCATTTCATGCCATTTGATAATGTTCTGTATTCATCTTGAAACTATTATTTTGATTATATTGGTTGTTTGAGTACAGGGGAAATTTTTTTTTCAGCTTATAGCTTTTTTCCCACAGAAAACAACCGATTTGCTTATATCATTGAATTCTGTACTCTTGAAAACGTAATTCAATATATAAGTCTTTCAATTTTTTCGGAATCCATATTCTTCTTATATTCTTCTTTTTTTCTTCCATGTTAATTCTTGTAATTAGGTATACGGTACTTTATTTTACACATACAGTTCTATATTGTTGGTTTATGGCGTGTAGTCAATCATTCACAATATTGCAGTTTTTGATGATGGTTGGTAATGTTTAATTAATGGTTATATATAAATATATATACATATATATATGGATAGTTTTAGATATTTTTAAGATTTTCAATGTTATTTTCCCACCTCTTTTAATTAAAGGTAAATAAAACTGTAACAAAATTTTCCTCTGCTTCTATTTAACATTTATGTATTTATTTTGTTTTCGTTAATTTGCATCATTATACATAACGATAAGGTTTAAAAATATATGTATGGACAATTTCTGATATTTTTTAACTTTCAATGTTACTTTTTCATATTTTTTAATTAAAGGAAAATAAAGCAGAAATAAAATTTTCCTTTGCTTCGATTTAGTATTTATTTATTTTGTTTAATTTGTTAACGTTAATTTGCATCATTAGATACAACTATAAGTTTTGAGGGTTTTTTTTTTCCTTTTTACATAAAGTTCCTTAATCTGAGTTTTCTTGGGTGAATGACATCGATATTATTACAAGGATAGATGAATAACAAGTAAAATTTTGTTTTTGAAAAAAAAATATTAAATAGTGTATTTCAGTCTTGTTATCATAAATTTAATTATTACAATTGGCCATGATAATAATAATAATAATAATAATAATAATAACAACGATAGTGATTTTTAAAAAAAAGCCTGCGCGTCTCTGTCTATCATTTTGCTCAGCCTTGCTATTTCTACACTGGTGAAAACAATTAAAGGGACAAATGGTTTTTTTGCAATTAAAAAAAAAAAAACTAACAAAGCAAATAAAACCAAACTTGGTCGAAATATCATTCGATATAAGACCAATGTATGGGAAAACAAAAATCGGCACAACCTGCACCCTAAATAAGGAAACTGGTCTCGTGTCGAGTACAGCAGCTGACCGACACCCTGTCAATCAGAGAAAAACATGTCTAATAGAGTGTATAAACATCTGTAACAACCACACAACTCTCGCATCGGCGTTTCATACTGCTTACCAGGGTCCTTATCAATTTCTATGGCAACTGCACTCACTTTTGCATCAAGGCACCCTTGAGCTCATCGATGGTCCTTGGAGCTGGACTTCGAGCTGAAATTGATCGTCCAAGGGCGTCCCATATGTGTTCGATGAGATTAAGGTCAGGGGACATCGCAGGTCACTCCATTCGTTGAACATCCTACTATTCAAGGTATTCGTCCACCAACTGATCCCTACGGGGTATGGCGTTATCGTCCATAAAAACGAAATTTGGTCCATATGCTCCGCGAAAAGTCTCAAAGAGGGTGCAGGAATCTCGTCCCTGTACCGATGACCTGTCAGAGTACCTCTACCAAACACATTATGGTCAGTACGCCCGTCTACCTTGTTGCCTGCCAGACCATCAGACCACATCTAGCATAGGGATTATTTTGGACAATGTTAGAGGGCCGATATCGACTCTCGGGTTCTCTCCAGACGAGAACACGTCTCGAGTCACTGTCCAGTCTGAATCGCGACTCATCACTGTACAGAACAGCCCCAAACTATCCTTTGTCCAAGACAGGTGTTCTCGGTACCATACTAGACGGGACTTTTTGTAGTTCACAGCCAAAGGGATGCAGACTACAGGGCACCTGCATTAAGTCTCTGGGTGACTGTTTTCCGTGAAATGGATGTTCCTGTAGCATTATACAGGAGACGAGACAGTTGTTTCGCTGTCGCGGACCTATCGCTTTTGGTTAAAAGTCTCAAATAATGGTCTTCAGCGGGCGTTGTTGCCCTTTTTAGGCCTTAACCAGGTCCGAGGATCACTCTTTTGGTCTCTGTGAACTGTTTCCACAGAGTAGACACCACATTTCACGGAACACCGAGGTCCTTAGAACAGGTAGCCTGTAATTGGCCGACCTCGAGTCTTCCAACAATCTGCCATATTGTGGCATCATCTAGACGATGTCGACTAGCCATACTAACGATGGGTAAAAAATAAATTTAAAAAACAAGGACTGGGTTATGCTACGATGCTTCAAAACGCCCTTCCGCTACAAGCTTCGGCGGTCAAATGAGGCACCTCTGCACAAACGCGATCACAGTGCCACTTTCTTATGACCACACATACCACTTGCGTGGCATGTGTGTCCGCGACGAGCTTAACTATCATCTGATACCTTATTTGCGTATAGGGATAACTTTTTTTTTTTTTTTTTTTTTTTTTAACCGTTCGCCCCTTTAATTGTTTTCACCAGTGTAGTACGCTGTTCCCTTTTCCCTATCTTGCTCTGAAGAAGAATCTCGCTGTAGATTCGAAACAGCTGTTTGCTGCTTTTCACGCATTATTTGTGCATTCTAAACGTTGGTTTACTGCTTTTTAATTTTCCTGAACAAAGGATTTAACTGCTATTTTAACGATAGTGATATTAATAATGATATTAATATTAATAACAACAGTAATAATAATAATAACAAGTCGGAAATTGTACGTCAAACGTGGCAAAAGAGATGCATTCTTACTATAACTAATTTTATAAATATTTAGATCTTGGTGCAATAGCGGTTGCACTCTTATGCAAAAATGTATGAATGCAAAATTTATTACGTTTGTATACATTAAATTCAGTAATCGGGAAGTAATAGAACTCCATCTTAAGTATGACGTAATCACCATGGCAACCTAGAATCATTACCTAGTATGGGATATCATTGAATTAATTACGTGTGATAGGATTTAATAGAATGAAGAAAACTTTTAAAAAAATATTTTTAAATTTTGATTCGATTTTCATAACATTTGAAAAGACTCGACAAAATTCTGCAACGGTTATATATATCAAATTCCAAACCATTCGGCTGGGTAGTTTCAGCGCTGTTATATGCGGACACACAGGCGGACGACCAAACGATAGTTACTACTTAATTATAAATTACGAATGCATCTAATAATAATCAAACTTTTCCGCACTGCAAATAGAAGCGTCTTAAATTTAGACACATATGTGACTGAAAAAGAATTTTAGACACTTAAGTGTCTTAATCTGAAAATTCATACATTATAGATGTCTTAATTTAAGATACATAAGTGTCTTACTATGACCATGGTGCAAATGAACTGAGAATAATGTCTAAAATATCCGCAAACGTCTTATTTTAAGACACTTCATTGCTTTAAACGTGTCTTAATTTAAGACGTTTTGATTCTTCCGACGCAATAACCACCAGGGGGCACTCACACTCCCAGTTGCGCATGCGCTTTAGATGTCTTCCTCCGAAGTGGTATACGTTGTAATTCAAACGAAGTTTGTTTTTATGTACGCGTGTATTTTAATTCGTTTTTTGCAAAATATGAAGTACTGTGATTTACTGTGTTCGTATTAACTTGGATTATTTATTTATTGAATACATACATCTGACGTGTGTGCTCGACATCAAATGTCTCTTAGAAGCTGTCGTCGATATAAGGGCGGGATAGACACAGAACAGAAGTAGACGACGGTTGAAGATTACACCCGGAAATTCTACAAAGCGTGTGCAATGGGCTTAGTGTTAACACGTATTAATTTATATCAATAATATTGTGTTATTCATCTTCGTCCTGTCGAAGCTGGCAAAAAAAAAAAGAAACTTTTGTCTGGCAGGTCCTGTTTTGAGGATGAAACATCTCATTCTTTAAATATGGCTAGTCGGATGTATTATGGGATTACCTTTTAAACTGGTGCAAGTCTTTCTCCCTCACTGTGGTTGTGGTAGTTTTTAAAATTTCAAATCGAGGAATTTTTCTTACCTCTTGCAAACAGCGATTTAAGTAAGTGTTATAATTTCTTTATAGTACTAAAATTAGTGTCTTTTATGATTTTATTTATTGTACTAAACAAAATCTTACATGAAATTTAATTAGTTTTGAATCTTTTTGCAAAAAAAAAAAAAAAAAATAATTCTAGAAGTATATATTTTTTAATTTATGACGTTGTCTTTTATTACAAATTAAAAAATTATTTATTCTCATCTTTTTTCTCAAATTTAAAGTAATAACATCACTAAAAAACAGACATATTTAAAAGTTAAATTCATTCCCTTGTTTTGTTTTGTTTTCAATATGGCAGTTCTTAGTTTCAATGACTAATGCTTATCTCATACTAAACGACCACAAGGAAATAGAAAAAAAAACTTTGAAAGATCTCCTAAAGCTTTCTTACTTCCTAGCTAGGGATTTCAATCCCGGATTGATATCCCGGGATCCCGCTTCAATTTTAATCCCGATTTTCGGGATTGCCTTTTTTTTTTTCTGTTTTTTTTCAATTGTACAATATTTAGCTGAAACTAAAAAATATATTTATAGACTTTCGCTTTTGGAAAAAAAAATCAATTGATTTTTATGAAATTTATATATAATTGAAAAAGAATATTTATCTCAAATATTTCTTAGATATATTTCTAAAGCTATTAAATCTTTTACCGAGCAGATTAAATGTGCGAAGCTTTTGACTTGGAAACATAGATGTAACCCATAGATGATCAGAGAGGTAACATAGTCAGGAAAAAGGAAATCATTTGTTTATTTTGATTTTGCTGCGTGTAGAAAATATATTTCACTTCGAAGGTCATTTTCCAATTAGACTTTACTGATAAGCATCGCAAGTGTGTATCATAGTGATTATGTGGTAACTTCTTTTTTTGCGTCTTTATTTTGCTTTAAAGATATCTAATGAAAAGTGTTTAATAGGAATGATAACAATAAGCCAATGTGGCAATATAAATTTTTAAAAAATCTAATTTTTAAATGATAAGGATTTTCATTTTTTTTACGGGGAGGGGGGGGGGGGAGGGGGATTTTGTATGAAATTTTCGTAAAGCTGATACCTTAAATCTTGCGCTGATTATAATTAAAGTTTTGAACTTTTAGAGTAGGACCAGATTAAAAACACAAAATATAAATAAACAAAATACCGAAGTAATTTTTTTCTCAATATTAACCCTTTGCACTCGAGGGCTCCGGAGCGGAGCCATTTAAAATTTGTCTTCAAACTCGAGGTCTCCGCTACGGAGACAATGCAAATAATTTTGTGATACCATGTAATCTTGGCTTTTCTAGACAGGTATCACAAAATTATTTGCATCGTCTCCGTAGAGGAGCCCTCGAGTTTGAAGACAAATTTTAAATGGCTCCGCTCCGGAGCCCTCGAGTGCAAAGGGATAAAGTAGAATATTTATTTATTTATTCATAGTTGTGATTATCATCTGATATATATGTAAAATTGCCTATGTGGCAATATAAATTTTTAAAAAATCTATTTTTAAATTATATGAAGTAGAGTAGGACAAGATTATAAGAAATATATATATTTATCCATGTACTTTAAAAGCCATCAATAGCCCTTGCCGTTGAATTTGTCCGATAATCGGAGATGTCTGCTTTTGTGAGGTAAAAATATGCAAATATGTATGCCATGCGGATTAAAAAAGTATTCGCTAAATAGATGCTTCAGCTATTCGGGAATGTCCATTAACCTCCACAACGGATACTCCCGAGTACCGGACATCTCAATTTAGATAACAATAATGCAGGGTTGCATTTTTTTCAAAAGAACTTCTTAATTAAAGAATGGGCATACTGGGCTGTGCCCCTCCCGCCCCCCTACGATTTTAGTGCCCACAAATTTGATGTGCAATATTTGTAAAGCTTATGTTTTAAATCTGTTTCAAAATTGTACTGATTATAATCAATATTTTGAACTTTTAAAGTAAAATAAGATTAAAAATAAAACAAATTTAAAAAATCTAATATTTAGATAAATATTTTTTGTTTTAATCTTGTTCTACTCCTGAGTTCAAAATATTGATTATAATCAGTAAAATGTCGTAAAAGATTTAAATTATCAGCTTAACAAAAATTGCATACCAAAATTGAGAGCACCAAAAAAATCAGGCTGTAGGGGGGGGGAAGGGGGCAGGACCCCAGCCAAATATTTTTTCCAGGATTCAACGTGGTCAAACATGGCTACGTATGATGCTTGAAAAAAAAAATGGATGCTATTAAGACGTTTGAAGTGTCTGAAATTCAGACACAAAAAATGTCTGAAAAAATTCAGACATTTTAAAATGTCTGAAAATTGAACACACCGTTTCAGACACTTAAGTGTCTGAATTTCAGACATTTTAATTTAGAGTGCGCTGAATGCTATATTTACAGAAAAATACCAATACATTTTTCTTAAATACTTACTTTTAAAAGGGTCTAGGCTGAGGGAAAAAAAAAATACCCCCTTCGCCTAGAATGTTGTTCAACTTAATTTTTTTAATCAGTCATTTTCTAAATCCCTAAACTAGAAATATAGATTTCCGAGCTATGGGAATAGAGAACTAAGCTGAATAGGTGAAATGATCTAGAATTTCTAGTCTCTTGTTTTCTAGATGACGAAACGATAATTAATCGTTTCAATAGCGAGAAATTATTGACTGATTTCTAGAATGGTTTCATAAACTATAATTATAGTTACTAATGCTAACCTCTTGTGTACGCATCTATTTGCAGAGATTTTTTAAATAAATTTGAGCACGAGAATATAGGAAAACGCTCTTGAATTCTAGTAGGAGACTCTAGAACTCTCTAACAAAGGGAACTAGAATTTATAGGGATGACATGGAACTATTTTTTCTAGAGCCACAATTTAGATTCTAGATGCCAGAACCATATTTTCTTCTCAGTGTAAAAAAAAAGTCATAATCCATTTTTATTTTTAGATTTTTTTTCTTTTCGTCAACGTTTTATTATTCATTTCTGAAACTATTCTTTTTCATCAAACGACACGAATCTAAGTGGATACAATGCAGAAATTAAGGCATAATCAAATATGGGCTTTAAACACAAGATTCATCAATATGCGTATAATATTTTCTCCAATTTCCCTTCCATGGCTCCCTAAAGCACTTCTTTAACTTAATGGAGATAGAAACAATCGTAGTAATTTTAAGATTTACTACTTTTGAATTCCGAGACAACGCATTTTGTTTCTTTTATTACTTTTTTGACATTTTAAATAAGAATCAGAAGAAAATTACATGGCACTTTGAAGATTATTACCAATGAATACGGCATACATATTTCTTCTTAGGAGAGGAAATGGTAAAAAATGGAAAGTAGAAATTGAACGTCGAGAGCTCGTGCGACAAATTATTTAAAACAAAAATATTTATATGTTCTGATATATGTTTTTTATATTTTCTCTTAGAGTATGTTTAGTGTTAGAAACACAGTGTTAAATAAAAACAGTAAAACATATTGAAAATGTGAATGGTTATGAGATATAAAAACATGAAAACTTTTAAAATGCTTCATCAAAACGAATTACTATATAAGTGTCATAAAATATATACAAATGTTTTTTTAAATTAATAAACACTAGATGTTAAAAGGATAAAAATGCTACTTCAAATGCTTTCGGCTAAACTTAAGCCATTGCCAAGGAGAAGAGAATTGACTGAGAAAACACTCGACGCTCAACGTTCATTGCCA
This sequence comes from Maratus speciosus, assembly GCA_963932465.1. Lineage (NCBI taxonomy): Eukaryota > Metazoa > Arthropoda > Arachnida > Araneae > Salticidae > Maratus > Maratus speciosus. The sequence continues at coordinate 212,219,291 of OZ010790.1, forward strand.
CACATTGACCGGAAACAACCTTCCGGAAACCCACATGTCGGTAGTATTCAATTAATATATACAGGATATTAATAAAAATAGACCGGCTATCGACCTCTCAAAGCTTTTCAAACTGAAGATAGTGGCATCCCTTTCAATAAAGCGAGAGTCATTATGCAGGCTTCCGATTTTAATAGTTGTGCTATTTTAGAGTCTTTGGAAATATTAACGCAAATAGAAAATTGTTGTAATGACGTATTATTGTACCAAATTCCGCGTATGTGGTTTAATTTACTTCATATTATAGGAGAGTTCGGTCTCCCAGAAGATTGAGCTTTCTCTACCTTCCCCCTCCTTCAATTTAATGGGTACGACCGATTGCGGGCATCCTGAAGGCTGTTTCCGGTCAATGTGTAGAAAAGAGGGTTGAGCGTCGAGTGTTTTTATCACTCAATTCTCTCCTCCTTGACAAAGGCTTAAGGTTAGCCGAAAGCGCTTGGAGTAGCTTTTTTATCCTTTTAATTTATAGTGTTTTTAATTTTGAAAAACATTTATATTTTATCACACGTATGTAGTAATGTGTTTCAGTGAAGCATTTTATATGTTTTCATGTTTTATATAATAAACAAAGGTGAATCTGGCGTTCAAAAATGGGCTATTTTATTAAGTTAATTTATTAAGTTTATGTCGATTTCTTACGATTTTTATTTTACAATGATCAAGTTTTCAAAGCATTCTCGTAAATATTTTAATTTAATTTTGCTTAAACATTAAATATAAGTGAGGCGATTTTAGGAATAAATAAATAAAAGTTCATTTTCAAAAAGAATTAAGTATATATATATAGGAACCATTTCCATTTATCTATTTATTATATAGTGAGAAATTTAGATATTTTTTCAAATTACATCTGTAACATTTTTAGTGATAAAAAATATTTCTAATAAATGAATTGAAAATATCGTTGCTAATACAGAATTTTATAATTAATTTACAATGATGAATTTTTAAAAGATTTTCATAAGTATTTTATTTTAATTTTCGTTAAAAAAGTAACATAACAGATAAAGGTTAAAGCTTGAGTAAATATTTCTGCACATTACTATCAAAGTTCTAACAATGTGATAAAGCGCAGTAATAATTTCTATAGGAGATATTAAGAACTAAAACAAGGAAGCATAGTAAAAAAAAAAATCTGACTTTACACAATAATCTCCTGTAAGAATAAGTTTGATTGCTCGCACTATTTACTTTTTATTGAATTTTAAAAACGTCGTTCAATCCATTTTAGAACATCCTTGTATCTATATCGAAACATTTAAAACCCTCGTTTTTTAAAGTAATTTTTAATTCTTTATCTATGTAATCTTTTATCCCTAAATGTGTACTATTACCTAATGTAATTTTTGTCAAAAGTAACAGCATAAATTATAAATAGGAAAATGTTTTAAAGACAAAGCTTATTTATAATGTACTAAGAAAAAAATTGAAGGACAATTGAATGAAATAAACAATTTTTTTAAAGAAATAAAAAAATACCAGTTGATTTTTTTTATTAGTTTGTTAAAAAATGGAAGCCCAGTAGCGTAGTGGTCAGCACGCCTGTCCGCCACGCTAACAGGTCGCGAGTTCTGCTCCCGGCTGGGCAAGGTTCACTCAACCTTTCGTCCCTTCGGGTTCGATAAAATGAATACTAAGCTTGCTTAGAAACTAAACACCGAGGGCCTCGCGTTGGGCTGACCACCTGGCGGGGGCATATGCTGCATAGCACCTCGGGCCCAGGGTCAAGTAAACAGAGTTGGGCACTGTAGGCCCTGAACCTTCGTGGATCGTACAACCACAGGTTTAGTTTTTTTAGTTAAAAAATGGATGTACAATTTAAAATCCAGCTTCCTGGAAAGAAAAAAAATCGCTCAAAGTTCAAGTGAAGATCAAACTCACTTCCATTAACACACTGTTTGGTAGTGAAAAAAGAGACATTTACCAGCAGTGCTACAGTTCTATCGAACAACTTCTGTACCTTTATAAATTAATCAATGACATTTACGTGATCACATACATCTTGATATTTACGTACAGTTATTGACAAATATTTTTGCCCTTATGCAAATTTAAAATATTTTTTTTACAAAATATTCTACTTTCTCCGGAAATATGTCACGGTTCTAAAATATTAAGTTAATTGCAGCAGAGGAAGTGTGTTATGGTGTGAATTCCCGACAGTTGGGCAATGTATTTTCGGGAGGGCTGGTCCTTGTCAGGACCTCGCTTAGGCGAATGATCGTTCCCGGTATTGTCTTGGCTTTTTGACGGCATAACTTCCAGTAACCTAACGTCAACCTGAGCGGATCCAAAACGCATTTTCATTGGCCATTAGGCTCAGGCTATTCTGCGGATCCAAAACGCAAGTTCACCGGCCATTAGGCCTAGGCTACCCTTTTTCACTTTCATTACAAACATCCCTTACCTTAGGCTATCATTTTACCTATTAATTTATAAAAAATTATAAAAAACCTACAAAAAATTTATAAAAATATTCGAAAAAAATCTTATAAAAAATTTATAAAATTTTCTAAAATACAAAAATACATCTTGTTACTGTAATACTATACTTAAACTTAACTTCCTTTTAGACAGTACTTTTTATGAAATCTATTCCCTTGCATTTCTGTTAAATTTTACTAGTAATCCCACCATTCCCAATGCTGCCAGTTATGAATATACTCTAAAAGTTAACTTCCATCATTTTATGTATCGGGGATGTGGGACAAGGGTTCCAGGCTCCTCGAATAAACTGTTTTCGGAACTTGAAGTGCGTTAAAATTAGATTCCAAGATTTAAGCCGAACACACCCACAATCAAGTTCAATTAAATATTATCAAAATACTATTTGTACACTTGTCTTTTCTTAAAAGTTAACAGCAATTTGACTCTCCGAAATTTACGGTTCTTCTCAAATCAAAAAGAGTAACTTTATGACACAAGATTTAATTTATTTTTGTTCGGAAACACATGAAATTAGCAGGTATTGTTATTCAGACACTGTGGAATCGAAAGACGTCTACCATGTTTTGGTGAACATAAAAAATCTTTCAGAAAATACTGTCAAAGTTGATGTTTTGAACAGAATTTCCGAACGAAAAGAGAAAACCCAGCTAGAGAAAGGATAAAAACAGGATCCAAAATCGTGTGTAACTCCATATATAATTTATTTATCAAAAACCGGAAAATTCATTTCGATTCCAAATCACTTCAACAGTCAGACCAGCCAATTTTGTGCCATTACATTTAAAAACGAGTTAGTAAATGTGTCAAAAAGATTCGCGCTTGTTGAGCAGTGCACATAAGAACCACCTTAAGGGGGATAATCACTCAGCTTCGGAGTTCTCCTCCGTAATGTTAAGTCTATGGACTTTTGATGCATTCGTATATTTAAAATATCTTCTCTGGAAATTCATATTTTTTGGCACCTTTTTTCTGTGTACTCTTCGTAAAAGATGTTTCTTTTTTTCTTAGTTTTCAAAATATCTCTAAAATCTATGCTGAATTTAATATTTTATGTGTTAAAAGCGGGCGAACTGTGAGTAAGATTTTAACACTTCATATAAAATTAAGTTTATACTTTAGAAATATTTTGAGAACTAAGAAAAAAAGAGACATATTTTAGGAAGTGTACACAAAAAGTAGAAGTTAAAGTTAAAAAAATTAATTTCCATAGGAGATATTTTAAATATACGAATGCATCAAATGCCCATAGACTTAACATTACGGAGGAGAATTCCGAATCTGAGTGACCAACCCTCTTAAGGCCTTTTCGGGAATTGATTTTAAAGAGATTCGAAGTTTGTTGTAAAATTTCATTTATACTAAATTATTATGCATATATTAAAGTTTAAAACTATATTTTTAGATGATATTTTAAAAATTGGGACCTAAAGGGGTGGGAACGAGAATTAATTGTCTTCATAATCTGGAACATTGAGACTAAGATTTTTTTTCATTTTTTTAAATTTTAAAAACAAGTGAGATAAGTAACCGTTTTAAAAATTATAATATTTTAAGGAAATGACATTTTAAAAATAAAATGTAAATTTTCAACCAAAAATTTCGATACGTGTTTGTTTGTTTTATTGGATACATACATCAGACTTGTGTGCTTGACAACAAGGCCCGCTTATAAGTCATAGTCGATATACAGGGACGAGATAGCACGATGAAATTTACAACACAGATAATTTTTACATCCGGGAGCTCCACAGAGAGTGAGCAATGGAGCCAGCGGGAGTCGAACCCGACAAGCCACCGACTAAAGCGATTAGCAGCATGGTGTCTTAACCACTCGGCCACGGAGGCCCCTATTTCGATACTTAACGTTACAAAAATAAATTAATAAATAAACGACATATCAATATTTCGAAAAAAATCGTACGTCTTTCACTAAAAAAATATGTGATGATTCGCTTTCAAAAACAACGAATTGAAAAGTGGCGGAGCTAGAGTGTCCACTAATTTTTAAAAATAGAGAAAATAATAATAATAAAAATTGCGTAAAGTTGTCGTTATTGTTTATTTGTTGCAGCACGCTCTACTTTTGTAACTCCAAAATCACCCTTTCACTTTCGATATCGATTTCATTTTTTATCGCTTTCAATTTTCACGAAAATTTAATTTTTTTTATGAAAGAAGAGTACTTTAAGCGACAAACTTATTATTATTTTTTTTAATTTGGAGACGATCAAAGTGATGTTATCCCTCGTTTTAAACAAGGTTCAATCGTTTATATAAAAAAAGTAAAATTTCATATACATATATATATATATATATATACATAAAATTATACATAAATATGAAATGTTTTTCCATATATATATATATATATATATATATATAGATAGATAGATAGATAGATAGATAGATAAAAGGAAAAGTCTCATTTGCTTTGTATTAACTGCTTAATGTAGCCTTTTATTTAAAATATATGAAACTGATTCATAGTTGAACATGATTTTGTATTTTTTAACATAGAAATAAAAATGCAATAACAATCAAAATGACAATTTTTTTATTAGAGGTCAAAATATTTACATATTAGTGTAACATTATATTCTAAAATTTACAAATTTTAATAAACATTTATATGCTTCCATGGACTTATCTTTATTAAAATTATAATCTCCTTATTAATTCCATCATGTAATAAATTTCGCCAATGAGTAATGAATTTTTAAAATTCTTCTGAAGTTTATTAAGCGAACTATCGAAGTCAGTAACAGGTGTCTCCTGGATTGATTGCTTCCCCGTGTATCTGACTTTGACCTCCCGTGACTCACTGACGTCATTCATGTCATAAACTTTTAAAATTTCTATGTAGCCTCTAAATTTATTATAAATAAATAATGGCTTACAATTTAAACACTGTACTTTCATATGCGTATTTTTCTCTGACAGTTATGAAACAATCTCCTCATTCTACGAGAAATGTCAAAAGTTGTTTCTGCTTTTGCATTTGTTTACAAAACTGGTTAAAATAAAAGTAGACATAAATTTGATAGTTTTACAACAAATTAGATAAGCCATTCAAATATGTCAGTCACTGTTATTTCACTGAAAATTTTCTTATTTATAAATTTGACAGTTTCGTAGAGAAAATTTTTATTTAGCAGGACACTGAAATTAGACTTTTTAAAATTATATATATATAATTGCACTTCTAACGTGTCTGTTAATATTGTTACATCTTAAATTTTCAATAGTGTAATTACTATGTGGAAAAATACAGGATGTTGCCAAATTCGATCGACAAATTCAGAGGGGAGATAGCGCATCATGAGCATGAAAAATTGCCATAGAACATGGGCTTCCCAAAGCACTCATTTAGTCACAAATGCAGAGTGTTTCATGCTAACGGCACTAGGGTTGACGGTAATAATTTTGAGAAAAATAAAAACAATTCTCACTGCCGATACTGCTGTTGTCCTCGTCATTACTGGCACAGTCAATATCCTCGTAAATCTTATCGTCTCCAGTTCCATTCATATGACTAGAAATTCCAGTCACTTTAAAGCTCTTTATTATTATCTCGGGTGAGATGGAATTCAAGCTTTATATATACGCTCACACGCAGTTGGAATTGGGATTTTGAATCCCGTTAATCAGGCGTGATTAAGTGATAAATTGGAACTTACCCGTTTTCAGGATACTTATCTGTTTTGGTGTAAATCCACACTTTATTTTAATCCAATATGTATTAGTTATCGTATTTTTAATGCACCACTCTTTATACCTCCTTTGACAAAAGAAATTGTAGACTATTTGGTATATCAAATGAATACAAGCTATTTAATAAACATTGTTTAAATTGTAAATGAGAGAGCATTTAACATGCCTCTTCTCTGGATTAACTACATGTTCATAATGAAAAAATGTTTACATTATAAGTTACATAAATAATAATAATAATAATAATAATAATAATAATAATAATAAATCAGTTACTGTAGTTTATGAATCTTAATTCATTCACTCAACAAGTCATTATCTTTATCAAAGGATTTTCAAGGTTAAATACATTTGAAGAAATTTATGGCTAAGTTGAAATGTTATATTATGTAACTGAATAAAATATTTTCGCACAGTTATTTAGCTTGATTTATGCCCATCAGTTGGGAGTGACGCACACTTTATTCTTCCGTTTGGAGTGAAGTTGTGATCTGTTGTTGTTATCCACCGATTGTAGGCATGTCGAAATGCAACCTTAAATGGTCCGTTGATGACAACATCTAAGGGCTGGAGTACTTTTGTCAACGCTAGAGGTATCACAACCAAATCACTTGATCGACGAATTTTCGCTTTTACTCCAGGTGTCGTGTGTCCATGGAAACTGTCCAGGACCAGCAGTGATGTCTGACGTAAAGCACCTAGCCGACGTTTCCACACAATATTAATCCAATCTTTTACGAGCTCACCCATCGTCCACTCTATTTTCTGTGCTCTTACAATTTTGCCGACTAAAAAAGATTCTTTTAGGATAATTTTGCGTTTAACCCGGGAGAACTCGCTTGTGAGAATTTCTCTCACGGTGCCCGATCGCTTTTCTTTTACTTTACATTCGCTTAATATCATTTTTTTGCATGGCTTAGTACTTTTACTCACAAATAGGTAAAATAATTGAAATAACATTTTTAATTTTTAATTAAAATGAAAAATCGTTTAAATAAGAGTCTTAAAAAAAGTACGACGGTAAGAGAAAACCTCATGCAGCGTGTTCTCCAGGGTTAAAAATCACATATAACATTAACTTGTCAGCCGTAAAGGCCAGCATAACGGTGCATCGTTGTTTGTCTGCTCCTATTGTGCGCACTTGAACGCTGCTGACAATTGGAGACAATGGGAAAAACGGTTGTGGCTTCCAGCATATCAAACCACAATGGAGTTTGATTTGCATTACCGATTTGCAACATCTGATATTCCTTTTGTTTTCTAAGCCTTATAACATACTGCAAGAACTTGGTACGCTGTTCTTCGTATTCTGCCGGCAGCTTCTGCGATAGCGTTGTTCTTCTCCTGTAGCGAGACTGTTACGGATCATAAAGCGTCGCACCCAGCCATAACTCCCCTTAAAATCTTCTCTTGTAATATTCATTTTCCTGTCTGTTTTACAAACCTCGAACATCATAATTTCCGTTGAGATTGAGTGCCCCGAAGGCCGCAAATCCGTTACATGAGTTAAAAGCTGCTGCTCAACTTTCGGATATTTACACGATTTCCCCCGAAAAACACGCATTTTAGATGGGCTATTTTCAGTTTTTCTTCCATATTCTGCCACTCTCGCACACTTGACTCATCAACGTCGAACTTTCAAAGTGAAGCACGATTTCCATTTCCTTTTGCTATTTTCAACTTAAACATTGCACTCTAACTACATCAATTCTCCATCTTACTCGCACGTTCTCGTATTTTGTTAAGCGAGTGACCTCATCACAGCATAATACGTCGCTCATTCCCTCCCACACTCACTACCTAACCGAAGTCTAAAAATGGATTTTTGCCTTCTTTCCTGGCCGGACGTAACATTTGGTTTGACTTTCTTTATTGCAATTCATTTGGTCATTCATTCATTGGATGTCAATTTTATAGTGCGCGTTATGTACGAGATACAAAAAACTCACCTTTTTTCTTGTAAAGTACGGGTTGCGCGATATACACGAGTAAATATGGTACTTCAGTGTTCTGAAATTTATTACCGTCAACTTAAATTGAGTTAGTGATGAACACACTATATTTTTGATTAAATATGTGGTTTGCGACACCATGTTCTATCATATTTTTTCATCCTCTTGATGCCTGCAATCACCACTCTGAATTTATCGGTCGAATTCGGCAACACCCTGTGTAATTCATGCCTACTTGAGCAGAATGTTTTAGAAAGGTAAAAAGACCGCGTGAGTGTCAAGTTTTTCTCCCGCTCTTCACGACCCCTTCTACAAGCAAGACCGGGAACTTGTAACACCAAAGATTCTCCAACTCATCAGAGTTCACACTGAATATGACTTTTTAGAAAAATAATGCTATAATAATAAACAAAAAAGAAAAATCATTCGTCACGCATAGATTATGAAGCTCATTCCAACACTTCCATAGTACTGTAATGAAACCTTATTATACATTATGCAATAAGTTAATAAAAAGAAAAGTGTTCAGTTAAACTGATGGCATTTAACTCACAGACTAGTCACACTAGTTATATATTATACTCTTATTTCAAAGAATAATGCCCCTCGAAAAATAAAGAAATCGGCACAAAAATCCATTTAGCTAAAAAACTTAAGGGGGGATTAATTCTCCAATTTCCCGCCTATATTTAACCAATGAACCACAAAATCTAATCAGGGAAGTTCCTTGAAAGAATAAACCAGTATAAAATTTGAAGAAAATTAGGTAATTCTGCATGAAAAAAAAAAAAAAAAAAATTAGCTAAATGAAGGGGAAGGGGGGGGGGTAGCTCCCCCATTTCACCTCGTTATACTTAACCTATAATCCTCCAAATCTAAACAGGGAAGTGCCTGATAAGAATAAGCCGGTATACCAACTTTGAAGCAAATCGGATAATTTTGCATGAAAAAACAAGTTATCTAATTGAGGGGGAATTAGCCTTATAATTAACCAATGAACCATCAAAAGTAATTAGGGAAGAGCCTTACCAGAATGAACTTTTATTCAAAATTTGAAACAAATCGGATATTTACATGAAAGGTTATTGCGTTACGTACATACATACGTATGTACATACAGAACCTGCGGGCACATTTTCTCTCAGTATTTGATATATTTTGAGCTAAAAAACAGATATCTAAATAAAAGCCTTAACAATACACAACAATTTCCTTACGGTTGATTTTGTGTAATAGTATAATTCAAATATACTGTAAATGATTTTCCCCCATAGGCCCTAATGTATCGGAATTCTTTTGTATGTTCTTGTAAATGAATGATAAACGCTATGTATTTTTTTATTCCGCAAGAAGAATGTTGTATTGAACATTAAGAATGTCTATCAATTTCATTACGTTTGAAACAGTATAGCTTAACTAGAATGCACTATAATAAATTTTCTCCCATAAATGATATTGAAACAGAATTATTTTGTGTGTTCCTGGAAACGAATAACTAATGCTACACTTCACTTTCTATACGGAATGTCCTGTGGTAAACCTCTATAACATATTTCATGTCCATGGTAATCCAAGAATATTTAGGCGAGTTAGAACACGACCAGGTAGACAAACAGAAATCATAAACTCTTTTCAACTTGATGGAAAGTGTTTAAAAAAAAGAGCAAAGAGACAAAGGTTCAAGCGAGAAATTTAAGGAATGTATTATTTTCTAAGAATTGTCTTTTGATGAAAACCAATTCCTTCTTTACCTGCTGGAGAGCATAAAAAAGTTTTCTTGCTTTAATTTGCTTTATTTTTATTTATTCACTTCCTAATATTAGCTCACACTCTCCCTATATTTATTTATATATTTATATATTTATATATTTATCTTGTTCAAATTTTCAATCGTTAATAAAATACTCATTATTCATCCTATCAAGTTGAAATAAATTTTTTTAAACTTGTACTGGATGACAATTGATGTTAATACAGTTTTTTCAATTATTAATTAATTAATTAAATTTTAATTAATTAATTTTAGTTTTGCATGGGAAACAAAATGGCGGCCATTGGTTATTGAAGTTCAATGAAAGTATTTTCAATAAGGGGTTACCATAGGGGGACCTTGTTCTGTCGCCAAATACCGCCAAATTTGTCGCCAACCTGGCGATATATCGCCAAATTTGGCGGCCAAAATGAGTCGCCAAAAGTGACGCCAACTTGGCGATATCTGTAATATTTCGCCAAATTCCCATAGAGTTCCATTGTAAATCTACTTGCTTATAGAAAATCAACAAATTGAGATATTTTAATGCAACAAAAACTAATATTAGCTTGATTATATTAAATTTTTCTTTGGTGACCTAAGTAGGTATTGACTTTAAAAACAAAATTTTTATATTACTTGTTTTTTTTAGAAAACTACCATGTATTTTTTTTCTTGTGTCTGTGAGTGGGAATTGAAACTGGTGCTTAAAAGTGAAGAAGAAAAAAACATTAAACAGGCAGTTGCATTATTGAGATATCAATATATATATGAATCTTTGAGGTACTTGTGATAAATGCAGGTTAAAAAAAAAAAAAAAAAAAAAGATATATTTATTAATAGCACTGAAACTGAACTTTAGAAAACATTGGACTATATTATCGTTAAAAAATCATAATTAGAAAATCAGAAGAAACTTTTATTTTTATCTGCGACAGGTGCCATTTTTATATGCTTATCTATTTCGCACATTTACGAATAAGTTAATGTACTACACTTAAAGTGCAAAAAAACACATTTTTTGTAATTGATTTCACACTTTAACAGGAAAAAAACAGGTAATTTACATTTTACTTAGGTGATGTTCTTGAATGTAACATATAGACAAGGGTTTTTTTTCAGTTATTAATTGTTATTTTTAAAATCCATTTAACTCACATTCATTAAGAGCAAAAAAAAAAAGAAAAAGAAAAAAAAAAAGAAAAATCAAATAACCAAACATGAAATACATTAAAAGAAAAAAAAAAACTTCGCCTAAAACAATATATAGAGAAATGTCTGTCGTAAAAAAAAAAAAAAAAAAAAAATCCATATTTTTCTGTATTAAAACGGTCTTAAGTTATTAATCACTAGATTGCACTTATTTAAAATATTTTCTTCAAAGAAAAAAATTACTTTAGGAAAATATTCAATATTTAAATATTCTACGGAGTATAAAACATTAAACATTTAGGCTTTGGTTATAGTTTTTCATTATTTTAATAACAATTTACTTCAAGGGGAAAATTAAAAAGAAAGTTTCTGCAAATATCTAAAAAAAAAAAAAAAAAAATTACATAATTTTTGTTTCGGCAATATCAAGTTCGGAAAGGAATAAATTGAATATTTAAATTTTAATTCTTTATTTAATTATTGGGTGGAAAACCTTTATATTATTTTTATGCAGATAAAATTGATTTTTTTTTGCTGTTTTTACTTAAATGCTTGTTATAAATATAGATATATAAAAAGAATTGTCCACTTTAGCATACTTATACGTCGATTGAATTGAAATATATATACGATAACGGGTTTTTTTCATTAACTTTTTTGAGTTACTTTAATGATTTCTAATTTTAATTTCATTTGAATAAGTACATGCGTACAAATAATATCTAGGACAATGCCGATATGGGATGTTATTTGGCGTACAGTTCGTTTTTATCTTGTTATATTATTTGCCTTTTTTAACAAAGAGTTACTACATTAAAAATCCTTTAAATAGATTAATTTTTTAAAAAAAATTTTTAAAATGCTTGTATTAGATTAGTAAGGGTATGTCTCATTATGTAAATAAGAGTTTTTATGTGTAACCTTCAGCACCTTTTTAAATTATATTAAAAGTACATATATAGTTTAGCAATACTGTTTAAAAAACTGTCATTACATGTTTAGTCTAAGGTATTGAAATATGAAAAAAAAAAAATCCTTCCACAGACTTTTGTGAGCAATCACAGAGGTTTTTAATTGACCTGATTATATTAAAATTTAAATTAATTAGCCTATTAATGTTTAACATTTAATATGAACTCACATTTCGTTTATCTTCGTTTATCGATCTTTTTGGAAAAAAAAAAAAAAAAAAAAAAAAAAAAAAAGATACGATACGTGCGATATACAGGAAGTGTTTAGTATGAGGATAATTTTTCACACTATAAAAGTTTTAGTCGTTCAATTCTTCTATGCACGATTCCTTCTAAGTGAATAATCTATTCTTATTTGTTAAATACTATAAACTTATCTGTTTTACTTTAAATAACAATTAAAATATCGAAATAGTTTTTATTGTTGAATGTTGCGTTACTGGGAATATGACGTTTTAATTAAGCGAATTCATAAGAAAAGCAATATTCATTAAACATTTATAGCTTTGATAAATTTCTATACGTACTTTTTCTTCTTAGAACTACTTTTCTTGATGTTGTATCGAAATATTTTTCCTTCGGCACTGTGAAAAGCTGTTTGTAAATAAACGCTTTTTGAGGATTTCCTTTAGTGAATAATTCAGAAATAAGTCAAACTGTGCAAACATCGTGCCAAAAAATTAACTAAAATATCCCGATATAACAAAATAATCAGAAAGAAAAACATCTCCCAGATTCTTAACGCGATTTTTAGCTGTACAGTACACTGTAAAAAAAAGAAAAAAAAAACGGACTAAAAATCGGAAACACTACTGGCAATCTAGACGCCAGTACTATTTCCGTTTTTTTATGGGAATTTTTACACATAAATTACAGAAAATTTTCCGTTTTTCTCATTAAAAACGGAAATTTTTCTGTAATTTATGGGTAAAAATTCCCGTAAAGAAACGGAAATAGTACTGGCGTCTAGATTGCCAGTAGTATTTCCGTTTTTAGTCCGTTTTTTTTTTACAGTGTAGACTGGATAAAAGCGACTCTGAAGAAGCATTCAATTTATATCTTCAGTGGTTTAATTTTGAATAAACTTAAAAAACGTTTTCTCGGGTTACGTGAAATGTTATGTTAACTGGATTCCTAACTGTCGTCAAGGCTTCATTTCTGCAACTTTCTTGTCTATACACTAATCAAGTTGCTAACTAACTGTAGAAACAGATATAACTAACTATATTTTTTATCAATCATGGAGCCTTGTTCCTATATCTCTACAAATTTAACTAATTTTCATCCCTACTCTCTATTTGTGAGGCGCATCTTTACAGTATCTTTACAGTCCACATCTTTACAGTATTTCCGGGAGCGTACTTTCATTGCTATCTTTCAACCAACTGAATTGTAAAAAGCCCTTCCGGCCAGTGCCGGGAGGAAGAAGTAGCTTTCATATTCCTTATTTTTAAAAAGCAAGCTTATATTATTCAAACACACGAAGATCAATTTAGTGAAAACCGATTATAGGAGATTCAATGCTAATTTTTATCAATACCGAATCATTATTAATGAGAATTTTGCGAAATTAGTCAGCTTTAGACAAGCTGCTTTTACTTAAAGTAACTTATATTTGGTTGCCAAATTCGGCGATATCTTGAAGTGCCTGACATTTTAAGACAACATGGTGTATGAGGCTAACGAGTGAACTTGATCGAGACCTTAGTAATTCCTGTGCACATGCTCACTGACATCGGAATCGGTTGACATATACAAGTGCTGTCGCAAGCAAAAAATCAGATTTTTCAAAATGTCACCCACATTAAAAATTGAAGTGCTATATCTGAGCCATTTTTTAAGATAAAGACAAAACAAAAAATGCTCCGGAATCCTTATATCATGGTCAAATACTTAAGAAAGAAACCTTTTCCAATTTCTAATTTTTTTGCACCTCACTTTAAATATAATTTTTCATTTAATTTAATGGCCTCCATTTTCAAACAAGATGGCTGATGAAACTGGCCAGCGAACCTGGTCGAGACATTAGGATATACTTACTATCCACATGCCATCTACATCGAAATAGGTTAATAAATGCGCGTTTTATCACGTGACAAATATCAGATCGTTTCAAAATGTCAGCCATGCTAGAAATTCAAAGTGCTCTAATTTAACCATTTTTTAAGATATATACGAAACAAAAACTGCTCCGTAATCTTTGTGTCAAGGTCAAACACATAAAAAAATCTTTTTCTTTTTTCATTTTTTTGATAACTCATTTAAAATTTAAAATTAATTTTTTTTAAATGGCAGCCCTTTTGAAACAAGATGGCGAATGAAGCTGGCCAATGAGTTCGGTCGAGACATTGTTATGTACTATGTACACACCAAGTTACATCCAAATCAGTTCATAAATACGCCTATTATTGCGTGACAAAAATCAGGTCGTTTCAAAATGTCAGCCACAATAGAATTTCAAAATGCTATAACTCAGCCATTTTTTAAAGATCTAGACGAAACAAAAAACAGCTCCGGAATCTTTGTATCAAGGTCAAACTCATAAGAAAAAAAAATATTATTCAATTTTCAATTTTCTGGTACCACATTTCAAATTTTAAATTAAAAAAAAATTAAATGGCCGCCATTTTGAAACAAGATGGCGGATGAAGCTGGCCAACGAACTCGGTCGAGACATTGGTGCGTATTATGTATACACCAAGGTACATCCGAATCGATTCATAAATACGTCTGTTATCGCGTGACAAAAATCGTTTCAAAATGTCAGCCAAGCTAGAAATTCAAATTGCTATAACTCAGCCATTTTTTTAAGATATAGACAAAACAAAAAATGCTCCGGAATCTTTGTATCAAGGTCAAACACATAAGAAAAAAATATTTTTCAATTTTCAATTTTTTGGTTCCACATTTCAAATTTAATTTTTTTTTTAAATTTTAAATGGCCGTTATTTTGAAACAAGATGGCGGATGAAGCTGGCCAACGAACTCGGTCTAGGCATTGGTATGCACTATGTATGTACGAAGTTACATCCAAATCGGTTCATAAATACAAGAGTTACAGTGTGACAAAGATCAGATATATATTTATATATATATATCTATATGGATATATATATATATATATATATAAACTTTTGAACGGAGGGTGGTTTCGGGGTCTGGGGGTCATGATCGATGAAAATATACCAAAATTTTTTGAAATCGCTTTTCTCCGAACGGCTGCAAGGTAGCTTTTTGTAATGAAAGCTACCTAAAACCCAAATTCCTTTACGTATGACAAAAATAAGCACACTCTGGTGTAAAAATACCCTTAAATGTGTTGATTTCTTCAAAATAATCAGCATATTTTTCAAAACTACTCCCGTAACTGATATTATTTATTTCCCAGAACATGAAGATTTCATATAATATATAATTTTTCTATAAATGATTATTTACTACTGTCAACAATGTTGATAAAATTAAAATTTTACCGAGGGTTTGGAGATCTCAAAACTATCCTATGTCTTATTAATAATCTTGCTCGAGTCTGCTGGGACTGTTTCTGTGTAGACTCTGTTTTATGTCAATGTTCTTAAATGTTGTTTATTTTTGCAGCAACTATTATAAAATCCTAAAGGTTGGTCGACTGACTTGCTCGATCCTTGTAAAGATAATCAAGTCCGATCGTGAAGTCTACGTTTACGCTCGACAAAACAACACATTTATTAGTTATAAATATCTTTAAAACAGCTTCTTCCGCAATATATATAGCAATAGTGGAAAACGTTTTGTTAGAATATTAAGCGTAGATAAAACCATTATGAATCATTCCAGTAAAATATATATCATAGTGCGGATTTATAAAATATTATATATATTTGAAACTCAATTTACTTACAGAAACTGAAGTGAAAATAAAAATAAATACATGTTTATTTATCTTAATTTTTTAGAATTGAAGCGAAAATGGGGAGTTTTTTATTTAAGTATCGATTTTCGTGAGGGTAAATAATGATATTGCAGCTTGAAGGAAACGAATCCGATAAAAATAGAAATTGCACTTTGAAATTCGATAAGAACTAGTGATGTACTTGAGTTATCTAATTCTATAAAGGCGAGTGTTTATTGATTTCAGCAAAGGGAATTTTTCCAGAGCATTTTTAACAAAATGTATAAGTATAAAAATAGATTATGTAAAATTCCTCTTCTGAAGGTTGCTCCAAATATTCTCCAAAGAGAGTTTATTTCCTATGTGATACTGTTATTTTTAAATTGAATAATTTATTTTTATATTTGAGTTCGGTTTCTTTGCTAAACGTAGAATTTTATCTAATCTAAAATATTTTTCTGGTTTGCAAGGAATCCTATGC